>JAGDYQ010000207.1:642068-974568 GCA_021962125.1 Bulinus truncatus | reverse complement strand
AATATCTATTTTCTATTTGTTTTAGACATTGTGGATTAGGAAAACACACAATTTGTTACATAGTGTTATCAAACTTTAATACTCAATCGTGAAGTATATTTTGCTTCCCCCCACCCCAATCTGTAAATAGCGAAAAAATCCGCAAAGCGCAAACAGTCTACAAATGCGGTGGGCAAACTTTTTTGAATCATGGGTCACAATATTTTTTTTTATTTGACTGAAGGGACGGACCAACAGTAGGTGGGTGAAGTATTTGTGTTAGCTAATTTTAAAATAGGCCTACATATTAAATGTCAACATCATAAAAAGGTTTAGGTCGTGGGCCGAACGGCCAAAAAGGTCATACTTGGCCGAATGGTCTGACCTAGCCCTTGTGTGGGCCTTCGAACTTGTACAGTAGGTAAGATTACTCATCACGTGTTCAATTATTTAGTCGTGGGTGGTATATACAGGCATGAGGAAAAAGAATGTGTTTGCAGCAGGTACATCGCTCAGAGGGCTAAAATAGTCCAAGGGCCCCCAGGACTCCCATACTTTTGTTTTGTAGATATATGTACTCAGCCCCGTAGCGTGAAAATTATACAGTAGGGGCCAGGCATTCTACAGCAGGGGCAAGGCAATAGCAGGGGGGCCAGGTAATACATTTTACTAAGTAGAACAAATAAGAAGAGGGGGTCAGACAAAACGGCGGCCCCCCCCCCGGCCCCCATGCACTCTACGGGCCTGTATGCACTCACGGGCGGTCTGAGATGTACGCGGAACCTAAGGCTAGTATCAAATGCCGGTCCTTAAATTAACGTTAAAGGTAAGAAACAAAAAACTTCATGCGCGGTGCCCCCCCCCCAACTTAGGTACTGGGCCTATGTCGATAGTCCAAGACTCCACTCTATAGGCCGCTTCCTTATGCACTTTATTATTACATTTAAATGGATACAAAATTATTTCAAGTACTTTAATGTATTCAACGATTGTAAGAAATAAATAATAATGCATTAAAACCTACATAAACGTACAATTTATTAATTATTTGTTACATACAAAGATGGCAAATGATCATCAATATAAAAGATGTAAGAAACAAAAAGATCAGTCTTAAATAGTAGGCTACATCTAAAGAAGACAGAAAACATTCCATTACTTCTTTTCTTTGAGTTAACGTTTATCTCGCCTGATTGATTACACTGCTCACTCTTGTTGTAACTTGGCGTTGGAAATGTGATCAACCCGAATCTTTAATATCGCGCTAGCTATTTGATAGCATGTTGCTAGGATTATGCAAAGTTTCAAATTTCTATTCAGTATCAATGTTAAATCACAGCTGTTTTCAACATGATCTTTGAAAACAATCTTGTTATACTCTTTTAAAGCTGTTGCTGATGGATACGTCGTCAGTTGTGATAATGTTGTAGGGTGGCTAGCTCTTACACAGTTTCCACCCACAACGACCATATCTGGGCTCTCACAGCAGACTGGGTTGTTGTGCTCGACACATTCTCGACCGACGAAATTCTTGAACATGTTTTTCCCAACGCCACAGACATCACACAGGACGCAGTGAGAATGACAGGGTTTTCCCGGAACTTGATATCGGTAAAACCCGTCCTCACACATGATTGTGGAGTCTCTGGTTGCTGTACAAGGTTCGGTTATTATTTCATACTGGTGGGAAAAGATTGTTTTTTTTTTTTTTAAAAAGACTTTGTAATGTGAAGGAAAAAATAAAAGTTGTATGTCTTTCTACTGAATGTTTTTTTGTGTCCGTTATATCCCCTCTCTCCAAAAATTAAAACAAACATATAGTGTGTAGGCTATTTGCATGTTTTAAAAATAACTTGAAGCACATAAATCATGGGCTTTAGAGCCAAAGAAAGGAGAACTATTTAATTTTAAAATAAAACACAATGATAGCTGAGAACTTAATTTAGTCATTTTGCAGAATTTCCATTTTTTTTAAAAAGAATTTTGATAACGAAATGTGTTACTATGATCGCGGCTATTCTTATTGTCGGATTATTACGGTTGCTTTCGTATGATATTTTAAAATGCCATCTGTTGTAATAAAAAAATAATTATTTGAAAGATATTATTTTATTTTTACATTTTTAAAAGTAAATATTTGTACGTCTCCTATTTAAAACTACAGAAACTATTCAAAGCTGGATTTTTTTAAGACATGTTTCGAATCGAGACGCGTGCAAGAACCAATGATTACTATTTTAGACATGAAACAATATCATTGAGTCTAACTTTTGATCTGAAGCAACAGCTGGGCGGACAGAATAGAGACGGCAAATATTTATTTAGATGATTTAATTTCAAGGCATTGCTTCTGTGTGCTTCAAAGAGTTGTTGAATCATGCACCTTACTTCTACTATGAAGAGTTATTGAATCATGCACCTTACTTCCTACTATGAAGAGTTATTGAATCATGCACCTTACTTCTACTATGAAGAGTTGTTGAATCATGCACCTTACTTCTACTATGAAGAGTTGTTGAATCATGCACCTTCCTTCTACTATGAAGAGTTATTGAATCATGCACCTTACTTCTACTATGAAGAGTTATTGAATCATGCACCTTACTTCTACTATGAAGAGTTATTGAATCATGCACATTACTTCTACTATGAAGAGTTATTGAATTATGCACCTTACTTCTACTATGAAGAGTTGTTGAATCATGCACCTTACTTCTACTATGAAGAGTTATTGAATCATGCACCTTACTTCTACTATGAAGAGTTGTTGAATCATGCAACTTATTCCTACAATGAGTAGTTGTTGAATCAAGCTCCTTACTTCCTACTACTTAAAAACAACATTAGTTCTTTGTTGTTTGTTTATTGTTTGTTTTTTAAGAAATAGTCAATGCCTTTCCCTAATTTAAACCATTTTTCCATCTTCTTGACTTAGAACATCTGTCTGTCCGAAATGTTTAAAAAAACAACCATTTTAACTTCATTCCTGTCAGAGATGCAATAAATTAAACAATATTTATATATCTACTGAGTGGACGAATGGCCTAGTGGTATATTGCGTTTGACTGTCCATGTGAAATTCGGTGTAATGTCCCCCAAGTCCACCCAGCTTTTTAAAAGTACTTGACATAAGTTGGGCGATTCGAGGCCGTTGGGCGTTGTGCTGACCATACTATCCCTTCATACGTCAGTAGTTACAGAAACAGATTAATTCTACACTTCATCTTCTCCGTTATAATATTAGGCTAAGAGAAATTTACTTTTGTCTATTTCATATATATATATATATATATATATATATATATATATATATATATACAGTAAAATTTAGTTCATATATATTTACCATCCCGTGTGCTTGACATGTATAACACTTGGAATATTTATCTTCCCTGCTCATTTGTCTGGTTCTGAAACTTCCATCTGGACAAGGGCTACACCAGTACCACTCCAGGTACTCCCCTTCTGAGCAGTTGCGCGCCCCTTCGTCAGGATTAAAACTCAGTGACAGGTGGTGATCAGGTGGCAACCTGGACGGTATGTCGGGATCACAGATTACGTTTTGTGTCAAGATGTTTTTTAAATAGAAGATCAATTGAAAGACAATGACCCAGTTGATGTCTTGTACTGTACCGTACATTGTTTCAACCTCAGTCCTAATAAATAGAATAATGCTGTCCGTTACATTAATTAATTTTGTTTTCATTTACTGTGAAATATAATTGTAGGTTAATAAGAAAAGGGGATATCTTACTTCATAAAACAAAGTACAACTACAGAAGACATTAAAGTATATCTACAGAAGATATCAAAGTATATATACATGAGACATCAAATTATATCTGCAGAAGACATCAAAGTATATCTATAGAAGACATCAAAGTATATCGACAGAAGATATCATATAGTATGCAAGCTATTATTTCGATGTAGGATAATTAACTACTGGTCCAAGTAATATTTCATCAATATTCATTATTAATATAGGCATTAAGTATATTATAGCATAGGTAGTAAGGTAGATTATATAGACAGATAGATAGATAGACAGACAGACAGACAGACAGACAGACAGACTAGATAGATAGATAGATAGATAGATAGATAGATAGATAGATAGATAGATAGATAGATAGATAGATAGATAGATAGATAGATAGATAGATAGATAGATAGATAGATAGATAGATAGATAGATAGATAGATAGATAGATAGATAGATAGATAGATAGATAGATAGATAGATAGATAGATAGATAGATAGATAGATAGATAGATGGATGGATGGATGGATGGATGGATGGATGGATGGATGGATGGATGGATGGATGGATAGATAGATAGATAGATAGATAGATAGATAGATAGATAGATAGATAGATAGATAGATAGATAGATAGATAGATAGATAGATAGATAGATAGATAGATAGATAGATAGATAGATAGATAGATAGATAGATAGATAGATAGATAGATAGATAGATAGATTCTACGCAGGATGATGTAAATTATTATCCAGTATATAGACATCTTTTATTTGTGAAATTAATTACACTTGGCAACAAAAAATATATTTTTTTTTTGGAAATCGTCCTGGGTTTTCCAGCTGAATTAGACTAATTTTGATGCTCTGAGTCCGAAAATGACCTTGGTTTTGCTCAATCAGGTCGGGAATTTTTCCTACAGAAATTTTTAAAATCGTTTTTTTTTTGTTAAAAAAAATTACATTTTTGCGGATCATCAGCTGATAAAAACTACTGACGATTGTTTTCTGTTTTACTCAAAAAATAAAAGTCAACGTATTTAATTCATTCAGTTTTTATTTATCCACCAATTTGATAAGCATAATTATCATAATATTAGTATAACTATGAGCGTTACGTGAAACAAAGGTTCAAGGCATAAATCGGCGTTTCTTCGATTCCCGTGTGTGAGCCGCTGCTGGGTTGTCTCTCTTTAGCGACCTCCCCTGGTACCTTTCCTCCATTTGGTGGATGTCCTTATGGAACCTTTCTCCCTGCTCATCGCTCAAGGTTTTCACGAAACTTCTCCATGTGTGAGAACAGGAAGTGCATCTATATACTCATCAAACACCAGAGTTTTTGGAAGTCCTCTATCATGCGGCTGATGAGTCTGGCGTGGTTTGCTGCCTTCGTGTTCCCCAGGAAGTTGTTCACCACCTGCACAAACGATTTCCAGGCGGCGCACTCAAGCGTGTTCATGGAGTTTTGGAACTCAGTGTCCTTTATGAGGTGCCGTATCTGTGGGCCGTCGAAAATGCCGGCCTTCAGCTTCTCAATGGTCAGTTGAGGAAATGCTCGACACATGTAGTTGAAGCACTTCCCGTCCTTGTCCAGAGCGCGCGTACACTGTTTCATTAACCGCAGCTTCATGTGTAGCGGTGGGATCAATATCTTCTCCCGGTCAACAACAGGTTCGTTTATGATGTTTCTCGTCCCAGGTACTAACTGCTCTCGCGCCGGCCACTCTTTCTTTACATAGTGCTGGGCTCTGTCGCGACTGTCCCACATACATATAAAGCATGAGTACTTCGTGAACCCGGATTGCTGACCAAGTAGAAAGTTCTTCAAGTCGACGCAGATGATCCATTGGTGCTGCTCATATTGGATTTTGTCGAGCACATACTTCACTGCTTCATATTTCTCTTCAAGAGTTGTTGAGTGCGCAAGATGGATTGATGCGAACTGGCTCCCGTTGTGGAGAAGTACACACTTCAAAAAGCGCTTGCAGCTGTCAGTGAAGAGTCGCCAATCTCTCGGATCGTATTGAGGACCGCCGAGTTAATCAAGAAGACCGGCGACATCTTGGCAATACATAAGGTCTTCCTCCTGGCAGAAGTAGCCCATGTAGTCATCATGCCTTCTACGGAAGAGAGTGATACGCGCGTCCTGGCCAAGTAGATTTTTCTCTTTGAGTCTGGAGGCCAACAGCTCGGAGGAATTATTCGACAAGCTTAGATCCAGAACCAGATCATTAAGCTCACATTGTGAGAACGGCTGCGGACCATCTTGTGATTCATACTCCTCTTCTGTATCTCCTCCCTCGTCTAAAGTGGTGGCCTCATCGTCGCTGTCAGGAAGATCTCTGAACGCTGGTACAGGAATTTCTTCGCAGTGAGCAGCTGGACGACGGGCAGATGGAAGGTCGGGGTACTGGAGGCTGTGCCCAATCAAGTGCTGATGCATTAAATAATCAAGTGAAAATAAAGATTGATGATTTATAAATAAAATATAATTATCTCTGTTTTTATAATTGTGATTTTTTTTCTGCTAATTTTTATGCAGCTTATTTAGAGAAATGATTGAACTCAAAACCCCTGATATTTGAATACGTATAGCTCGTCAGGTAGGTCTATGGCTGTATGACCTAACCGAGCAAAATCAATGTGATATTCGGACTCAGAACACCAAAATTAGTCTAAATCAGTTGAAAAACCCCTGACGATTTTTGGCTGTTGCCCAGTGTTATGTAGCGAAAAAAATTTCATTGACTTAATAAATGTGTAAAACTATTTATTACAACGTTTTTCTTAACTTCACTTCTTGTTTGTGTGTGTGTCCGCGGAATTTGGCAATCCAATTTTAGACCACTTTTCGATAAGCTATAGCTCTGATACTTTCAATATAACTCAGAACTCGATGATGCAATATTCTTACTATTTCATTATGATTTGATGAGTTTCTTAAGTATTTTTCGAAAATAAAAGAATGTGTGACGTCAGTGCTCTCCGATACGTTCTTGTGATTAGACCACTTCCAGAACAAAAAAAAAATTAACAGCCGAAATTGATTTTAAAAGCGAACGCAGCGCAATAAAAACAAATGTATTGAAAAATTATTTAAAGTGAAAGAATTCAAAATTTATATTTTCTGTTTATAAACATGATACTCGAATACGTTTCACTACTTTCTTTGATTTTACAGTGTGCGGTTGTGTAGGTTACGAGAACAGTTGTGTATGTTTGCGTGGCAAGGTCAAGTGAGAGGTCACGAGGTCAAGATTCCGAAAAGCTATAGCTCTGATACTTTCAATATAGCTCAGAACCCGATGACAATGCAATAGTCTTACTATTTCATTATGATTTGATGCTTAATCGGGTCTGTCTTACACCAAAATTTTTTAACTCTTCGTATTGATTGAAAAGAAAATATTTTAACTAAATAGTAGAAAATAAAAATTACATTATAAAAAAATATTATATAAAAAACAACGTTTTTCCTGCGTTCAAATAAGCAGAAAATAATTTCTGAATAAATTGGTAACATGGTAATAGTAATAGACTTTATAAGAGCTTCTGATTTTTATAAAAACGAAAAACGTTGGGCGCATGAACACAAACATCCATACCTTTATAACATACTCTAATTTATATAAATGAAAACATGTTTAAATTAATTTCACTATATTAATATATTGATTCAATTGACTTTACAAGTATTACATTCTATATCATGAGTTTAGGTTCTACAACACTAGAATTAATTTTACTTTAATTGTTAACATTTGATGATTCTAATACTGTAATACAAACATTCACATAATATAAAACATGCGCCCAACGTTTTTCGTTTTATAAAAATCAGAAGCTCTTATAAAGTCTATTACTATTACCATCTTTACTTCTATTTATTTTCCATCGTAATGCTCTTAACTGTCATTTCTTCTGTTGTTGTTTTTGTTGTTTTACTTCTCTTATTATGATTTTAAACCGTTATAATGTTAATTTTTTTCTTCAATATGTAGACCAACTTTTTTAGCTTTCACTTCACACTGTCATTAAAACTAACTACCATATTCACAGCCAATGCTAACGATATCAAAGGAATGATGCATTGACGTGATTGACCAATTGTTACGTGTACGAGCGTTTAAAAAATCGACAAGTTACTGAATAAATATATTTCTGCAAAATATAATTACAGTATTATGTGAAACAGAACATATATTATATTGATATTGATATATATTGAATTACTTTTACTTACCAATGTTTCCCTATAAATTATTATTGTACTCATTTTTTTTAATTAATTATCTAAGATTTCACAGATAATTTATCCTGTAAATATATTATTTAATTTATCAACTCCACCAGAACAATTTCAATGACTCAAAGAACAAGTAAATATTTTTTTGTTGAAAAGCTTTCATTTTTTCAAGGAAATTATCGGGAAAAACCACACGGTGTAATAATTTCTTATAAAATACTCAACTTTAAATGTACATTAGTAAGTGCAACTTATATAAGTAGTATTAGAGTATATAATAATAGAGTACATCATTTTATATTACATTATATTACAGCACATTATATTAGAGTACATCACATAAGAGTACATTACATTAGAGTACATCAATTAGAGTACATCAATTGGAGTACATCAAATTAGAGTACATCAATTGGAGTACATGAAATTAGAGTACATCAATTGGAGTATTCAATTGGAGTACATCAATTGGAGTACATCAAATTAGAGTACATCAATTAGATTACATTCTTATTTAAAACTTCATCTTCTGTGTGCTACATGCACAATGTCTATTGCTGATGTAAAATCAAGAAATGTGAGTGCGGGGGGGGGGGCAAAGCGTTAATACGACCATAAATTTCTTTAACGGCATTGATATCATTAGTTACATGCCCAGCAGAGTAGCGTGTAGCCCTGGAAACATGTCCAGCAGAGTAGCGTGTAGCCCTGGAAACATGTCCAGCAGAGTAGGGTGTAGCCCTGTAAATATGTCCAGCAGAGTAGGGTGTAGTACTTGAAACATGTCCAGAAAAGTAGAGTGTAGCCCTGAAAACATGTACAGCAGAGTAGGGTATAGCCCTGGAAACATGCCCAGCAGAGTAGGGTGTAGCCCTGGAAACATGCCCAGCAGAGTAGGGTGTAGCCCTGGAAACATGCCTAGTAAAGTAGGGTGTAGCCCTGGAAACATGTCCAGCAGTGTAGGGTGTAGCCCTGGAAAAATGCCCAGCAGAGTAGGGTGTAGCCCTGGAAACATGCCCAGCAGAGTAGGGTGTAGCCCTAGAAACATGCCCAGCAGAGTAGGGTGTAGCCCTGTAAATATGTCCAGCAGAGTAGGGTGTAGCCCTGGAAACATGCCTAGCAAAGTAGGGTGTAGCCCTGGAAACATGTACAGCAGTGTAGGGTGTAGCCCTGGATAAATGCCCAGCAGAGTAGGGTGTAGCCCTGGAAACATGCCCAGCAGAGTAGGGTGTAGCCCTGGAAAAATGCCCAGCAGAGTAGGGTGTAGCCCTGGAACATGCCCAGCAGAGTAGAGTGTAGCACTGGAATCATGTCCAGCTGAGTAGCGTGTAGCCCTGGAAACATGTCCAGTAGAGTGTAGCCCTGGAAACATGCCCAGCAGAGTAGGGAGTAGCCCTGGAAACATGCCAAGCAGAGTAGGGTGTAGCCCTGGAAACATGCCCAGCAGAGTAGAGTGTAGCACTGGAATCATGTCCAGCTGAGTAGCGTGTAGCCCTGGAAACATGTCCAGTAGAGTGTAGCCCTGGAAACATGCCCAGCAGAGTAGGGAGTAGCCCTGGAAACATGCCAAGCAGAGTAGGGTGTAGCCCTGGTAACATGCCCAGCAGAGTAGCGTGTAGCCCTGGAAACATGCCCAGCAGGCAAAAATAAATACATTCAAATGACTATTTTTGTGTGCGCCAAAATAATACAGTGGGTGATCGGTTAACGAACATAATCCGTTATAAAAGTATGTTCGCTAACCGAATTTTTCGTTAACCGATCACCGATTTACCATATATATTAATTAGAATTCGATTAATTCGTTCTGGGGATCCTAAAAATTAAATTTTAAAAAAATTATGTAAATATATTTGCTTAGTAATCTTATTTATTCTTAATGTAATACATACATATAGTCTTGATTATTAAGTCCTTTACCTTTCTTTGGGGGGGGGGGGGGGGGGGGGGGTAAAGAACATGTACAATGTCGTATTGTTTTTCTCTCTCCTTTAGGACTTTCAGGAAATGATTGATAGCAATGTCATTGTCAAGATCATCAACCCTTGTGACATCAGCTTGGTGTGGGTGACATTCAAAGACCATTGATATGACATCCGCCCATTTCTTCAAAAGATCTTGAATACAAGATCCCCTTTTTAAACTTTGCAAACCAGACAGTGGTAGCATTGAATACTAGATTTTCGGATAAAAAACCTGGAGTTTGCTCATATCAATTTCTCAAACATTTCTCTAGCCTTCTTCTTGAATAATGGTCATACAAGTTACATCTCTTTTCATCTCCCGTTCATTTATCCAAACTAAAAGCAAACTCTCCCATTTTTCTTTTTCATGGATGGCACTTTTTTGCTTCTCAGATGTAATTTTCGTTACTCATTTAGCGGAACGAGTTTGGGAAACGTGGCGTGTTATTTGCCATTTTTGCTCCGTGCTAATAAAAGCGTAGCGCCGGAGTGTTTGGATGTTTTAACACTCACTAAGTATTTATATGAGGCTTTCTAATAGTAATATGATTAAGTTGCATATTTAATCATGTGTTATTTATAAAGCTATTTTATTATTCACATGTAAATCATTCTTAAAGAACTTAGGAAAAAAAATACATGTGACAAATGTCAATTTTACCTGATACTCAAAATAAAATCTCAAACTTCACCTATGACCCTGTGCTTAGGTGAGAGGGGGGTGGGGGGGGGTCAGAGTATATGTCAGCAAGTTAAAATGCTTTAGGACTACCCCCACTGAAAGTAACATAAAATATATTTTACTTTGAGTAAAAATGTGAAATCTCCCTTATAAAGTCAATGCAGGCCATTGGGGTTAGATAAAGTAGAGTTCATCTGTTTTTGATAAGCCACTGCTGTTCTATGGGATCGTGTGTCTAGCACACTGTCCAGATTACATTCCTAAATAAATGTGTACCCATCTGTAAGCTGGATGGACTCAGGAACATTAATCGGACCCAATACAAGTCTCGACACTCGAACTCGGAACCTTTCGGTTAGCAGTCGAGTCAGGGCCTGATTCAGCCATCTTGGTGCCCTAGGCACTAACCCACATGTGTAACCCCTTCTGCCCCAAGCCCCCGACTGACAGCTGGTATGTTCAATATTATGCAAAATACAAAGAAAAACAGTTTTTAACACAGATGTTTGTATTACTATCACTCATGTAAAACTTACAATATAAGGTATTTCTGTATTAAAATTAATAGTTAATTAATTTTGTAATAAAAATAGACAAAAATACTGTAACTTTTTTAATAGATAAGAAAGTCAAAGAGAGCACACATTTACATTTTAAAGTTCTTTTTTTTTTCTAGATTTATGTCTGGCAAAGTTTTTGAGTTCATCATCAAAGTTAATTTCGCGCAACAAGTTTGTCTCAACCATCAGCAGAGATAAGGAATCATACCCTTCTTGTTTCATTGTCGATCTACATGGATTTTTTTGTACCTCATTTTCAAAATAAAACGATACGATAACTGATAAATTTATTTATAAAACGTAAATTTGGCAGGATTTATTTTTCTGTTTAGATCGAGCTTTGAAAAGAGTTTTATGAACTAAATCTGTTACGATGAGCGAGGTTATTTTAATCTTTGGAGAGTATTCGATTCGTTACGATTGTTTTCGTTTTACGATTTTAAAATACAATCTGTCTGAAGAAGACATTTATTTGAACAGTATTTTTTTTTTTACTTCTTTATGTTTTATTACTTTACGTCTCATGTTTTAAAACGCACAAACTATTTAAAACTTTATTTTTTTTAACAAAAGCATTTTTAGAATCGAGAACGCGGGCAAGAAGCCATTACTGTTAAAAACTGAAAAAGCATAGGCAGACTTGAGACGTAAAATATTTATTTCGATGTTTATTTCTTATTAACATGTAAACTTATTAATTTAAAAAAAACAGACAATATGTATATGTAACTGAAATTTTATTTATGTAACTGTACACAATGAATCAATATAATTTACAGAATGCAACATATCCCAACAAAATAATTTTCTAAAAAAAAAAAAGTAGATTTATTATTTTATAAAATGACAACAATAAAATCAACAGAGCCGGTCTTTGGTTTTGTATGAAACATTTCTTTTATACATCAGACTAAAATGTTTTAATTATTGACAGTTGACAAGACGAACAGATCTGTTACTATAATAAGGCTAACTAGACATTCGAAGAGCAAGGGGGGAGGGGCATCATGCCCCGAACGCTACTCACAAACAGGGGGGCCAAATAGTATATTTTACATATAATATTATAAATTTTCGAATTGGGGGGGGGGGCGCTAAAAAAATATTGTGCCCCGGGTGCAAGTTAAGCTCGCTACCCACAGTAGCCACTTACACAGCTTATTCCTGTCTGACCTGAGCAATAGAAGTATGTTACAGCATATGATATGTGATATTATTCAAGATGTCAGAAACATGAAATATGCCGGTTGTTTTCTTTTATTTACAACTGTCAAATGTTTGTAAAAGTACTCAGCTGATACACCGAAGACTTTTCAGTACTCCATAGTCGTTCAACATATTTTTATTTTTACTCGTTGCTAGTATCTCTAGCGTCAAATGAAATGTTTTTTCAAAAGGTTTTAATAAACACATCAGAAGACATCGAATTAGGTCTCTCAGAAGTTTATATACTGCGAATGAAGTTAGGTGAACAGTTTTTAATACTAAGAACATGCGTAAATATTGATTTGAAGTGGCCAATGAAACAGTGTTTCTCATATCAATGTCTTCGTATCCCAGCTGACTGGCGTGTAGAAATACTGATATATATTTGGGAGATATCAGTGGTGTTTGTGTAGTGGTGGTGGCAGTCGTTTTGGTGACTCTGACGCAGGTTCCATCAACAACGACCATATCTTCACTCTCACAACAGACTGTGTTGTTGTACTCGCTACATTCGCGACCAACAAAAGTTTTAAACATGTTCCTACCTACACCACAGATATCACACAAGTTGCAGTGCGACTGACAGGGATTTCCCGGAACTTTGTAACGGAAAAATCCATCCTCGCACATTATCTTGGTATCTCTTGATCTTGTGCAAGACTCAGTGACTATTTCATACTGGAAGGGAAAAAAGAATGTATAATTTTTATACAACTTATTTGATGAATTTTATAATTTTTTAACGGTATCCAGGATTTAATTAGAGCGATCATTCAACTGATTTTCCCTCAAATTATCCACAAATCTATGCAGCAATTGATAGTGGCTGTGCTACTTTGCAAGGAAGTTAAAATGAATGTGTACAACATAACAAATTGTAATATGCGTGCGCATGTATTAGAGAGTAGGGTGATAAAGAAACATTAAGGTCTCGAGAAAAAAGAAGAAATCATGTACACTCATTAAAATAGGACAAGTTTAATTACCATGTCTGGAGTCTGACATTTCTGACATCTGGAATATTTGTCTTCTAATGTCATCTGCCTAGTTCTGAACGTTCCATCCGGGCATGGAGAGCACCAGTACCACTCAAGGTACTCCCCCTGGGGACAGTTACGCGACCCACTATTTGGGTCGTGGCTTCCTCCAGGCTGGGGTACAGGGGGGATCCTGGATGGAATGTCAGGGTCACAGTGTATCTCTGCACCTTTCTGTACCACATCGAGCTTTGCCCCATTCAGCCAATTTAAAATGATCAACAACATTAGCTGGGTGTACTTCATTTTATAATTGACTCTGAGAACAAAACAAAAAGTGTTTTTGTTTCATATTTAACTCCTTGAACAAAACATGTTTTATAATTCATTGTTGCAGATTAAGAAATGTATCATCATAAGATATATCTAATTTCAAATACTAGCATACATTTATACGGAAATAAACATAAATACTCTTTCTCTAATAATGTCACTCTTGATGAAAACGTGGACATTATCTATAACAAATTAATGTAAGCTGAGTCATCAATGACTGATAAATAAAGTTGTCTGGCCTTAGGAAGTCCATCCTTCTTTCTTGTCGGATATCAATCACTGTCTCCAGATAGAGCGATACATATTGTTTTCTTTGTAGTTTTCCTTATACATGGCAGTATGTTATTTTTAGTGCTAAAACAAACCACATAAAGAGATCAACAGGAGGAGTGGTTCAAAAAGGACATCAAGTATTATGTACAATCTATATATCAAGTATCATGTACAATCTATATATCAAGTATCATGTACAATCTATATATCAAGTATCATGTACAATCTATATTTAGATGATTAGATTTTATCTCAGTATATCAATAATTTACGATAAATAGTAAGAGTTAACAACGTATCAGGAAGTAGATTGTCGTCTGATAGAAAAAAAAGTTCGTTAGTTATATAGTGGAGTAATTCGTAAGCGTTATAAATAACTGAAGTAGGTAAAAAAAAACATTCACATATCCTTTACTTAAAAAATGTTAAGTTTCGGCTCTTTTCTTTTTTTTTTTAAATTTTAAGTGTGTTACAACTTCATAAACTAACTGCTGCCAAAACTGTGCTGACAGGGCTATACACCACTGCCGCGGGCCCATATTGCTGTTTTGACTGCTATAGCATATTCCCTACAACACTTGAGGTAAAAAAAAGGTATTGATCAGACTGAAACTCTCAAAGAAAAGAACTGAACAGTGTTATTGGTAGTGATTTGTTCAATATCTAAGATTAAGGTAAAAATAACAACAAATACTACTACCTGTACTTATATATATATATAAGTATATAACTATATATATATGTGTGTGTGTATTTTGTGTGTGTGTGTCTGTATGTATAACTCAGCCCCGTAGCGTGAAAATTCTACAGCAGGGGCCAGGCATTCGACAGCAGGGTTCAGGCAATAGTAGGGGGCAGGAAACAAGCCGAGGGGGCCAGACAAAATGCAGGGGGGCGTCCCCCTGGCCCCCCGCACGCTACGGGCCTGGTATAACTGAACATTGGAAATAAAATGTGACTTAAATATAAATCAAATGAACATTTTCTAAACGTATGCCCTTTTTTTTTGGCTACTAACAAACTCTTTTCGTTTGTACATCTCCCATCTGGCAATATGTGTAGCGTTTCCATATTTATTATTGTCCAATAAATAAACACAAAATAAGTTGAGCACTGGATGGCCAAGTCCAGTGGCGTAGCAAGAGGGGGCGGGGGGTAAATATGTCCCCGGGCGCCGAGATTCAGGGGCGCCAAATGGTATATTTTACATATAATATTATATGGTTTTCGAATGGGGGGGGGCGCTAAAAAGGTATTAAAAAAGTAAAATGCCCCGGGCGCAAGTTGCCTTGCCCCCCCCTCGCTACGCCTCTGGCCAAGTCTGAGAGTAGTGCACAGCTAGAACCACTCCCTTGTCTGCACTGATAAGTTTAAACTTTACAGATTAGCTCGACATAAGTACCAGCTAACAGTCAAACAATAACAAATGATTGAGCATTTGTACGAGGGATATACTGCGCTGTTGTTGGGCTGATGGCGATCGGCGGAGTGTGTCCAGCCAGGGGATGGTGCTGTAATGCCAAAACTGTCTGGAGATGTTGTGGCGATGACGATAGATGATTCACGCGGGGATGCCGGGGCCGTGGATGATATAACCGGATGCGACTTTATAGTAACACACCTCCCGTCAACGGCAACCATATTTTCGCTCTCACAGCAAACGGTGGCCGCTACATTCCCGGCGTTGAAAGTCCTTGAACATGTTGCTGCCAACTCCACAAATGTCGCAGACGATGCACTCAGATCTGCAGGGTACGGCTAGATCCCTTTTTCTGTAATACCCGTCCTGGCACAGCATTTCAGTGTCTCTTGTCTTAGTACAAACCTCTTTCTCTATCTCGTGCTGTAAAAGAAGTTTATTATAAACAAGTGGCAAAGTATGAGGAAAAAATAAAAAAAAGAATGAAAAAAAAAATTATTTACATTCATAGAGAAGACTTTAACATTTACTTCAATCTTTGAAAGGAAGAAAGTCACACAGGCAGACTATTGGTGAGAGCGAGACAAAAAGAAATAAAGAAAGGAAGATGAATGTATGTGAAGTGGAATACATTTCAACTGTATATTAATAAATGGCTACATTTTAAATTTAGACCTTATGAATGACATGAAAATGTTATAAAATGAAAGAAGTGAAAGCGTGGCAGATAAATGTTTCGTACTGACCTCTGAGGGCTTGAGACAGTCCATACACCTGGAACGTGTATTAGCCTGGGCCATCCCTTTAGTCCTGAACGTCTGGTCTGGACACGTGAGCACAGGTCCCCATCCAGGTACTCACCCCCACCACAATCAGTGATCATGTCTTCATCTGCAAGCGGTACTGTGATGACGTTGTCTTGCAAAGGCGGAAGTCTAGATGGGATGTCTGGATCACATTTGACACCCAGATTAACAGCAGCTGACACCTTGCTACTGAGCCATATTATCACCGCTGCCGTACAGATTATCCGTTCCATTGGAGTGTAGAAATATTTAGAGAAATCCCGCGAACTTTTTCTTTAACCGATAGGCTATTGCTATATATTGAAATTTTATATGACCTGGAGCACAAGAACTTTTATTTGCATGTTCGGGTTGCGTGGAATATCATTTAACAATTAGTCGGCCAAAGTTTTTTCTTTTGTTTATTTTTTATGTTATTCAACTATATCAAGCGGAAAACCCCAGTCAAATCTACGCCAGTAGTCAAATCTGTGCGTCGGCCTAAGATATATTTAGCTATTTATTTTAATCGGGAAACCCCAGTCAAATCTACGTCAGTAGTCAAATCTGTGCGTCGGCGGCCTAAGTTATATTTAGCTATTTATTTTAATCGGGAAACCCAGGTCTAGGCAGCAGCCCAAAAAATCTAGGCCCCTGACAAAATATAGCGCTTGGATCCCCTGGAAATTTATTTTAAAAAAAACAAAAAAACACTCATAAGATAAAGATCTAGTTCAACAGACAAGGGTTTATTGGTCTTCAAAATGGGATCACTCCAGAGCGACCTCAGCGTAGTAGAGTGACCTATATATAATATAGTAGCAGTATCTACTTCCAGTATAATGATCTCACCAACTAGCTCTGTGACATAGATAGATAGATAGATAGATAGATAGATAGATAGATAGATAGATAGATAGATAGATAGATAGATAGATAGATAGATAGATAGATAGATAGATAGATAGATAGATAGATAGATAGATAGATAGATAGATAGATAGATAGATAGATAGATAGATAGATAGATAGATAGATAGATAGATAGATAGATAGATAGATAGATAGATAGATAGATAGATAGATAGATAGATAGATAGATAGATAGATAGATTCTACGCAGTAAGATGTAAATTATTATCCAGTATATATAGACATATTTTATTTGTGAAATAAATTATGTAGCGAAAAACATTTCATTGACTTAATAAATGTGTAACGTTATTTATATTTATTTATTTTGGTCGACGACGAATCACATATTTACTTCTTTTTATTTTCCATCGTAATGCTCTTTACTGTCTTTTCTTCTGTTGTTGTTGTTTTACTTCTCTTATTATGATTTTAAACCGTTATAATGTTAAAATTTTTCTTCAATACGATGACCAACTTTTTTAGCTTTCACTTCACACTGTCATTAAAGTAACTACCATATTAATAGGTAATGCTAACGATATAAAAGGAATGATACATTGACGTGATTGACCAATTGTTATGTGTACGAGCGTTTAAAAAATCGACAAGTTACTGAATAAATATATTTCTGCAAAATATAATCGCAGTATTAAGTGAAATAGAACATATATTATATTGATATTGATATATATATTGAATAACTTTTACTTACCAATGTTTCCCTATAAATTATTATTTTACTCATTTTTTAAAAACAATTTAATTATCTAACGTTTCACAGATATTTTATCCTGTAAATGATATATTATTTAATTTATCAATATCACCAGAACAATTTCAAAGCTATCATTTTTCAAGGAAATTATCGGGAAAAACCACACGGTGTAATAATCTCTATACTTATAAGACGCATTTGTTGTCTGTCTGTCTGTCTGTCTGTCTGTCTGTTCCCTTATAACTCAAGATCCAGACAATCAAATAACGTGAAATTTGTTACACATACACATAATTACATGGGGAAGGTTATAGGACAGGCTTCGTTTCATCTTGATGGGTAGTTTAATTGTAATTAATTTTTTTTTATTTTAGTATTTTACTATATTAAAGTAATCTCGACGGCGCCATAAATAAAATTCCTCTGTGACGTCATTTTCCGATGATAAAATAGAACTTGCGCGCTGGTGCTGTATAGTTCCTTTGTGCTGCAAAGAATTGTTGTTGTTTTTTAATGTTCCCTGATATGTACAGTTTGAGGAAGGTAAAGAAAGAAATGAAGAAGGATTTTAGAAGAAGTGTGAAGCCATAATAATAAGTATATATATATATATATATATATATATATATAGAGAGAGAGAGAGAGAGAGAGAGAGAGAGAGGGAGGGAGGGAGAGAGAGAGAAAGAGAGAGAGAGAGAGGGGGGGGGGGAGAGAGAGGGAAAGGAGGGTAGGAGGGAGGTAGGGGAGAGAGGGAGGGGGTGGGACAGGGGGAGAGAAGGAGGGGGAGAGGGAGATAGGAGAGGGGAGCAGGGGGAGAGAGGGAGATGAGAGAGGGAGCATGGGGAGAGGGAGAGAGAAAAGAAGGGAGGGAGAGAGGGGGAGGGGAAGGAGATAGAGGGGAGGGAGGGAAAGAAAGGGTGGGAGAGAGGGAGAGAGAGGGAATGAGGGAGGGATGAATGGGGAGAGAGAGATGGGAGAGAGGGAGGGGAGGGAGAAAGGGAGGGAGGGAAAGGGTGAGAGGGGGAGGGAGGGAGAGAGAGAGGAAGAGGGGAGAGAGGGAGACGGGAGAGGGGAGGGAGGGAGAGAGGGGGCAGGGAGGGAGAGAGGATGGGAGAAATGGGAGGGAGTGAGAGATAAAGAGAGAGTGGGGCAGGGAGGGAGAGAGGGTGAGGAGGAAGGGAGGAAGGTGGAGAGAGGGGGGATGGGGTGAGAGAAAAAGGGAGGGAGATAGGGAGAGAGAGAGAGATGGGAGAGTTAGAGAGGGAAGGGGAGGGAGGGAGAAAGGGAGGGAGGGAAAGAGAAAGGGAGAAAGGGGTAAAGAGGGAGGGGGAGGGAGAGAGGGGGAGGGAGAAAACAAAAGGTAAACAGAAAAACTTATTTTAAACCCGGGCAAAGCCGGTACTTGCAACTAGTTTCTTATAAAATACTCATAGGGCCATTTTACGAATCATCCTATTGTGGCAATTTTAACACGTGTGTAATACATTTTAATCGGAAATTTCATTGATTGCGTAAGATTTAACCGGATTTCTCCTATTTCTAAGAATTGCTTTTTTTTTTCAAGTGGGGATCTCCGTTATCGATTTTCTACGTCTCTAGAGAGCCGATTCTAAAAATATTACTGTTACAAAATTAAAGCTCTCTTCCCCCCCCCCCCCCGCCATCTATCTACTATTTTTGGTCCAAGCTGAAGGCGAACCAGGCTTTCATTTGATCAATGAGGAATGTTTCAGTTGAGTGTAAGGTGGGGGGGGGGGGGGGTGCAACTCCACAAGGGTAAGGGGTGGATATGTGGGAATTAAATATGAATTTACGAGGGGGGTAAAGTTCTCTTGAGTGTTTTTGGTGTTTAAGCGTTAAATTGATTAGAGTCTGAGAACCGCCCAGAGTAGTCAGAGGGTATTAGTACCGAAATTCATAGAGAAACAGAATAGCGGGGTGGGGGGGAGTGGGGGGGTAAATGTTGTGTGATATAGAAACAACTCAGAATCAAACATTCTATTCTTTTTTATTCTTTTTTTTTTTTACTGATAAAAATGTTAAAATTTATCTAAAGCATTTCACGAAATATATTCGCTTCATACAAAAAATATATATTGTGTACTATATATTCTTCTATTTTTAACATTCTTAACATTGTAACAGGTGCGTATGTGTGCATTGGTCTATTTCTTGACCATATATGGAAGAGACAAGAACAAACTATAAATAAGACCACCGAATAATTGTATCGATAGATTTCAGTATACATATCGTTATAACTCTCTCCCTGGCCTCGATAGTGTGCGATAAATAGGGAATTCCTGTGTGTGTATATATATATATATACATATATATATATATATATATATATACTTTTAAAGCGTTAATACGACCATAAGCCTCTTTAACGGCACTTTTACTCCACCAACATAAAGTCAGGTACCCATTTAAAGCTGGGTGGACTTTCACCATGACCTGAGAAAATCAGAATGTTCTCACAGAGATTCGAACCCGGGAAAAAGGGGTCGTTCACATTACATAACGCCTGTGTTGTTAAGTGTCACGTGTTTTAGATGAGGGGGGGGAGGCAGAGTCAAGAGAAAAAGTGTTACGCTTTAAGTAACCGGCCCTAAGTAAACGGCCCTAAGTTAAACAGGTAAGCCTTAAAATTCTGTTATGGTTATTGTATTAAATCGGATGTAGGCAAGAAAAACCGAAATGAATATCTAAAAAAAATTCAAACCACTGTTTAACGCTCTTTATTCCTTAACTTTTCATTATAATTACTTAGTTAAAAGCGTTTATAAACTTAAACAGTTTTGTGTCAATCTCTCGACTGTTATGTTATATAATTTCGATATTGTTTACATTTACTCTGCATCTGTAAGGATGAGATGTTCATATATTAGATCCTGTCAGGATGAGATGTTCATATATTAGATCGCACTATGCAACTGTTTTTTGTAGCGCCCTCCTATCACTCACACCATGACCGACAGTGCCATATGATTATGGAGGCATCACAGTAGACATAAAAGGAAACTTTCATCACGACCTGAAATATTCCCTTGGTTCTCACTGGAGATCTAACCCCGAGACCCCTAGGTCGACAGTCGAGCGCTAAACTGCACGATCATCTCCCCTCTTTGGCTGCGTCATTGTGCACCAACTAACTGAACAGTATGCCAACATACTTTTAATTCAGGTTTAATGTGTAGAAACACACAAAAATATCAAGACTTCCGAAATAATAAAAAGATTCATAGACAATAAAAGGCACACATCAAAAACTGAGACTGAATTGTAGGGAATGTGGCATTTTATGAAATCATTCAAGTGTATTTTAATGGCTACAATATGGCTCAAAATCTTAGTTGCTATAAACAGTCCAAACAAAGTTATTCAAGCCACACTTGATGTAGAAGTAGAAAACATTGACAGTCTGCTTGGAGATCTATTGCTAGCAAAGCCAAAATAACGTCGTATTACTTGCCATGTGAAACAGAATTTCTAAAAAAAAAACGCCAAAACTGACGAAAACTTATTTATGATGAAAGCCAACATATGCCAAAAGAGAGTGCACATGAAGTGGATGATGATTTTAAAGTAAACGTGTTCTATAAATACTGTAAAACAGACAGATCTCCATAAAACTTAAAAAAACCATATAAAAGAAAATGATTCGACCAGCAAAAACATATAGTAGCGAAACATGGACCATCAGCAAACAAGCAGAAAATAGGCTAAACACTTAGGAAAGGAAAATATTTAGGAAAATATATGGGCCAGTAAAGGACAATAACGAGTGGAGAAGTGGAATCAATTCAGAACTGTACGAACTGTACGAAGAACCAAATATAACAGCTGAAATCAAAATAAATAGATTGAGGTGGGTAGGGAACATAGAAAGCATGGAAAACAACAGAGGTCCAAAACCAATATATAAGGCCATCCAATGTGAAAACGCCTAAAGGCAGACCAAGTGGAGAAAGAACTTAAAGCCATAGGAGTGAGAGAGTGGATGAAGAAGACCATGGATCGGGAAAAGTGGAGAAGAGTAGTATGGGTAGGCCTGGGTCCTAAATGAGCTGTAGAGCCAAAGGAAGAAAAAGAAGTTTTATAAACTTATTGATAATGTTATATCTGGTTTTCAATAGGCAAGGGATATTAACAATTCTTTCCATTTTCTGTGGTTGTTTCCAGAAATCGGAGAAACTGATTTGGAAATGTTCTAATTTCTGCAAAGAAAATGACAAATAATGTAAGCAGTGAATTAATTGAAGAAATAAAACATCTAGAGTCATTTTTTTTCAGATAGTATACAAAGTGAAGACCTTCATCCCAAAAAACTGCTGAATAAAATTGACCAGTTGAAGTTGGAATCTATATTCCCAAATGTCGCTATTGCATTACGGATCTATTGTACAATTCATGTAACAGTTGCAGAAGCTGAAAGAACATTCATACAATTAAACTGATTTTATAGTTGAAATTAAACAATAAACTTAAAATACATTTTTTTTCAAATTATAACTGAATAAAACCATACCTTGTATGATGTATCTGTCTTACTTATATATAGTATAAGTGCAAAGTATTTGATCTGTGAATTTTTTTTAATTATCATAGCCTAAAGATACTTTAGATGTTTATGCCTAAAGGCCCGTGACAGCCCTGCCTATGGGCCTGAAATTTCTGTCGGCGTGCCTGCCTCGACCCCACGAAACTTTAAGAAACACAGATATACGCCAATGTGATTAAAAGATACAGATAGAGATGACGAGATCGTAACACTGTTCCCATTGTACTTTTGGCGCTAATTTCTTTTAGTAATGGATGAAAAGCTTGAAAATTATTTGCATAGCTGGCTTTGAAATCAACCATCTGTGATGACGTGGTAGTCGACTTCTTCACACAAATGTCATATATCACTTCCATGTTCTCTTCGCTACAGCAGATGGTGTTGTTGTAGTCTTTACACTCCCGACCTGTAAACTCCTTGTACAGGTATTCGCCAGTCTCACATGAACTGCAAATGACGCACAGTGACACGCAGGGAAATTCAAGAGATCTTTTTCGGTAAAATCCGATCTGGCACATGATCACTGAGTCTCTTGTTTTGGTGCAAGCCTCCGATATGATCTCATTCTATAAATAGGAGAGATAAAATAAGAAAGTAATTAAAGCTTTAAGCTGATATTTTATGTGGTTTATAGAATTAATTCTAAATATATTGATAGAATGACACCACCTCCACCCTACCCCAAACAACATTCTGTTAGGTATAAATCTTTGTTGGTAAGGTTTCACAGCAGGTGTTCAGGTGATGGGTGGTCATATCTAGAATTTTCGGCACCAGGAGTCCAAGAAAGTGTTGTTCCCTGTCTCTGCCCACCCCCCTTCGGCGTACCACGTCTGGCGCCAATATAAATAAATATATATATATATATATATAAAATATGTATGTATATATACCATAGTCAAGTAGAGGTTCAACTTTGAGGTTATTATGAATAGTTCAATGTAATCAAATAGGTCTATTTATTTTCTAAGTGAGAAGCTTTTTAGTTTGTGCCACTGGGGGGGGGGGGTTGCTCTCTGTACACCTCATACTGCAATTAATTTAACCAAGAGTGGCGGAGGACCGTACAAGTTCTCAAATTGCCTCTTCCTTTTTTTTTTGGACCTGACTGTTAACAATGTGAGACACTGCAAGAATGCGAGACACGCCCATGCCATTTTATATAGAACTACTTAAAACTTCTTGAGTAGCGAGATGATTCAGGAAATGTGTTTCTTTAAATAACAACTAGTAAAATGGTAAACTTCATTGGATTCTTAATCTTAATCTTAATCCTTCTTGTGCCGTTAGACGTCACATAGGGCTCTCAGCGTGTCTCTCCAGTTCTGTCTGTTTTGAGCTTTTCTATTGTTTTTAGGCAGTCTATGTTGGCATTTTTTGCCTCTTTGATTAGAGTTCTTTTCAGTGTTTCGCGAGGTCTTCCCCTTTTCCTTCTTCCTGTTGGCTCCCAGCTAAGCGATTGTTTCACTATTCTTCTGTTGTCTCTCCACATCACATGTCCCTGTTGGCTCCCAGCTAAGCGATTGTTTCACTATTCTTCTGTTGTCTCTCCACATCACATGTCCCTGTTGGCTCCCAGCTAAGCGATTGTTTCACTATTCTTCTGTTGTCTCTCCACATCACATGTCCCTGTTGGCTCCCAGCTAAGCGATTGTTTCACTATTCTTCTGTTGTTTCTCCACATCACATGTCCCTGTTGGCTCCCAGCTAAGCGATTGTTTCACTATTCTTCTGTTGTCTCTCCACATCACATGTCCCTGTTGGCTCCCAGCTAAGCGATTGTTTCACTATTCTTCTGTTGTCTCTCCGCATCACATGTCTCACGAATTGCCATCTTCTTCTTTTGATCCCGATTGAGATATAGGGCTGTCCTGCAATGTCTCTAATTTCTTTGTTGGTTTTAAAGTCGTTCCATTGAATTCCTAAAATTTATTGGATTACGGCAAAATAAATGTCCGGACAGAGGACCCCTACAATTGGGGAGGAGGACCCAGGCATCTGCCTAGCTTGCATATCCATTTAAACGGCCCTTCTAACAATCATTCTAATTTTCTAGTTTATGGTTTATTTATTTTTTATAAATCAAATATTATAGTCATCGTTTCTTTTTATTTCATTCAGTCACCAGTTTTATTTATAGTTAAAACAAGAGTATTTCAAATGTTACGTTTGAGTTATTACTTTCACAACTACTGAAGAATTTTTTATCAGTTATCTAGGTTATGCAGAAAATGTTCAATTGTATAGCCTCGCTTGTATCCCACACAAAACGCTCGTCGTGTAAACATTATATTAATCTCTAACAAAAAGAAATGTCCATAGATTGACTTACCTCTCCTGGCTGATTGCACGGTAGACACTTTCGGAAAAGTCTTAACTGAGCCATCCAAGACGTCATGAAAGTGTTGTCTTCACAGGGAACGCACTGATGTCCGTTAAGGTACTGCCCCTCCTCGCATACCTGGGACATCTTTAATTTGGCTTTTGGTGAAGGCAGCGGGCGTGACGGAACTTGCGGGTCACACAATATTTCTCTGGAGCCAACGGCAGTCGGAAAACCCGTTGCAAGCACGAAGTTTGACAGGAAAAGAACCGGAAGATGTCTGATAATTGTCTTTGTCATACTGAATGTGTATCGATACTAGAGAATATAGAAAGAAAAAAATGTTCAGTAACTACATTTAGGAATAAGTCGATTGGTGAACTGGTGATACACTCGCAGACATAATTACATTAGCCTACATCAGTGACTGACAAAGTGAAAATAGCGGGTGCAATATAGATGGGTCGAAATTTTTTTTAATTTAAGGATCGATATCAAATACATATATAATTACAGCTGTGTATTTCTTTGTGTTTATTTTGCTAATATATATATACTAGCTGCATGGGCGTATTCAAGGGGGGGAGGGCAGGGGTGCATTCGCCCTCCCCCTCCCCACACACACACACACATTTTTTAAAAATGTCATAAAGTTGTTACAATAAAACTGAACTAAATTTCCTGAAAGTTTATTACATTAAAGTATAATAACTAAACAAGCAACAAATGCACCCCAAACCTAACCTCTAACCACAGAAAGTAACTAATGTGTAACTTGCTTGCTTTTTCCAGATTGTTCTAAATATTCCAGTTGTTTAAAAATTTCTGTCACTTTTTCTGCGAAAATCCGCAACCTTTTATATTTATGTGTCCATCTAGTTTCACATAGCAAAGTAACATTTGAAATTAGTTTTCTTCGCTGATTAATTTCTCAGAATAAACTATAATTGACTTAATTTTTCCTATTGTGTTTCGTACAGCATTCACATTATTTAAATCGTTCACGATTTATGTGAACTGCAATCTACAATTGTTGCTTTTGGGTCTTTCTTTGGAATTATTGCTTGGACTGCTCCTTTACTTGCCACTGTAGAACATCCGTCTTATCCTTGACCAACAAAATTTGTCATATCTAATCAGGACCGTAGCGTGCGGGGGGGGGGCAGGGGAGCCTGACCCTCCAAGCGTTTTGTCTGGCCCCTTTGCTTGTTTGCTCTACTTAGTAAAATTTATTTCCTGCCCCCCTGCTATTGCTTGCCACTGCTATAGAATGACTGGCCCCTGCTATAGAATTTTCACGCTACGGGGCTGTATCTGATCCAAATTCTAATGAATTTATAATTATGGTGTTCTTTAACAAATCTAACACCTAGTGACGTCTGCTCAATGCCTGAAATTATATTGTCTTCAAGCAAGAGAGACCCACAAATTTCGATAATAGTGTTTTGTGTAGTTTCCGACAGGCCCATAATAATAATATTTTCAAACGTTGATTGGCAAGCTCAGTCAGGGCCTTTAAAACTCGCCGGGCCCCTGGGCATTTGCCCTCTGCCCCCCCTCTCGGCGGCACTGGTTGCCGAGATATACTTAGCACTACAAGAACTAATTGAGAAATGATTACCTAGAACTTCATCTCCAGATACAACACGAATCTCTAACAGGTCGTAAAAAATACCAGAATGTGATTCTTTTCCACAAAGTGCCAAATCATGCATGCCGCAAAAAAAAAAGATTGTAGAAATGGAGGGACCCAGTTTGTTGCAATTTTCTTGAATTTGTCTTCTAAATGATGAGTTCAACTGCTCATCTATAGAAACTGCTTTGGCTACCAATAGTGCAACAAAATAGCTTGAATCCTTAATAAGAGTCTTTGTGCCATGTGCTTTGCATGTGGCTACGTGCATCTTCGTTGAAATCTTTTAATTTTGTACATGGTTTGACAACAAATGCTCCATGAACTATTGGAATTACTTTTTGCGAAAACAACACGCACAATTCGCAAAAGCCACCTTTTAACATTTGCAAGTATACAATCCACGATGAATAGTTTGATTACCAAGCATATATAAAGCCTCTGTTTCCAATAATGTCAACTCTAAAAATCATATTTTAATCAGGGGTCGAACAATCAAGGATCAGATGAAATTTCAACTCATTTGAAAGGTCGTATGTCAAGACATACCTTCTAATATCCAATTTAGGAAATGAAGAATTGACAGCGACATTGAAATTAGAAATAGTTTCTTCAGTTGTGTCTGGCTGTTGAACTTATACTGTTGTCCTCAATGCATGTGATAATTCAGATACTGCAAACGGTCTAAAATCTTCTAATAACGACTTTTCGGAATCAATCGATTGCTCTACTCTTCGTTTTATTGAGCATGTACATTTATTTTCCGATATCCATCTTTTCATATTAATTTAGTATAAATTTAAAAATTCACTCAGTGGCAGACGATTATAAACTAACAAGAGTTTCCAGATTATAAAAAAACCTGAAAGCCAAAAACATTTTCGAAGGACAAATCAAGCTACAGAAGGCCAAATTAAACAAAAAAAAACAAGCAATTTAAGAGCATTTTCGGTTACGCCGGACGAAATCCGCATTTTTTTCCCGGGTGACAGCCATAGATTTTGCTGAATAAATAGAGAGGGAAGTAATCATGTTGAATAACTGTTACAAAAATAAATAATGATTACGCCCCTTTGATTAGCATTTATTATTTATAATTTAAAATATAAGCAAAAACGGTACTTAAAACGCCCCCTTTTTCGGCCCTCAGAGGTCAGATCGCGAAATGGACCAAAGTCATTTCTTGGCAGGCCAAGACCTACAAAATGATGTATACATCTTGGGTCTAGGACTTATGGTTGTTGAGATCTAGGGTGATGACGGACAGACAGACAGACAGACAAACAAAACGGGGACAATAGAGCATTTTTTTTCGAAAATGCTCTAGAAAAAAATAAAATCGGAACATGCTTTTCTTGTAGTCAAAATGTTTTGAATTTTCAAATACATTTATTTATGTCAAAATAAATATTTAATGATATTCTTAACTTGGATTTAATTGATTATTTTACAATTAAAAGATGCAATATGTTGTAGAAATACACAAAAACAAACAAACAGATGTTTAAATGGAAATATTTCACATTTGGCCGTTGGCTTTCATGTTTAAAAACCGCAAAAACTATTCAAAACCGTAGATTTAAAAAAAAACATTTATTGAATCGAAACGCCAGCAAGTCGCCATTTCTAATTCTTGATTTCTACTTTCGCTATAACGCAGACGCGAGACCTATATTATTTATAAAGATATACATGATACAGACAATTTTACATGAATCACCACTTTCCGGAAATGTTACCTACATTAACCTAAAATCCATAAATGAAATTTTGCATCAATATTTCCAACTTTAAAAAATCCTTTAAAATACTCGAATACCGAATATTAATGAAATAATACAATAATTTAAAATTCAAACTCAAGTTAAAGTGTACGTTGTAATCGCTATAATAACAAATAAAAACTCAAAACATAATGTAACATACTTGTAGGTAGCGTAAAATACTTTTTTTTTATTTGCCACGTCATATGACAGAGAAACGTAAGTAAGAAAAAAATTACCGGGGAATCCCGTCACTGCTGGACTAGGTACGGGAAATAATATTATAAGCTACATCAGTGGCGGCTTTAGCAGCTTGGGAGCCTTCCGCAAAATTTTTAACGAGACTGGGGGGGGGGGGGGGAGAGACCGGGAAGGTGGACCCGGGGGGCATCCTAAAAAAATTATCGAAAAAATTGGCCCCTGACCCCCCCCCTCCCCCTTCCTCCGTTCTTTTTCTGTGCATTGAAGTAACTGCAGTGTAAGGTCTACTTTTTTTATTGAACTACATGAAACGCTAGTTGAAGTTAAAGTATCACATATCTCTTTCGTACGACTATGGATCTACTATGCCTGACATAATTTAATTTAAAGAAACATATTTTTGAACATTCTATTTGACTGTTCTCGTGGTACTATATACCGGTACTTAATATACTTAACCAAACCTTATACATAGCTATATAATTGATAAATATGTGACATCTTTGATAGATGTCAATACAACAATAAAAAAAATAATAAATAGATATAAACTCATTGAGAATATATATATATATATATATATATATATATATATATATATATATATATATATGTATAATTTGGTACAGTTATCTCTGAAAGAAATCAATAAATCTAGTAAATGTATATATAATATATATATATATATATATATATATATATATATATATACATACATACATATATATATATATATATATATATATATATATATATATATATATATATATATATATATATGAACAATTTTAAAGCAGTAAGTCTAGTTGGGTTTTATAACCGATAATAATTAAAAGCTCATAAACTTTTGGACCGATTTGACGTATTTTACAAACATTACAATCAGAATTATACGCACCGGGTAACACCAACTATAATGACGCCACTGGTCTTGTTGCGTCTGTGTGTAAGGATTAAAGGATGAGATGTTTTATTTCTTAGATCTTATAAAAAAAACTGTTTTATAACGCCCTTTTTTATCCCCATCATAACCGACAGTGCTATGATCATGGAGACGCCACGGGAGACATGGTGTTAACTTTCAGCAAGACCTGAAATTCCCTTCGTTCTCTTTGGAGATTTGAACCCCCGAGACCCTTAGGTCAACAATCGAGCGCTAAAACGTAAGACCATCCGTCCCTTCTGGCTGCCTCAGTGTGTACTACATGACTGAACATCAATTCTGCATACTTACGATTCAAGTTTATTATATAATGTAGACGCGAAGCAACAAGCCTTCCAAAATAATAAAAGGATTCATAGAGAATAAAAGTTAAAAAAAGAGAATTATGATTCTTAACGAATACAAATCCTCAGAATCTACATTAAGGCAGATAGAGTTAGGGCGGGGGGTCGGCAACCTTTTGAGAAGGAAGAGCCAAAAGTTATAATTTACAATTTCCTCAGTTTTTAAAGAGCCACTAAAATTGTTTTTTCAATATTATGGTAATTGATTAGGCTGCAATTTGACATCGAAAGAGCCGCAACTTGACATCGAAAGAGCCACGTGCGGCTCGCGAGCCGTAGGTTGCCGACCTCGAGTTAGGGGACTTGTTGAAAAACAAAAATAGCTTTCACATCAACATATCAAAACTGTTTCATTTTCAAAATAATTTAATTTTAAATTAAATAAATCGGTATCAATAATAAGATATTTCATTAATAAATGGAATGAGAAATTACAAATTACAATATTGCACCCCCCTCTCTCTCTCTCACACACACACACACACACTCTCCACGTATCTCCATTATTTACATATTTATATCATATTATTTTCTCGATTAGTGTTGTGATTTGTAACCACAGAGTTAAATGGGGTATGGCTGTATAAAATATACAATGTCCAAGATGTTCATTTCACAACAAAAGAAAATGTAACACTAATTGAGTGTCCATTTAAGTACAAAATAATGTCAAAGAGTAGGTCTAACTGTGGTCAAAATGATGTCAAAATGCATAAGAGATCAAAATTTATAACATTTTTTAATCTGAACATGTCTCGAGATTACTGCCATCAAAAATGAAACGTATTTCATTTCTAGAAGAAAACCAACTTCCTTGAATTTTACATGACTATGAAACAAATTACCCTGTCTGTGACAATAATCGGACAAATACTCCATCAATCACAAAGAAGATATCAAGATGTGACTTTTCTCACGAGAAATTTCAATGTTACTGACCTGCACAATTTCTAAAGTAATGAGCAATGATGTACATTGACGTATAATCGATTTGGTCAATGTCGGACACACATACATGAAACACTCCCCCCTGCCATACTTGATAAATACATTATGTAATGTTATTATTAGATAAATTAATAAATCATAATTGTGTGTACAGCCGGTAAAATCATTGGCAAATAATGGACATGTGAACCAGACAGCGACCCATGATGGGCAAGTGAGACCAGACAGCGCCCCATGATGGGCAAGTGAGACCAGACAGCGCCCCATGATGGGCAAGTGAGACCAGACAGCGCCCCATGATGGGCAAGTGAGACCAGACAGCGCCCCATGATGGGCAAGTGAGACCAGACAGCGCCCCATGATAGACAGGTGAGACCAGACAGCGCCTCATGATGGGCAAGTGAGACCAGACAGCGCCCCATGATGGGCAAGTGAGACCAGACAGCGCCACATGATTGACAAGTGAGACCAGACAGCGCCCCATGATAGACAGGTGAGACCAGACAGCGCCTCATGATTGACAAGTGAGACCAGACAGCACCTCATGATGGACAGGTGAGACCAGACAGCGCCTCATGATAGACACTGATTTTACATCATCCACTGACTGACATCACAGAAACCACTGACATCACAACAATCCTTTAATAAATAAACTATGACTGACATCACAAGAACCACTGACATCTCAACAACTACTGACATCACAGCAACTGCTGACATCTCAACAATCACTTAATTACCACCTATATCACTCACATCACAACATTCTCTTTTTCGCTGACAGAATCGTTCTTTAGATCCATTGAAGCCATTAATCATAGTTTAGCAGTCATGTAATCTGAAACTGCAACAATACCTTGAAAGATCCAAATAGACAATGGGATAAAAATCTAGAAATATCAAAAAGCCTCACAATTGGCTATCATCAATAATTTTGAAATACACAACAGTGTACACGGTTACATTCTAAATTATCAAAAATAATTTCTGTTTTATTTACAAAAATTTTCACTAATTTTTTTCCGTTTGAAGGCAACTGTAAAAAAACCGGTTTCATGAACACACTGGCCAGCTTTCACAACCGTGTTATTTGGACAGCAGATGGAGTTTTGGAATCCTTGGCATTCAAGAGCCATTTTGGGTTTATACATGTTTCTACCGATTCCACAAATATCACATCTAAGGCATTGAGACATACAGGGAATATCCGCAGATCTGTTTCGGTAAAATCCGTCATGGCTCATGATGGTTGTGTCTTTTGTTTTGGTACATGGCTCGTATATAGCCTCATCCTGCAGATTTGAAGGAAAGGAGATTAATACAAAAATTGTTAAATGATTGGTCTATAAAGTTGCTTATATTGTGTCTAAGTTTTAACTCTTTCAAGCATAGTGGGATAAAAACCATCCCACCTATTTGAATTCACTTGCTGAACGGTGGGACACTTTTTTTTTTACTCCATGTAATGTCAATTCATAACTGATGATATTGTTATAACTCTGTTTTACCCCCCCCCCAACCCGGTGACACCCCTGCCCCGAGATGAATGATGCAATAACAACTCATGTACGCCTACATATTGTTAATTCGTTCGTTCACCCCCGCCTTAGTAAAAGTGATGAAGTAGTGTTATTTGCCACTTGCAAATCCACACAATGACCTTCACCCTCTGTACTCAGCGTGGGCGGGACTACCTATAAAAGGAACTGTGCTGTGATTCTTAGGACGGACAACGAGAGAACAGATCGAACAGGAGATCTGATGGACCAGACGGAGAGGGACGGACAAGGGTCTGTTAATGCAGTGAATCCGTGATCGGCACATCGCCAGCGATAACACGTTCATGGGCGTCGCTAGGAATTTTTCCAGAGGGGGGCAAAAAAATACGTTTTTTTTATTTTAACTAACAATGCCATACAGGTTTATTTCTTAATTAAATCCAATTTAAGTATATCATTAATTATTTATATTAACATAAATAAATGTATTTGAAAATTCAAGCATTTTTACTACAAGCACAAGCATGTTCCGATTTTATTTTTATTTTTTTTTGTTTTTGTTTTTTTTTTGCATTCTGTAGCTTGATTTGTCCTTCGAAAATGTTTTTTGCATATAAGTTTTTTTTTAATCTGGCAACTCTTGTTAGTTTATAATCATCTTGCACTAAGTCAGTTTTTAAATGTATCCTAAATTAATATAAAAAGATGGATATCAGAAATTGTTGTACAGGCTCAATAAAACGAAAAGTAGAGCAATCGCGGGATTTCGAAAAGCCGTTATTAGAAGATTTTAGGGCGTCTGCAGCATCTGAATTATCATTTGCATTGGGGACAACAGTAAAAGTTCAAAAGCCAGACACAACTGAAGCAACTATTTTTTATTTGATTGTCGCTGTCACTTCTTCATTTCCTAAATTGGATATTGGAAGGTTTGTCTTGACATACGACCTTTCAAATGAGTTGAAATTGCTGCTGATCCTTGATTGTTGGACCCCTGATGAAAAGTATGATTTTTAAAGCTGACAGTGGTGGAAACAGAGGTTTTAGATATTCTTGGCTATCAGACTATATATCGTGGGTTATACACTCGCAAATGTTAAAAAGTGCCTTTTGCAAATTTTACGTGTTGTTTCCACAAAAAAGTAATTCCAGAAGTTCATGGGGCATTTGTCATCAAAGCATGCACACAATTTAAAGATTTCATCGAAGATGCACGTAGCCACATGCAAAGCACATAGCATAAAGGCTATTATTAAGGATGCAAGCTATTTAGTTGCATTATTGGAGGCCAAAACAATTTCTATAGATGAGCAGTTGAACTCATCATTTAGAAGACAAAGTCTAGAAAATTGCAACAAACTGGGTCCCTCCATTTCTACAATCTTTTTTTTTTTTTGCGGCATGCATGATTTGGCACTTTGTGGAAAAGAATCACATTCTGGTATTTTTTACAACCTTTGAGAGTTTCGTGTTGAAAATGGAGATGAAGTTCTAGGTAATCATTTGTCAATTGGTTCTTGTAGTGCTAAGTATATCTTTGCTATGTGAAACTAGATGAACACATAAATATAATAGCTTGTGGAATTTCACTGAAAATGTGACAGAAATTGTAAAACAACTGGAATATTTAGAACAATCTGGAAAAAGTAAGCAAGTTGCACAAAGGTTACTTTGTGCTTAAGAGGTTAGGGTTGGGGTACATTTGTTGCTTGATTAGTTATTATACAAAAATATTCATCAAAGCTAGAAGCTGTGTCACAAAAATTACAGTCCGTGCATTAAATTTTACTGGCAGTACAAAAATACATTGAAGAATTGTTGACTACATTGGCTGTTGATCGACAGAATTGTGATGAGAGGTATACGGAAATTTTTAGTTACAAAAGGTGTTGTAGATGACATAGGTGTCGACATTCAACCTCCACGACAAGCTGGAAGACAAATAAACAGGGAAACTGCAAAATTTGATTTGCCTACGGATTATTTTAGAATAACTGTTTTTACACCCTACCTTGATTCTATTAACTGGGAACTCGTTTTTGTGTAGAAAATAAAACAGCATTTTCCCTTTTAGTTTTGCACCCCGTTTTGATGGATCAAGCCGGGCTATCGCTGAATATTACGCATTTGACAATTTAATCGAAGAGATTGAAACCTTGTATGATATATGGAAATGTAAAACTCTTAAAGGGGAAAAACAATGACTCTTTGTGAGGTAATAGATGAAACCAATTTTTCCCCATGATTAAAATGGCTTTTTTGACAGCTTTGACTTTTTCCAGTAACAACATGCACAATCGAGAGATCATTTAGCACTCTAAGACCAGTAAAAACGTGGCTAATCTCAACAACTGGTAATGATCGTTTATCTGGTCTTTGTATAATGAGTATATCTCAAAATAAGGAAAAATTTTAAGAAAATGTTATCAGTTGATTTGGACAAATACCAAAACGTTTACAATGTTTGTTCCAGAATAAATAGTTTAAAATTACAATAGTATTTCTGTATCAGTGCAATGGACTTTGTTGTTTTGTTTTCGCCTGGACTTATTATAACCTGTACAATGTAGACTGTGAATAAATCTCATTATAACCTGTACATTGTAGACTGTGAATAAATCTTATTATAACCTGTACATTGTAGACTGTGAATAAATCTCATTATAACCTGTACATTGTAGACTGTGAATAAATCTTATTATAACCTGTACATTGTAGACTGTGAATAAATCTTATTATTCAACTAACGAACCCACGTGTCCTTTAGTGTCCTTTAGAGCCTACCTAGAGAGATTTTGGAAGTTTGCAACAATATCATAAATTTGATTGTCTTTCAAACAAACCTGTATTCGCAACCGGAGAATAAAAGACATACACCAACTAATGCTGGTGGAATACGCACCTTCATTGGGATAAGTAATTTTTCATACATCTTTTTGCTTCCTAGTTATAGCTGATGACAGTTGATTGTTTTAGATGGCTTGTCTCACAGCCCCCTCAACGACAATTCTCTCTTACCTCAGAGAAACAGACAAGACCCTTATACGCTGTAAAAATTCCAACTAACCTGTTAACAAAATTACTTTGAAAATATTTAAAGTGCAGTGTGCTGAGGGTTACGTTTCGAACATAGTTGTACATACAGCTACACCCTATGCTTCGTTCCTTCCTAAGCCAGAAAGCACTACAAATTCCAAGGTTTCTCTGAAAGTTCACTACCCGAAATAATCAGTAGAAGACATTGTACTATCTGCAGCACATAAAACAGAAGTTTGAACAACTCTGCCTCAGAAAGAGAAAGTGTTTCAGAGGCGATCACAGATTATGTTTTAGCATGGTGGGAATAATATTTTCCACCTTAGAAATGTTTACAAAGACATTAGTTGTTTTTTTTTTTTACTTTTTTTGCCTTATTATGTTATTATATGTCAAGCACTATTACTAGAACCAGATTTTATATTGATTTGAAAAAATAAAAATTCCTGTGCAACGAGAGCTTTTTTCTCATGAATTTTCTGTTTGATGTCTGATTAATGAAAAATAAATTTTGAATCTCATTAATAAAAAGGGTTTATTTTAATAGTAGTATATTTAAGGCATTTAATTACTATATACATCTACAGCTTTAGCAGTCTCTGGAATATCCAAAATGTCCTTAAGTCGGAAAGACGAAAGTCTACTAAGATTTCAAAATAAAAATAATATTACATTGTTAGATTAGGAAATGCATTATAGCTTAAAAAAGCACAAATAAATTTATTTTTTTCAAATGTGCTCTCTCTCTCTCTTTTACTATCAGTTTATCTGCAAGCAGAGACTTAGTCTCTTTGTATTTCTCATATTTCTATGGCAAACAAACTACCCAACTGATTCACTCAGTGGTTATTCAGCTCAGGGCACTCATACAGCACATGTTCCATGGTTTCTTCAACCTTCCTACAGTGGCGCCACAGAGAGCCAACATTGGGCCTCAACCTTCCTACAGTGGCGCCACAGAGAGCCAACATTGGGCCTCAACCTTCCTACAGTGGCGCCACAGAGTGCATAATTGGGCCTTAACCTTCCTACAGTGGCGCCAAAGAGAGCATAATTGGGCCTCAACCTTCCTACAGTGGCGCCACAGAGAGCCAACATTGGGCCTCAACCTTCATACAGTGGCGCCACAGAGTGCATAATTGGGCCTTAACCTTCCTACTGTGACGCTACAGTGAGCCAACATTGGGCCTGAACCTTCCTACAGTGGCGCCACAGAGAGACACATTGGGCCTCAACCTTCCTACAGTGGCGCCAAAGAGAGACACATTGGGCCTCAACCTTCCTACAGCGGTGCCAAAGAAAGCCAACATTGGGCCTGAACCTCCCAAAGTATGTATCGATCGGGCTATGCACAGTGCAAAACTGTGCAATAATTGACTGCTTGACCCTCCCAAGCCCCCATCATGAGGCAGTCTTGGGCGGCCACTCCATTCTATCTGTCATCCCGTTGTCCCAACTCGAGAACCACTGATTTTGTTCCAACTTACTGATCTTGGTACATGCGCCCTCCATTGGGCTACTTTCATCACCAACGAAGTGCGCCAAGGCTGGGCATTGATCGACCTAGCTGGGAATTCGGCCCTGTCATTCTCAGGCAATCCGATATGTCCAGGAATCGACTGGAGAGTCACCAATACAAAATTTCGGGACATAAAATATTGGATCGCCTCCACTTTGGCTTCCAGCCCCTTGGGCCATTCTCCTGCCCCTGTTATATCCTGGAAAATTTTACGAAACTGTCAGGCTGATGATGCCCAGTCGCAACTAAAGCCAAATTTCCTGCAATTTACTTATTAATGTACGCCACTGCCTCTGAAAATGTTTCGTTGGATGATATCAGACTTGCTAAGACCACAATAAATGTAGTTATTTATAAAAACTTTCTTATTTGTTATTTTTTCACATTTATTTCTGACTGATTTAGTCTTTTTTTTTATTTGTTTTTTTATAAAGGTCATGTATTTTTACCTATCCCGTAAAATACGACGTAACAGATTTGGAGAGCCCTTATTAATCTTAGACCATATCCAAAGGGTGCAATGGCCATGGAGGTACCACGGGAGACACATGTGGTGACTGGGCACTCCGGAAATGAACGATGTCCATCAACACACTTCGTCATTCTTACAAGCTTCCTTATCCGTATACAATAACAGACAATAACGATGCTCAAACAGACTCACCTTTTGTGGTGTTAGACATGGTATGCACTTGTGGTATGTCCCTTTCTTCGCCATCAATGACGTCATGAATGTTCCATCATCGCAAGGGACACATCGGTGTCCGTCCACATACTGACCATCTTCACATTTGGTGGATAACTGAACCCTGACCACTGGCTTTGGAAACGGGCGTGATGGAATGTTGGCGTCACAGAAATGTGCTGTGCTTAGTAATGCTGAAAAACCAAGCAACCCACAAACGGACCATCAATTGATTGGTGATCATAATAGTTATTTTTAGTAGGTCCATAGCTCATTAATATGGCAGCTGGTATTAACAATACTATCATTAAATTCATTAATTTTGAAATACATATGACGTTTGATAAATGTAACATAGACAGACAACATAAGCATATAGGTCAATATTTTTTTATTTTATTTAATACAGCTATACGTGCCAATTGTTTTGAGGAGACACAATTATCCAACTGTGAGAATAGACAAACATTAAGTAGTACTGACAGAAAGACAGACAATTGTTTTGAGGAGACGCAATTAACCAACTGTGAGAATGTTCAAACATTAAGTAGTACTAACAGAAAGACAGACAATTGTTTTGAGGAGACACAATTAACCAACTGTGAGAATGGACAAACATTAAGTAGTACTAACAGAAAGACAGACAATTGTTTTGAGGAGACACAATTAACCAACTGTGAGAATGGACAAACATTAAGTAGTACTAACAGAAAGACAGACAATTGTTTTGAGGAGACACAATTAACCAACTGTGAGAATGGACAAACATTAAGTAGTACTAACAGAAAGACAGACAATTGTTTTGAGGAGACACAATTAACCAACTGTGAGAATGGACAAACATTAAGTAGTACTAACAGAAAGACAGACAATTGTTTTGAGGAGACACAATTAACCAACTGTGAGAATGGACAAACATTAAGTAGTACTAACAGAAAGACAGACAATTGTTTTGGAGGAGACACAATTAACCAACTGTGAGAATGGACAAACATTAAGTAGTACTAACAGAAAGACAGACAATTGTTTTGAGGAGACACAATTAACCAACTGTGAGAATGGACAAACATTAAGTAGTACTAACAGAAAGACAGACAATTGTTTTGAGGAGACACAATTAACCAACTGTGAGAATGGACAAACATTAAGTAGTACTAACAGAAAGACAGACAAGTGTTTTGAGGAGACACAATTAACCAACTGTGAGAATGGACAAACATTAAGTAGTACTAACAGAAAGACAGACAAAACCTGAGATAATACAATGAGGCGGGCAATCCCGAATAGACAAAAAGAAGACAGATGGGCGGACGGACGGAGATATTAGACAGACAGACAGGTAGGCAGGGAGATAGTTTGACAGAAAGATTAACAGACATATGAAGGATAGATAGATAGATAGATAGATAGATAGATAGATAGATAGATAGATAGATAGATAGATAGATAGATAGATAGATAGATAGATAGATAGATAGATAGATAGATAGATAGATAGATAGATAGATAGATAGATAGATAGATAGATAGATAGATAGATAGATAGATAGATAGATAGATAGATAGATAGATAGATAGATAGATAGATAGATAGATAGATAGATAGATAGATAGATAGATAGATAGATAGATAGACTTTAGCGAACTTACCTTGGTTGCCATAAAATAGTGTCTACAATGAAAGAGACAGTGCTACCAGTAATACGAAAAGCCCAAGTTGTGATCATTAAAAAACCCAAGAAGCGGCAACTTTGACGCGAATGGACACTGACGTGTATATAAATATAACTTACGGATATTCCTCGCTCAAAATTACGATTTTATGGAATTTTCTTTAAGGGGGATAACCATAGATGGGGATAACTATGAAAAAGAAAAATATAAGCAATTACTATTCTTGAAGTTGGCGTGTTGAAATCTGAAATATAAAAAAATCGACAAATTTCTATCAAATTTTACTGTGGTAAAACTAATAATAAAAAAATTATCTTACAATTGATAACGTTTTGAAATTAAACATGTTTAAATCTTGGTGTTAACAGTAATAATTTTCAAGTCTGAATAATAAGTGAACAAATAGTGTCCTTATTTACCATATCACATCAACATTCTGGCAGCCCTAACTTATTAAGTGGATATTTCATTTATCTAAAAAAAAATAACATAACTAGAATTAAAAGTCAACGGTTTCATTTTCTTACTGTACTAAAATAAAATTGAAAAAAAAAAAAAGAAATTAAAAAAAAAAAAAACAGAATTTGTAAAATAACGTATTTCATTTTTTATTTATGTTCTTAACAATTGTCTTCTTTTGGTGTGCTATTAGCCAACTTGACAGTCAGACAAATTTTAAATCAGATAAGACAGTAGGCAGCATACACCTTGATTCAGTCACGATGTCTGCCTACAACAGGGTCGTTCTAAAGTTGGGAAAGGAGAGTAATGGGGCTTGTCGTTTTCGATGTGTTATTGCAATAACAAAACAGTACTGTAAGATTAATATCATTTCGGCGAAATGACCATTAGACATCGCCTAATTCGATATTCATAATAAAAGCCCCTGGTCTTTCTAGACCTTCATTGTTAACAAATGTTTTTAACAAATCAGTTAGGCTTGTAAGGTCAAAGCCTTGGGCCCTGAAAAAAAATCGGCCCTCATTTATCACAGTTGTGATAGGATTAGTCATTTCGTTCTTATTATTAGGTCCTCTTTAGGCAACAAGCCTTGGTCCCGCAGTAACCCTAATTCGGCCTTGAAAATATCACCCATTTCATCATTCTAATATAGAAGAACATTACTAACATTTATTTCTGCACACTGTTTCTTGGTGGAATGACTTTTGTTACATACCAAAAACTGTTCTATAGTATTACTCACAGCTTTTCATTTGCTTTATGTTAACACATAACATTATCAAAACATTTAAGGGCCGTTTTATTAATGAAAGAATCATACAATTACATTGGCTGTAAAAATGATACACTGCTTGAGAGAATATAATCATAGTATGGATTAAATGATTTAACAGACAATTCAATGGTCACCTGGCTACTAGGAGCGGTGACCCATTTTGTTGTTTATTACAAGCCAAAATTTGAACTTGTGCGTCTCGACTATCGAGAAATGTGATCCCTTTTTACAGTGGTTCTCATAATATATACCTTCTGCCCCTAAATGAAAGAATTAAGTGAAAATTAAAATTAGCACCTGCTCAGTCATTTTAATCACGGGTTGTAATATGACCTCATTTACATTTCAGTATCATACTGGACCGCCTGCTCAGTCATTTAAATCACGTGTTGTAATGTGACCTCATTTACATTATCATACTGGACCGCCGCAAAAGAGGTAGAGGTGTTAACCTAACACATCTCAGGAGCCTCCAGATCTTAAGGGGCCTCTCCATTTAATTCCCTCCCCTCGGGGTCCTCTCTTTTAACATACAGTAATCTTGTATAAAAATGATTTAGAAATTGAAAGGTATGTGACCTGAGTGACCTTCTGAGATGTGGAAACTGTCAGGAGCCCAGAATCAATTGGCGTCCGCTCAGGTCCGAGTAGCACATCTACGGTTCTGGCTACTCTTTCAAACAGTTTGCTTGAGATTTCGGAGATTAGCGGAGCTTAAAACACATAATCCACGACGTAGATGTGTTTTCAATATTCTTATCAGAGCTGTTTTATGGTTTTGTTGTTTTGTTTTAGTTCCCTCCATTGCCGATAGTGCAATGGCTAAGGATGCACTACGAGTGGTATGGGGAATTCCGGTGATCATTGACCTTCAGGTCCACAGTCTCGCGCTTTACGCAGCACGCCCTCCAGCATATTCAAGTTTTTATATATGACAGATGTGACGTGTAGAATTGCACTTCTCCCCCACCAACCACAGTTCACCGGGTCAAGGTTGCAGCCGCCATATTGAATCGTTTCGTCGGCGTCGCCTTCCCCCCAATCGTTTCACTGACGTTCTTCCCCCCCCCCCAAACGTTTCGGTGACAGACATCGTCGTTTTCACCCCCCCCCCCCCCCCCCCATAAACGTTGCACCAACGTATTCGCCCAACCTTATAAAAGACGCGAATAGTAGTAGTTGAGTAAGTAAGGCGCTCTGAGTTAGTAAGGTGCTGACAGTCATAGTGTAGATAGTTCTAAGATTCTAAGAGTTAGTTGTAAACTTGTAGTGACATTTGTTTAAGTAGACATCATTAGACAAAGGACTTATATTGTATGTATATATATATTCACCTATGTTTAGAAGCAATTAAAGTTAGATCTGTTGTGTTCATATACCAAGCCTTGGCGTTGATATATTTATTAGTTAGAAAAGTTAACGTTACATATTTGAAAATAATAACGTAACAACAGAACTGGGCCTACTGCGGCCTTGGGCCATTGCGGCCCGTCAGGTTTGTTTGATCCGGTCTTCATGTCAAGTAAGACCAATCAGATTTGTTTGATCCGGTCTTCATGTCAAGTAAGACCAATCAGATTTGTTTGATTCGGTCTTCATGTCAAGTAAGACCAATCAGATTTGTTTAATCCGGCCTGATGCCAAGTGCGGCCCATCAGGTTTATTGGATCTGGTCTGCGGGCCTAGTACGACCCGTCAGGTTCGTTTGATCCGGTCTTCAGTCAAAGTACGGCCACGGCCGCCTTGATCTATTTAGACAGGCTGACTAGTCGATTTTGTCACGTCACAGGTTGGGGCTGCTTAGATACAGTTGTGTCTGACAGTGAATGGTAGACCAGTGTTAATACACTAAGTATTAAGAAGCTTAATTTGTTGACACACACTTAACACTTGACAACAGTGGCGCAACCTGGGGGGGGCAGGGGGGGGCTCAGGCCCCCCGCCCCCCAGACCAAATCATCAATACATATTTTACTATATAAAGTTACTAAAAAGACTGTCAAACTGTCTTTTTTCTATATGTGAGCCCCCCCCCCAGCATTTTTTTTCTATATGTGACCCCCCCCCCCAGCATTTTTTGCTGGTTGCGCCACTGCTTGACAACAATAAAAGAATAAATCATTTAACTTAAGACTCTTCACTTTTCTTTACTATTTAATTTCATTCATACAATAATGTATACTGTAATAGTAAATTTATTTACCGGTATTTAAACAAATGTATTCACAAGTATTTCAGTAAAACTAAACGATCAATAAATATGCTGAAATCTATAAATAATAAAAGAATATTTGACAAAAGACTACTGTACTCATTTCAGACAAATTAAAAATACTTTGAAAAAATGTATGTACAAGTATTTATGTAAAGCAAAAAACATCAATAGGAACAAACTAATAATATTTATGAAAATGTATAAAAAAAACCTCTGTCATTTATCTATAATCTAACTAGACAAATTTTCATTCTATGCCTACATAATACAGTCAGACAAATAAACCTTTTTTTTTATTTTAAAAACTTATGTATATGTATTTATATTGTAATCAAGGCCGTAGCCAGGATTTTGTTGTTTTTTTTTTTTTGGGGGGGGGGCTGTGCGGCTTGGGGGGGGAGCTGTGCAGCTGGGGGGAGGGGGGCTGTGCGGAGAGTTTTATATAAGAAAAAATTGGAACGCAATGATCAAGAAGTTTATTTTATAATAAAATTTGATTTTTAGAATTAATTTGGGGGGGGGGGGATGCAGCCCCCTAGCCCCCCGGCTACGGCCTTGATTGTAATAATAATATTTGGCCTCGACTTTCAGATTAGTATAATTAAGTGGCGACTTTGGAAGTAGATTTAGTAGACGATAGATAAGACAGACGACCACATAGATAGATTAGGGAAGGACGTAATTTGACATACAAGATATTTATATGTGTATCCCGATAAACGAAAATAATGAATAGGTCTTAACATACAAATATTAAAGGAAAATTTCAAATTTAGTTCTGCAAAGATTTTAACTTTCTCTTTGTGCTTTTAGATGATACTGACCACAGATGTTATATTATAATATCTAATATGTGATACTGACCACACATTATGTATTATAATATCTTATCTGTAATACTGACTTTTTTGCGTCATTATTTTTTTTATTCTTTAGCATGATTTAACACAACCCCCCCCCCCAAACATACCAGCTCTGACAGAACCATACCAGACTCACAGTATTCAGACAACTAATATATATATATATATATATATATATATATATATATATATATATATATATAGGCTACACTACTGTGAAATAAAATGTTTCTTTGATGTCTGGCAGCTAGAAAATTAATTTCTTATGTGTGCCAGAAATCAAATCAGAGAGGACAACATACACTGACAAAACAAAGTCAGTGAGAAACTGAATAGGTCATTGAGACCACCTCTATTTAAATGATTTGTATAGACAGTGACGTCTAAACACCTGGTGACTCCCACACAGGGGCGACACAAAAAGGAACAAGTCTAAATTTCATATCGGAAAGAACTCGGTCTAGTCGGGTTTTATAACCGATCATAGTAATATCACAGGGTGCCACCATGCAGAGCATTAGCGCAGAATGTCACCATACAGAACAGTAGCACTGGATGACACCATACAGAACAGTAGCACTGGATGACACCATACAGAACAGTAGCACTGGATGACACCATACAGAACAGTAGCACTGGATGACACCATACAGAACAGTAGCACTGGATGACACCATACAGAACAGTAGCACTGGATGACACCATACAGAACAGTAGCACTGGATGACACCATACAGAACAGTAACACTGGATGTCAAAATACAGAGCATTAGCGCAGAGTGTCACCATGCAGAACAGTAGCACATGGTGACACCATGCAGAACGTCTGGAGCTTATGTAAATGATACAATTCTTCAGATGGTTGAGATCCTTACGAATATCACTCAGTGGTAAAAGAGCACCTAATAAATCACATGTAACACAAAATGGGTTTATAAATGTCCTGGCACATTATTTGAAGGAGATCATATAGGGTTATAAAGGCTGCGAAGTATTTTGGAAATATATTCGACAGCCCACCTGACATATCACACACTGACCAAATGTTTGATCGCTCTCAATTTTTCTATGATGAGTTATCCGAAGATGAGTTTTTAAAAGAGATAAGAAGACTGAAAAGACATCTGAAGCCATCTGATATTGATCTTGAGGTCAGTATTTGATGTTTTGAAATTCTCACAGAGCCTGCAATTATGTATGCTTATCTCAGCCTACTGTGTGTCAGGAGCTTTTCAAAACTGAAACTGATAACAAAAATTACCTGCCATCCACTATGGGATAGTTAAGTATTTCTGATTTTGCTCAGTTATCTATTGAAAGTGACATGGTGTTCATGGAGTGTCATATAAACACTGTGGATTGAGTCAAGTATTTTTGATCTTGCTCTGTTATCTATTAAAAGTTATATAGTGTTGATGGAGTGTCACATAAACACTGAGGAGGGAGTTTTGTTGTTTTATCACAAAGATAACACAAGAGAGACAACCATCACTGGAATGAAAACGAGTGAAACCAGTAGTGGTGATCTCTGACTGGAGCCATTATTCCTCCCATTTTGAGACAAGATGGATGCTACATGCGCGACAACGCCTACCGGTGTATCTGTTGTTGTTGTCGTCGTCTTTGGCAGTGATGGCGAGTCACTCCCTGCGCACTCCGCCCCGTCTAGCTGTTCTTCTTTTTCACAGCAGACGGTGTCTCGGTAACCGAAGCATGGCTTTTGCTCAAATTGGTTTTTGTTTGTTACAGTTCCGCACTTGCTACACTTGGCACACTGAAATGTACATGTATTTCCCGATATATTTCGGAAATACCCTTCACTGCAGAAAATTACGGTGTCTCTAGTTATGGAGCAAGGGTGGTGAATGATTTCATTCTCCTGTAAGATAAAAGAAACAAGTGTATGTCATTATCACAATAGATCTCGTCTTTTCAGGAAAAATGTATTGCTTAATTTTTAAGAAAACAAACATATATGCGCTTCCAATCAATATTTAGTAAATAACACCATAATTCGCTCTATAAACAGGTATGTCTATCGTGCGACACCGAGCGTCGCATAACACCAAAGACAAAAGAGGTGAACATTGAAACAGACATCACATTCCAAGAACAACATACAATTCGCATTGTCCGGACATTAAGACAGGGCAAGAAGAGCCGCATGCAGTTTATCTTCGATACAATTTTTATGTCTCCCAAATTGTTCTACCAATATTTCACAGACTTACTTTTCTGAAAACTAAACCCTTCTCCCAACTTCACTAATCCAACTTTTTCTACCAATATTTCACAAACTTACTTCCCTGAAAACTCACCTCTTCTCCCACTTCACCAATCCAACTTTTTCTACCAATATTTCACAGACTTACTACTTACTATTGGTTGAAGACACGGAAGGCACCTGTGGTAACGTCTTGACTTGGCCATCTGTGACGTCATGAATGTCCCACCCTCACACCTCTTGCAATGACCATCGAAATAGTGACCTTCGTTACATATTCTCTGCCTTTTGTGTTTCGCTGTCGGCAAAGGCCGTGACGGGACATCCGGGTCACATTCGCTCATGTGACTGGAGGCCACCAATGAAGAACAGGCAACTGCTGTCATCAGTACCGAGCAGACGTTTCTGAATTCCGTCATTTGGATTTTTGCTTCAATAGCTGGCTGTTATTTCCTAGTTGGAGAGAATATATTTACACATATAGTTGAAGATATATAGCTGGAATCATATAGTTTGTCATATAGTTGAAGTCCTATAACCATGACTTTTTTGGAGAAAATTTCAGTAGTTGCATAAAAATTGTTCATTTTCCTAAATATGTGATTTTTCTGTTTAAAGATATTTTTTTTTATATTTTATAATAATTTTTTTCTAACATCAGCATTTTTTCTATTTTAAATCGGTTGACTTGCCCGGCAGCCATGATGACATTTTAGGTCAATGCATGTTTCTTCGAAAAAAATGCGCATTTTTTAAATACAATTAACTGATGCAGAAATGAACAAAGTTTACTAAAATATCACATTTTTTACCCAATAATTTTTTTTTTCTGAATCCAACCCATCTACTTGTTTTAAGTGACATCTATGGTTAGTGAAACAAATTTTTTATGGACAAAAGAGTTACTAAAAAAATAATGGCTATACTGGTAAAAATAAAAAAAACAGCATAGTATGACAGACAGTGTGACAGACAGTGTGACAGACAGTGTGACAGACAGTATGACAAACAGTCTTATGACAAACAGTATGACAGACAGTATGACAAACAGCGTGACAGACAGTGTGACAGACAGTATGACAGACAGTATGACAAACAGTATGACAGACCGTATGACAGACAGTGTGACAGACAGTGTGACAGACAGTATGACAAACAGTCGTATGACAAACAGTGTGACAGACAGTATGACAGACAGTATGACAAACAGTATGACAGACCGTGTGACAGACAGTGTGACAGACAGTGCGACAGACAGTGTGACAGACAGTGTGACAGACGGTATGACAAACAGAATGACAGACAGTGCGACAGACAGTATGACAAACAGTGTGACAGACAGTATGACAAACAGTATGACAGACTGTGTGACAGACCGTGTGACAAACAGTATGACAGACCGTGTGACAGACAGTGTGACAGACAGTGCGACAGACAGTGTGACAGACATTGTGACAGACGGTATGACAAACAGAATGACAGACAGTGCGACAGACAGTATGACAAACAGTGTGACAGACAGTATGACAAACAGTATGACAGACTGTGTGACAGACCGTGTGACAGACAGTGTGACAGACAATGTGACAGACAGTGTGACAGACAGTATGACAGACAGTGTGACAGTCAATATGACAGACAGATGACAGACAAAAAGGTATAGGGTCTCCCAAGAAACATTCAATTATTTACTTTTTTGATTACATGTATTTATGTGTTGTTTCTCGGGATTGTGCGACTTTCCATGGACGAGAGGATAACGGAGACCTGCTCGGCTGTGAGCAGCAGTGAAATCAATTGTGTAAATCAAAACAATCTAAACTATAAATAACCAATGTCCTCCTACCACGCACCCCCCCCCCCCCCAGGCGGGCCACGGTGAAATTATCAAACGTTGTCCGGGTCAGTTGAAAAATGATGGGTGCCACTGATCTACACTGTGGGACGGATGACTGAGTGGTGTAGTCTGTCGGCCTGAGAGTCCTGGGTTCGATCCTCGGTGAGGCCCATGGAATTTTTCCAGGTGAAATTTGGTACAAAGTCGTCCCACAAGTCCACCCAGCTTTAAATGGGTACCTGACTTACGTTGGGGAAGTAAAGGCAGCTAGGCGTTGTGCTAACCACACAATCCCTTCATATGCCGAGGTTATAGAAACAGATGAATTCTACACTTCATCTGCCCTGATGGCCCGTTAGGGCTAAGGGAACTTTACTTACTTACTTACTGATCTACACTACCGTTTGCAAAGAGGAGACAAAAGTGGAAAACACTCACGCAAGGCTGCTATTAGACCCACTTTCCGAGGCTACTCTACCGCATACTATTGTACTGTTGTACTGTCACACGTGGTTTGGTGATGAGTCACGCATCAAACTTTGACCTTCTTCAAACTCGACGTATTTTTCCACGAAAATTTTGCCGCTGCGTCCCCCTGTATAACCCTCCCCCCGTGAGCGTACACCCAGTTTGAGAACCGCGGAATGGAGATACATAACACTGGACTGTTTATAATTAAATAATAACAAGATATCAAGTACATCATTTTAAATAACCATCTGCCAAAAAAATAAATAAATAAACCTACCTATTTATAGCACAGATCAGATGATATTTTTCCCCTTGTAATCTTTAAGAGTTATTTCACCTTATCTGTACTGCATCAACGTAATAAATCATGTTTTTATTTGGTGTGATACTTAAGGTTTAACTAATTCTGCAAACGAAATATCGTCCACTGAGACCAAGTGCATCGGGTGTTGTGCGAATATAAAGGCGGGAGATATCAGGATCTGTCTGGGGGAAAAAATTTGGAGCGTGTCAGGTTTTTTTTTTTTAATTTCTTATAATCTCATATTTGTCAAGGAAAACATTTTTCTAGGTAACATACGGTATGAAGTCACAATTTCAAAAAAATTGTGGGTTGCTTAGTTGGCGTTCGATGGAATGATTTTATGTGAAGTGTGTGTGTGTGTGTAGTGTGTGTGTAGTGCGTGTGTAGTGCGTGTGTGTGGTGTGTGTAATGTGTGTGTAGAGTGTGTAATGTGTGTGTGTAGTGTGGGTGCGTGTAGTGTGTCTGTAGTGTGTGTTTGTAGTGTGCGTGCGTGTAGTGTGTGTCTAGTGTGCGTGCGTGTAGTGTGTCTGTAGTGTGTGTGTAATGTGTGTGTAGTGTGTGTGTAGTGTGTGTAGTGTGGGTGTAATGTGTGTGTAGTGTGCGTGTAGTGTGTCTGTAGTGTGTGTGTAATGTGTGTGTAGAGTGTGTAATGTGTGTGTGTAGTGTGTGTGTAATGCGTGTGTATGTGTGTGTAATGTTTATGTGCGTGTAGTGTGTGTGTGTAGTGTGTGTGTAATGTCTGTGTGTAGTGTGAGAGTATTGTGTGTAGTGTATGTGTAGTGCGTAGTGTGTGTGTAATGTGAGTGTGAGAGTGGGGTGTAAGTGAGAGAGTGGAGGAAGAAGGCCGTGGATCGGGAAAAGTGGAGAAGCATATTATGGCAGGCCAGGGCCCTAAATGGGATGTAGAGCCAAAGGAAGAAGAAGAAGAAGACAATAGAACTGTACATTACATATCTATAATACAAGTTAAACCATCTGTGACGAGACTTTTCTTTGCTAGTCTTGTGTGACTATGTAACTTTTTTCTTAAGAGAGGCCTTGACTAATATAACTGTGGACAATGGCAGCTCTAACAGCAACATGAGGCTCTTAGTGGCGTAACTCGTTTTAGTACCGCCCCGCCGCTGAGCGTCTCCCGTTGAATGGTTTTGTTTGGACACGCTTTTATGATTATCACTTCACAACTAAACCTGGTTCAACTGACTATGGAGTAGATCTTTGTACTACGTCTCTTGTTGCAATACGATAAGCCGGAATGAAGCTTCCTTGGCCTTACTTGGCCGGGGGGGGGCATCATCATACCCTTATGTGGTCGTTGGGGAAACGAATGGATGTATCGAAAGAGATTTATAACTGCCTATCCTGAATGACTGTCTTTATATTTATTCAATAGTAGCCCTGTGTCCACTCTTGTGTTGTCAAACCAACATTTCCGATGGCGGCCTTAGCAACAGCCCACTTCTACAGTTCCTTGAAGGATGATTTTTAGCAGGCTATCATGTCTTAACAATGTTCGAACCATGCCAACTTGAGTCACGTGATTGGGTCCAACCCTCATCTAAATCTTTTAAACTGCATTGTGTATGTAATATTTTTTTAGGATTTTGTTTTTGTTTGTTACTGTTTATGTTTCACTTAGTCCGGATTGGGGGGGGGGGGGTGCGTTTTTGGCATACAGCCCACATTTTATGACTCACTTCCATACAGCCCACATTTTATGACTCACTTCCATACAGCCCACATTTTATGACTCACTTCCATACAGCCCACATTTTATGACTCACTTCCATACAGCCCACATTTTACGACTCACTTCCATACAGCCCACATTTTACGACTCACTTCCATACAGCCCACAATTTATGACTCACTTCCATACCGCCCACATTTTACGACTCACTTCCATACAGCCCACATTTTACGACTCACTTCCATACAGCCCACATTTTACGACTCACTTCCATACAGCCCACATTTTACGACTCACTTCCATACAGCCCACATTTTACGACTCACTTCCATACAGCCCACATTTTACGACTCACTTCCATACAGCCCACATTTTACGACTCACTTCCATACAGCCCACATTTTACGACTCACTTCCATACAGCCCACATTTTACGACTCACTTCCATACAGCCCACATTTTACGACTCACTTCCATACAGCCCACATTTTACGACTCACTTCCATACAGCCCACATTTTACGACTCACTTCCATACAGCCCACATTTTACGACTCACTTCCATACAGCCCACATTTTACGACTCACTTCCATACAGCCCACATTTTACGACCTCACTTCCATACCGCCCACATTTTACGACTCACTTCCATACAGCTCAAATTTTACGACTCACTTCCATACAGCCCAATATTTTACGACTCACTTCCATACAGCCCACATTTTACGACTCACTTCCATACAGCCCACATTTTACGACTCACTTCCATACAGCCCACATTTTACGACTCACTTCCATACAGCCCACATTTTACGACTCACTTCCATACAGCCCACATTTTACGACTCACTTCCATACAGCCCACATTTTATGACTCACTTCCATACAGCCCACATTTTATGACTCACTTCCATTCAGCCCACATTTTATGACTCACTTCCATACAGCCCACATTTTATGACTCACTTCCTTATGCATCTAGCACTCGCCCTAAGTACCCGCTAAAGAAATTCGCCCTGGAGCCCCGCGTGATGCCAAAGGTCGCCTCTGCTACCACGTCCCTTTATAATGATGTTTGTCACTTCCAACTTCAACCACTACTTTTAACAGTATCCTTTTATCATTCCCATCATGTAATGATCAGTGGGTTGGGGGAGAGGGCAGACGAACTGACAGCTAAAGCGCCAGCAAGGACGCCGCCAAAATATTTCATTATAATATAAATAGTACATTTAAAAAGCAAAGCCCCCATCCCCCCACTTAGCGTCATCGAGTCACCTGTCCAGTTTGTGTTCATTAGGACCCAAGTGCATTTTCAAAAGTCTAGAGATGTCCCCTACCCGATGGACAGTCTTTGTATTTTTCACATGCCGCTCACAGTCCGATTATTTTTTTTTTAATCCAAACCTTTACGTCATAAATAAATTAGAACTGAAGAAAAAAAAATCTAACAAAAGAAACAGCGCAGGTTGAAAACAAAATGTCTTGCAATGATCTGTTTATTACTAAAATAAAAAAAAACACAACTTCTCTTTTCTTTTACATACGAAAGTTCTGATCTAAACATCGAACACAAATACAACATTTATTGTATAGTTTGTAGCAGTATTGAAATGAGATCCGGTAATAGTTATAACTGAGTTAATGTAACTTGAAAAAGGTCAAACTCAATTGCTATGCATGTATAAACAAAAAAAGTTACATTTTTTGATATTTTGTTAATGGCAGAATAAATATAGAGCTCAACAACTATGCACGAATATTTTAGAAATAAAACTAATCTAACCACATTTATAAATAGTTCATGGTTGCAATGGACATTGATCAGTGCAAGGGAATGACTAAAGATACAATAGACTCATAGCGGGAATAACCATTAAAGCTTTGTGCGGAATAATGCTCAGCTCACAGCAGTTTAAAATAAACCATCAAGGGATGTGATAGTTTGAGGGAACGAATGGACACATCAAAAGACATAATCTGTTGTGCTTTCTTGCGTCCTTTCTGTGGGGTTATAGATTTGGTGGCGCCCAACTTCTCTCCAAGTCAGCATCGAATATTTTTGGCTTTACTATGGGTGTAACATGAAGGCGTGCCATCATATATAACACAGTAAAATATATACCGTATTAATGTATATATGCCATTAAAAATAATAATTCAAAGCTTTTACCATAATTATGCAAATATATAACAGTAAATCTAATATTATGTTCATGATAATCATTTTAACAATATTATAACAAATATATATATTAAAGTATATCATTTTTTGATCTTTAAATTCTGAATCAATTTCATGGTCATGATTGAATGAATCAATTTCATGGTCATGATTGAATGAATCAATTTCATGGCCATGATCAATGTTCCCTCTAAGCTGAGCGTGTGAGCGATCGCTCTCACGTATTCAGAGCGTCGCTCATACTACACGTATGATTGCTCACTCTGACGGACGACACCACTTAAATCGCTCTCAAATTTTGGCCTCAAACAAAAATGTCGCTCAGAGACAAAATCTCTTGCTCACTTCATATCACACCTTAGAGGGAACATGACTGAATGAAAACTTCAGATTTTAGAAGAAAAAAATCTCCATTTAATTCAGTCAGCTAGGACCAAAAAAATAAAATATACAAAAAGACATTTTGAAACTGAATAATTTTAGTGATTTAACTTCAAGTGTTTCACAATACAAAAACCAATGCCTAGCTTCTACATTACATTTTTAGATAAAAACTTGTTTAAGTACAGAGGTTTTCAAATTTTTCAGATTTGCAGCCCACAATAAAAACTGTTTTTTTTTTAACAATCAGCTTGTAAAGACAAACCACAATCAAAGAAATACATTTAATAACCATCATTAATTCCATAAGTAGATTTTCACACCTTTTACTTTCAGATCAACAAACTTTCATATGTGACATATACAGAATGAGATGTCATTGTGCACAGATTCTGAATCAGTTAATTTATACATTACAATTTTGTTGCTACCCACCAAAAATGTATCAGCGCCCCTCCAGAGTCAGAACCCACACTTTAAGAAGTCACTGCAAACTATTAGATCGGTGGGAGGAGGGTTAATGCAGTATATAAAAAAATGAAAAGAATGCACATATAAAAGACCTTTATCTGAATAATAATGAGAAATCAAAACATAAATATCTGTTTTTACAGATTGAAAAATGGATATCCATTTCAGTTTAGAAATATTACTGTCTTTTTATAACTGTACCTCAGGCACAACTCTTATAACAACAAAAACATTTACTGAAAATAAAAAAAAATTACAAAATTTATACATGAAAATATTATTGAGATGTTCAACAGCCAAATATTTGCAAGACTGGGCTAATCAAGAACAAAATAGTTTCCTCTCTGTACATGGTTCAGATTTTTTTTTTTAATATTTATTTTGTGTTAATATGTCTCACAGCTGCGCATGATTGATGAATTTTGGATATTGTCTTTGGTAAACAAATGGGTTTAAACAACCCGGATATGAAAAAATGTAAAATACACAACAAAAAAATCTGCTTCTGACTAATATTTGCTTTTAAGAAGTCAGAATTGAAAATAACAAAAATGTAAATAAATATCTGGATGACAAAAAATAAAGGTAGGGGGGGCGACAATATTTCTTTTCAAAATATATTGGTGTGAATAAAATCAAACATAATACAACAGAATGTAAAAAAAAAATGTTCCAGTGAGTGTCAGATCAGTGAACAAATATCTGGTGGTAAAACAAAAATATCTTGAAAAAAATAACTGTTTCTATTTAAATATGGTGGTAAGAAAATTTAATGTGGTTTATAAAATTATAAGCCGTAATTATTCTTGAAAAAAAAGGAGCAAAAAAAAAGATATGTAGCAAGCTTATGATCCTTTCACAAATATTTCCAGCTTAAAACTGTTTCAAATTTAACCATCAAATATTTTGTACTATAACACACAGGTATATTACACATTTACCAAACATCACAGAACATGTTAGATACAAGAGTGAAAGTTTTAAGCTGTATATTACACATTTACCAAACATCACAGAACATGTTAGATACAAGAGTGAAAGTTTTAAGCTGTATATTACACATTTACCAAACATCACAGAACATGTTAGATACAAGAGTGAAAGTTTTAAGCTGTATATTACACATTTACCAAACATCACAGAACATGTTAGATACAAGAGTGAAAGTTTTAAGCTGTATATTACACATTTACCAAACATCACAGAACATGTTAGATACAAGAGTGAAAGTTTTAAGCTGTATATTCTCTGAGAAATATATTTTTTTTTACAATCACAGCAAAGAGCTGCAAAGAAAAAAAAAAGATGTCAAATGGAGACAAAAACAGAATAAGTATGGTTTAGGTAATGAATGTAAATATTGGCAGAAAAATGATAATCCCATGAATCTTTAATATGTTAATAAATGATTCAAAAGTGTGTTTCATGAACTTATGTAAAAAAAAGGTTTTTATTCATTTTTATATGTATATTGATGCTAATTACTGGACGACAGAAAAAAAAATTAAACAACAATCAGAATATCTAATTAGTTTTTTTAAGTTTGTTGTTTTTTTTTTTTGTTGGCTGATTGGTTAATTTTCTAAATACATGTTAATTTATATCACAGAAAACGTGTCTATATAAATAATCAGAACAAATTTTAATACATGCACAAATATAACTTTAGACCACCCATTGGCATCAAGGACGGTACCGTAATCCAAATACATGTACATCAAAGCGGAGCATGTTAAAAAATAATTTTAAAAAATACATAATGAACATATCATCCAACATGATCACATTCTGCTGGCCAGAATGAATAATTTCATGATAATCAGTATCTGCAACCTAAATATTACTAGTTTGGTCTTTACAAAAAATCGCCAAAAAATTTGTCCAAAGTTCTATTGAATTGAAATTTTTTTATTTTATTTTCCTTGTAACAAACCATTCCAATAAATTGTATTTTTAAATTTCTTTTACCATAAAATATGACTACTAGAAAGATAATAACATAAGCAACAAAGCTGATAGACACTAAAAAAAATCTTTAAAAAATGTGCCACTCAGAAATTGAAGACGTAACCAGATATGGCCAGCAGAATATATTAAAGAAAATAGTTGCTCATCATTTAACAGTAAATTATTGATAATCATCATAACGGAATTATATTTTAAAGGATGAATTACATTTTATTTTGAACAAACCTGTTCTTTTATCATTACTAATAGTTATCATTTTTTTCTGAGAAGGTGAAATTTCACTGAATTATTGCCCCACTCAGCCCTATAAGTTAATTTAAATGTCAGATTATCATTAAAGCTCACTATGAACAGAAGCAGATAATTCTTTTTCACCGGCATTGAATGCTCCAATTTTTAGTTAAATAAATAGAACAGCTTAAAACAAACAATAAGTTTTAAAATAATCTTGTAAGAACAGTAAACCATACAAAGAAACTAATTATGCACATCATTAAAATTGTAAAAAATTTAACAATACATAAACAAAGTACTTTCTTGACCAGAAATTCTATGCCCTTGATAACAAATGGCAGTATTCAAAAACAGAAACCAAAAAAGTTATTATTTTCTATTAGCAAAGAAAAAAAAATTGGTAAAAATCATCTTACGGTTTAACATTTTATTATCTTATGCAGAGCTTGTCTTTAATCACAGCGATGAATTGTTATTTTTTTTAAGGAAAAAAAATAATTTTACGACCAAATAAATATAAGTTATTACTGTCAAAGACAAAGGTTTGGGAAAGATAGGTAATGAAGGAGAGAGAGATGCCCAACCACAAACTACCCAAATACAATCTCCTTTAAGTTACCTTTTGGCAGACATCAAACGCATGCAATAATATACTCAAACAGGCAATGGGAATATCATAAAATATTAAAAACCTGTTTAAAAAAAATTAAAGGATGCCCTATGTGTGAAAATAAAATTTTAAAATCAGTTACATAGATGGAATTTTTATGATTTAATCAGGCATGATGTTATGTCCCAGCAACATCAACAAAACAAAAATCTGTATAAATGTCAATATTGATTTCTTATTTAACAGGTTAAAATCTATCTCACACTGATACATATATAAAGATGCACAGAGGCGTGAGGACAGTTTAAAAATTTGCATATTTCCACATCATACACTGTATTGTGCATGGGGATTTCCTTTACTTTTTTGTGTCAGCTTACAATTTTTATTAGTTGCAAATAATGTCTATTTAATTTAGGGTCTAAAATGTCACAGACTTCTATTACTTCTGACAATGGACACTAACCATCAGTCTCTTTAATTTTGGGCCATTCATTAAATAATGATATGCCTCTCTTTAATAAACATTTTTCCATATAATACATAACAATGTTGTGACAAGAGAAAGACAAGTACAATTTACATAATACTATGATCAACAATTTACACAAGTTTTTATCCGTGTGATAATCTACTGTCATGATTAAATGACAGGTTAAATGCCTGACTAACAGTTCAAAACAAAAAAATTGTAAAAAAAAAAAAAATATCATAATGAATTGTGAATATATCTGAAAAAGCTATGAATACATGTAACACATATCCAAGTAATAGTTAATTGTATTTTTTTTTAAAGAAAATCTGGACTAGAATATAAAGAGTTAATTTAAAAAAACAAACATGATAGTTTAATAGAATGTTTTTTTTAAGTCTTAATTTTAGCAAAAAAAATTACTGTGAAAAAATGTATGAAGCATTATGCCAATTATTAAAGTCGACAATTCTAAACAAGAACATTACATATCAATATATACATATGTCTTTCCGTAAGTTTTTTTGGTTTATAATTACAGTGTTGTGTAAATCCGTGCAACTTGTGACAACTCATGTTTTTTTAGTAAATAGAAAATAATTGACAACAAATTAGTAATTTCTTTTTTTATACCAGGTATTGCATTCTGTTGTATATAATTTATCTCAATGACATAAGTATAATAATATTAAACATGAGGACCAGGGTTATTTTTTTGAGTGATGCAGAGTATTCATTATCAAAGAAAACTTACTAAAAAATTTTACAGAAAATTTTTCTTTTTAAAATAAATCTGCATTATTTTGTTAACTTTTAAATATTAAAAAAATGATGATTAGGCAAGTGTAATATTTCTTTAAAAAAAACAAGTTATTACAAAAGTTTTGAATGGATGGAGCTTCACTAAAACCTCTGATTTTTGTAAACCTTTGTAAAAACTAACAAGCGCAAAAAAATATTCATTAAAAATTGTAACAACACCCCTACCATTTAAAGATAATGTTCCCAGGATGAGGATCTGGCGACAATCCCAGAGAATAATTTCTAAAGCGAATCAATGCGTTGAATTATTCTAAATTGCCATCATTGTAACCATTTTATTTGAAATAGTTTGTATCAGATCTATTTTGTAGCAGAATTCTGAATAAATTCACAAAAATGTTTTGTATACATGGATATGATAAAATGCACAAAAGTAATCTTTAAATATGCCATGTACATTATGGGGCAAAAAAATAAAAAATTATTAATGTCAATAAACATCTTTTTAAGAAGGTATAAAAAAATTGATCATTACAATATACACTGTATGTCATAAATAAAGTTAAATACATATACATTGACAAAGCAATAAGGAAAAGTTTCTAAGCTTTAAATAATACTTCATATATTTTTAGCAGTAATCTACAGTGCATTAGACTAAGGTTTTATAAAAGTGGACAATAATAAAATTACATTTACCAACATACAAAAAAATTATAAAAAACGGGCTGCTAATAAATTCTCTGCATGTCACAATTAAAGTATATTTTCAAAAGTTTCAAATAACTTAAGCATGAGCTGAAATTAATTAAACTTTGCAAAAAATTGTGTACAGAGTATCAATCAAATGCAGATTTTAAAAAAAGATAGTTTAATCATTTAAGAAATTCAATAATGCCAAACTTATCGTCAGAATTCAAAGCATGAAATTATATGATCAAAAAACCATATAGAAAGATCTGCAGTTGTAATAACTAATGATTTTGATTATTACTTTCTAAGAGGGAAAGTTGAAGAAAAAAGAATAAGCAGCTTAAACTGTCGTGAGTTCTATTTGAGGCATTATGTTTTAAGACAATTCTCCAATGGGTGCACTCTCCAGCCACAGCTCATGTATAAATGTGTAAAGGTTAGAACTCACAGATACCTAGGTATTAAAAATAATATATTTTTAAGATCAACAGCCATTAAAGGTAAATAAATATGAGGGGCGGGTAGGATTTAGCATAACATTTTTATATATTTTTCTTGGAAAAATATTTGTATTTATTTATTACTCATGGACAACCCACCATAGTTAATTACGTCACAGAATTCATTTTACACAATATATTTAGAAGTTTGAACAGGTGAAATGTCAACTCCGCCACAGCTTTACTTAATTGCATTTAGGCTTCAGCTTTTTTCGTATTTTAATGTAGATCCTAGTACTAAGCTATTCTTAGAATAGGAATCTTTACAGATTGTAACTGTTTATCTTTGTTTTAACTCTCAAGCTTGCAAAGTTGGATTTTTTTTTTAGCTAGTCTCAAATTTTAATCAATCGGCGTTATAAAATGGTGAACAACTTAGTGCATGTATCTGACTGCCAGTAAGTGTGACCTTTAATTTGTAAGGAAGTATAGGAACAAGATGAGTCATATTATTATTTCCATTCTTACTAGTGATATCTTAAAATCAACACTGAAAATAGAATCACTTTTACCTTGTATGGTGTTGGGTTCAATGCCCTCTTGTGGTCTTGTCTCACCTTTCGTAGAGACTGTTTGGTTTTTTCACGCAGCTCTGTAAGTGTTGGTAAATCCTTCTTTTTCTGTAAAATAATAAACTCAAGATTTGCAATTTAGTAAGCTTATACCTTAACAAATAATAATTTTTTTAAGTACAAATTATACAGGGCCATATTTTACCTATATTCTAAAAATGGTTTCTTTTATTTCTCTTTCCACATCATATTTCTACAACTTTTTAGAAATAATGGTTAAAATAGACAACAAATATTACTTAAAAATAAAAATCTGAATTGAACTAATGTCATTTTCCTCAAAGTAGTCAAGATTTTAAAAAATCCACAATAATGAACCAATTAAGTCTAAAATTACAGAATATAAAAGTAAAATAATCAGTTATCTTGTCACCTCTCCATTCTGCCACCAAATTTCATGTAGACATTTCACAGAAGCTGGTATCACATATGCTCTTTTAGATTCCTGAAAGTAAACAGAGAAGACTTAGTAAGTAGAGCTTACAAATAAAAAGGTCATCAAGCAATGTTTCAACTAATAAACTGTATATAGATATTTTTTGTTGAGGCGCCAGTGAACCGCAAAAAAGACGAATGTCATGGCACAGGGTACAGATACACCCCCAAGCATTGACATCGATGGGCACACCCTAGAGGTCGTCGAGAACTTCACTTACCTCGGGTCCACCATCTCCAGCTCGCTATCCATAGACCCGGAGATCGATTGCAGAATCGCTAGGGCAGCCACAGTCATGGCGAGACTAAAGCAACATGTGTGGGAAAACCCCAGCCTAACCGAAAATACCAGATTGCGCGTCTACCAGGCATGCATACTTAGTACCCTCCTCTATGGATGCGAGATGTGGACCACTTACGCGAGGCACGAAAGGAAGCTAAACAATTTCCACATGAGGTGCCTGAGACGTATACTGCAGATAAAGTGGCAAGACAAGATCCCCAACACTGGGGTGCTGGAGAGGGCCAACATGAGCAGCTTGTTTGCAGTTCTCAGCGAGAGACGCCTCAGATGGCTCGGTCATGTCAAAAGAATGGACGCAGGCCGCATCCCGAAGGACCTACTCTATGGCGAGCTAGTTACCGGCCAGAGGAAAACAGGGCGACCTAAAATGCGCTACAAAGACACTAGCAAAAAGGATATGAAACAGTGCTCCATTAACCCCAACTCCTGCGAGAGCCAAGCAGCCGACCGCCAGTCCTGGAGGCTCGCTGTCCGGCAGGGCTCATTGCGCGCAGAGGCTGAGCGACAGGATAATGCTGTCCTGAAAAGAACAAGACGGAAGCGGAAAAAAGAACAGCTACAACATCAGCTACAACAACAACTACAACAACCAACTATTTTCAAGTGTGACAAGTGCGGCAGGGATTGCCACTCCCGAGTCGGACTGCACAGCCACTCCCGGCGGTGTTTAGTAGACTCATCTTAGCTACACCATCGTCTCTCGAGACGGACGGATGCCGACGACGACGAGATATTTTTTGTTAGACTGACTGGAAAGAATTCATCGTGTAAAATTTAATCTCTGGTCTGATTAGCAGGGACAGAGATCAACATATCTCAAATAAAATGTAACCTATTTGTACTTGATGTACTGCAATATTGACTCAACCTTGTGTCTAGAAATATACTGCAGTATAACATCATTTATAAAATTACAGGACACTGTTTATCAAATAGCTAAGGCACTAATACTTTATACCTGATCAAAAAAAAATTTCAATTGCACACTTTCATTTTAAATGTTTCAATAATCAATAGCTCCCATTTATTTTCAGTTATGTATTTTAATCACTTTTATGTCATTTAGAGTTCTTATGTTACAGGGATATGGCTAGGTATGGTTTAATTTGAAAAAAATTCATTTGTCTATATTCAAATCCACCATTCCTACCTGTATGGGGTGCCGACATAGAACTCTGTCACCCTCCTTTGGCGGATCCTCTGATGAATCTTGAAGAAGATCTACTAAAGCCGTTCCTGTTAGCATCAACACAAAATAATAAGTTATTGTGAAAAAAAAAGAATTAGGATATCTGATGTTAATGGCAATGTAATCATGTTGGATGAACCCCTCTATTGACCAAATTAAACTTATTGGACAAAAGTAATGAGTAAAACAGAATTGCATTACTTAATAAAAGACTAAATCAAAATTGTACTCACCATCAGCCCCATAAAGTCTGTAAACATTTTTCAACCCAGGGATGGTGACCTTATCAACATCCTCACTTAGCTTTATTCTTGCTTTCTTGTTGATCTGCACCAACTGATATAAATAGCAATATTGGATCATATAGGTTTGCTTGCAAGTTCACTGAAGCCTATCATGTTAACCAGTAGCTAACTCTAGGTCAGTGATGATAATTAAACATCTTCCTTGTCCATTAATTAAAGCATAAATGATGCAAGTGTTATACAAGGTTGTCAACACAATGGCACTCAGCTTATATTTAATCTAACTCCATATTGTTTGATTGGTCTAAAGATCTTTTTAAAGAGAACACTAACTGAAGGTTTCTTATTTTTCACCAGCAAAAAGAAAATGCCACAGAAAAGTTCCAAAGACATGGTGACAACTAAAGACAATATTCTGATGTATAAAGGGTAAGAGAATAAAATTAAATAACTGGAGCAGCATGGGAAATACACACACAATCACAAGATAGCATGAAGCAAGAGCTAATATAATTTGATGAAATTCTGTTCAAAGTATGCATACTGACTTTTTTTTACCATTAAACTTTTTTTTTCATTTACACGAAGCAGATCCTTTGATTAAATATTGTACTGCTAACACAGTTTGGAAAGGCGCAGATCCTTTGATTAAATATTTTACTGCTAACACAGTTTGGAAAGGAGCAGATCCTTTGGTTAAATATTGTACTGCTAACACAGTTTGGAAAGGAGCAGATCCTTTGGTTAAATATTGTACTGCTAACACAGTTTGGAAAGGAGCAGATCCTTTGATTAAATATTGTACTGCTAACACAGTTTGGAAAGGAGCAGATCCTTTGATTAAATATTGTACTACTAACACAGTTTAAAAAAAAGATAAATATATCTGACTTGATGTAAAGTATAAATGAATACACAAAATGAATATGCTCTCACCTTGAACACACAGCCAAGTGCAGGCTGCTTCTGACATGTGACTAGGTGTGTACCAATGCCATAACAGTTGATGCTGTGACCCTACAAATGGGGGTGGAGTTACAAGAATTTATTGTTTTGATGATGAAAAAACAAATTTAAGGCTATCTTAAAGTGAAATAATTATCTGACATCAAAAATGAGCGCAGAAAATAAATGATGATGGTATATGCCAATGGTTCTCTAGCTTCTAAGCTCGCAACTACCATGAAAATTTTGTTTTTGCAACCTACCTGCAAAAATTTATTTTATATAAGATTTTCCCATTTTACTTTGCAGATGAAAAAAAAACTTTTATATTTGTAAGATGTAGAGAAATATAATTTGTATATTATAAATAAATGGATTAGATCAATCAACTTTAAATTTAATTCTTTGTTGCTATCTACCTAAAATTCATAAGTAACCCACACTTTGTGAGCCACTGATATAAAGGAGTGGCATAACTAGGGAGCGGCCATCTATCCTGGGCAGCACTTACTTTGCCAACAGCTAGGGAGGGCATTTTCTAGACTTAAGTGTTTTTTGTTTTGGAACGGGGCGGCTATTTTAGAGTCTGTCCCAGGTGCCACTATAGCTAGTTTTGCCACTGTATATAAGCACAATCTTAAAATGAGCATGAGATTATATTGAACTGTTTATCAATAATGAATCAGTCTGTAGGGAGCAATGCAAGAGTTTAAGCAAGTAATCTTTTTTTTATAAAGTGGCAACATTTAATCTTTAAAAAAAATAATCTTTATTCTATTTATCTCAACTCAAAAAATGAATAAACAAACATAATCATGGTATTGAAGGCACAGACAAATAAAAAATCCAAAAAACATTCAGATTTTTTTAAAATATTAGTTTAAGATTAATTTTTGTACTTCCTTCATACATGTACATGTATAAGATTATCAGAAAAACATTAAGGTATCACTTTATATTCAAAGAAATGGCATGTCTCAACAGTTAAGTAAAGGGAGGACACAAATAAGATTGAAAAAAATTGTGAATTTCCCAAAATGCAATGTACTTAGTATCACTCAGGGAAAAAAAAAAGACTACCATAAGCGACTAACAAGAAATAAACAAACCAATTTTTAAAATAACTCACTGAGCTGTTAAAATACAAAGTTGCCTGAAAAATTTTAATGTTTTCAAAGAAGAACAATTTTGTGAAGTTTTTGGTGAATGCCTTCTTTTTAAAAAAAGTATGTACAGAATTAATATTGCTTCATCTACTGCAACTATAGTCAGCAATATAACTTCCATTTTATAACTTTTTACAATTTATAGTTACATTATTCCAGATAAATTGTATTAAATATCAATGAAGACATGGTACAATGTTTAAACAATGAGAACAAACTCCCTGATTGTCCACAGCAATTTATAAGTCTAAATACCTGCTGATTTAGCGAATGTATAGTATCCTCATTGATATCATTACTGGCCACTATGGTAAGTTTTTCAAACCAGGATATATTGTATCTGAAATGTATACATCAACATCATCCAGATTGTTTAAAAAAAAAACATGACATATATAAGCAACAACAATGAAGAAAAAATGCATCCATCAGTCAACCGAAATGAGGACAATAGTATAAGTGGAGAAAAAAAAAAAAGAAACTTTATTCAGCAGATTTTCGTGTTTTATTTTATAGATATTTTTGTTAAACACTTTAAATAAAAATCTAACCCATGTATTAAAAAAGAAATTGTAGTAAATGAGCATCTGTTGCCAAAGGTCTAGATAAGAAAAGAAGATGATTTTTTAAAATTTCTCCAGCCTCCAGAAACTATTGATGTTAATGAAAGATGACCTGATCTATCTAGAGCCCAATAGTCAAGAATCTTGTTTCTTCACTATTACAAGTGAAGGAAATGGACAACCCTTAGACATGAAAATAAAAAGTCATAAATACAGGCCAGGTGTCAAGGTTTACTAATTTACTAAACTTGTGAAAGAAAAAAATGTATGGCACATACTGCTGAGCAACTTTCTTGAATCTGGCTTGCACTTCATTGGACAGATAGGAAAGGTCACCGCTGTCCAATCGGATACCACGAGCCTTAAAGCCCAGGTCATTCAAGGCCATGGCAACTGTACAAAAATTAGGTAGCCCACTCCTGGCATTGAAAGAAAAATATTGGGTAAACTAGGAAAAATAACAGACTGAATTCATAGTGAAAGTTACATATACAATTAACACCAATATTATAATAGTTGTACTGGTTTAGGGTGTTTGTGAGTTGGGTGCAGTAGATGAGTTGAAATTTCTGCAGTCTCTCTGTGTTGCTCGAGTGCAATACCATTTATAAATTTACTACGTATTAAAGACATTTTGTTAAATTAAATCCATTTATCTATTTATGAGCTTTATAAATTTCCCTATGAAAATTAAACATAGTAGCTTTTATCACAGGAAAAACCATATAATCTGAAAATCGACCAAGGAATAAATTTGAAAAATTTGTTCCCAAAATTATTAAAACTGTGAAGTCTCATAGTCTGGCTTCACTGCGGCATCTGTCAAATTTTGTTGTCTCATAAAAAAGAAGCTAAGTAAAAATAAATATATTGAAATACAGTAAAAGAATGTGTTAAATGCTCTCACTTTAAAACATCATAGGTGTCAATCAAGGCTAAAAAACCATCTGGAAATGCCTGGGCATAGGAGATGAATGCAGCCAGCTCACCTTCCATCACTTGGTCTGGTAAGAAACCTGAAAATATTTCTTTCCTGTGTATCTTATTTTAAAAAAAAAACTATTTATTTAAAGAAAAAAAAATTGTTTTGTATGCATCTTTGTGTGAAACATTTCTTTGATTTTCAATTAAAAGAGTTTTACAATATAAATCTTTAGTAAGAAAAAAAAAATACATCTCATTGTTGAGTCAGGCATTCAGAAAACCGTAAAAATATTTGAAAAGAATAAATCATGATCAAATGATCAAACAGATAAAAAGTGTTGCCTAAATAAACGTTTTCTAAAATTATAAAAACAATCAATATTAAATTTGTGTCTAACATCATTATTCATCATAAAATACAGTTTAATTTTATGAATATACATGTATACAATATATTCTTTAATGAGAACAATCTAAGAGATGGTAGAACTTTTTTAGATGACAAAATTCTTTTGAAAAGTTTTTATATCTGTTCTATAGCACTCACCCACAACACCAGCCAGCTCTTTCTGATATTTCAAACAAAGTTCTATAAAGTTTAGTTCACTGGTGCCATCTTGAGACATCAATGTCTGCAGATGGAAGTTATTTTGATAATCCACATCTAAAGTAAATGATTTTAAAGACAAGACAAAACACAAAAACGATAATAACATTTTAAGAGGTCTCTGAAATAAAAATAAGAATCTTTTTTCACAAATAAGCTAACTTGTACATTGTATATATTATTATAAGCTAATTTGTATGTTGTATTTATGATCATAAGCTAACTTGTGCATTGTATTTATGATTACAAGCTAACTTGTGCATTGTACAAGCTAACTTGTACTTTGTATTTATGATTACAAGCTAACTTGTATGTTGTATTTATAACTACAAGCTAACTTGTGCATTGTATTTATGACTACAAGCTAACTTGTGCATTGTATTTATGATTATAAGCTAACTTGTGCATTGTATTTATGACTACAAGCTAACTTGTATGTTGTATTTATGATTACAAGCTAACTTGTATGTTGTATTTATGATTATAAGCTAACTTTGTATGTTGTATTTATGATTACAAGCTAACTTGTATGTTGTATTTATGACTACAAGCTAACTTGTACGTTGTATTTATGATTATAAGCTAACCAAAACTATGAGGGTGCAAATAATTCCAATGTTTTATTCCTGACATTTTTAAACAATACATCAGCATGATATTTTTGTTACTTATAAATCAAAATTACTAAATCTGTTTTACCATTGTTATCCACTAAAGTATGTCTTTCAAGAGAATACAATTTTACAAAATATCTAATGTTTTCAAAATAATTCCTCTACATCTCATGCTTACTAAAAATAAGATTCTACTAAGGCACCATCACAAATCAGAATGGCTATGAACTCTTAATTATAAAAGATGCCATATAGCAGCAACTCACAAACAGTTATGACAATTAAAGAGATACATTATTGTCTCCATGGCACATCTATGGTGTCTCCATATGTACTCCAGCTTTCACAAGATGTAAAAAAAAAAAAACTACAAAAGCTTTCAAAGCGGAGCTAATCAGTCTTGAAAGGGACCAGAAATTACAGATCTATCCTTTTGGAATAAATAAATCTGACAGAACATTTTAATGATTTTACTGAAGTGATAATAAATTGTTTCATATTTTGTTTTTATTTAACTGTAGGGTATGATACAGTCATTTAACAAAACACAGTTCATCTCATTTACAAAAATTTCTACTAAGATAACTCATCTACATATTTACAAATTGATTTCAGACTTGTCAAAGATATAGTGAAACGGCTCAGAAAGAAATAAAAAAATTTTTAAATTTCAAAATGAAACTGTTACATGCACTTACCTTAACTTTAACATCCTCCAGATTTATAAAAGATGTGACGTAAGCATGAGCATGTGTCCCTCGAACTGGTATACCAAACATTTTGCCAGCTAGTACATTACTTGTGCCATCAAAACCTTTTGTTTCAAATAAATGGAAATAAGATGATACAACTGCAAAACAATTTATTTGCTCAAAGAAAAGTAATTGAAGAGTCCTTTTAATGGAACTATGCTAGCCTGTTTTAATAAGAGTTTATTAAGATTATTTATTATTATGTAGAAAATTGGGAAAGGATAGAAGAGTGAGCTTGATTTTCGTTTCTTTTGTGACAATGCCCCATTTTTCAGAGTACTCAATTTCAGTCAATAATAAATACTTACACTGACATTGTTTAACTACATTTGAACAAATGTATACTTTTATTTTCATTAAATTTAAACATAATAAGTTACTAAACGTCCTCATAAAAAAAGTTGTAACTATATTGAAAGAAATATTTAGTTAGGTAAAAGTAAAGAGTTCATCAACAATAAAGGGTCTTTAAAAAAAGTAAAGTGAAGAAAATAAAAGTTACAGGAAATTGTTAGATTAGTGGGTCTCAAACTTATTTTCTTCAGACCGACCTATACAAAAAAAAACTAGAAAAAATAAAGAGAATAAAAACAGATTTCAATTTATACAAAGACTTTCCCTCTTTCCTTCACAGATAAAACAGTTTTAAAACATAAAATTGATTTTTCATCAAAATTCCAAATTTAAATTATCTCCCCACCTACCTAAAATTTTTCTGTGACCCACCAATCAGTGTTGCCAATTTTACATTTTTAATGCTAGATTTAGCATTATCTTTTTTAATCTAGCATCAAAAATTAGGGTCTAGCATTTAGCAGAAAATTTAGTAATAATATGAAATAGGTATGCATTTTTTTTTGGCTTGGACATTGAATAGTAAAACTGACAAAATATATATATTTACTACAGCAAGATCCAAACATTAAATTTAACTAAGCCATAGCCCAAATTTCCACTTATAACCACAGTCATCTATATTGTTATCTATGAGGATGTGTACTTACCCACTGAAACTGTGATCTTAAATAATTCTTTATTTCATCAATCCCTTGATTAAGCTACCCTAAAGTTTCTAAGGGGATAAAATTCCCTGGTGCAGTTGTGTTAAGTTCATGCCCCTGAGAGCACACATGCTTTGGTCAATGTCATAGTATTTTCAGTCCTATAGATGGAATGTGTAATAATTTAACCCATCCACCCCTTAGTGATGTATCTGTCAGCTATTAGTGTAATGGGGGAAAATTTCTTAAAAGTAGATTTTTTTTTCTCTTTGCGGTTTCAGATATTTTATATCAAATTCTGTTTATGTTATAAGGCATTTGTTCTAGTCGGAATGCAGTGTTGCAGTGTAGGAAGTAATAGTGCAACTTTGTCAATCTTGCCAGTGTTGTCAATTTAGCTTTAATTTTAAAGGAACAGTTATACAGCAGTTTAAATATCGTGGAAAATTAAAAAAAGGAAACAAAATATTTTCAACAATTATCGCAAATAAATATAGCTCAAAGAGGCTTAAAGAATGCCACATAATACTTGAATTTTTCTAAAGAAATCAGAGCTGAATTGGGTCTATAGACTCACACTACTTCATAAGATGTGCAGTCTGACCTATTACCTTATAATGACATATTATTGAAGTTATCATTAATAAAAGATAATTCTAAAAGTAAAACTAAAGTTTTGGCATTTTTTTTAACCATTTGAAAAAAAATATAGCATTTTCTAACATTTTGTCTTCTAAAATCTGGCTATTTATACAGATTTACATTTGGCAACACTGCCACCATTGCGCCACAACTCACACTTTGAGAACCATTGTTTTAGAGAAATTAATAAATGTTAAGATCTGAAACCTATAAATATATGCTTTGTCTAGTAGGGCAGTAAAAAAGAAGCATTGCCTACATACCCCCCAGGTAGCAATATCTAGATGCCGAAAGTCCACCATCAGGTCCTTGAGCTCGCCTCAAGCCAAATTCAAGTAAAGTTGTCTCTGGACCAGCAGCCATTCTAAATCTAGCTGCATTGGTAGCTACTAAACTATGTCCAAAGGAAGATTTTAAACACAGTAAAAATTGTATAAAAGTGTAATCAAGGTAAGATAAAAAAAAGATTAAAAATAGAATGCGCTGTGCATCAAAATTTAATTAATGTTTGCCTTTGTTTTAATAATGTTATTTTCTGAATATTTTGATCAGAACATTTAACACTATTTTTAACTCATAAACTTTTTTGTTTTATTTGCTCATATAGTTAACATATCTGACTGCATACTGAAAGACAATATAGACATGGAGACAAGTATCCATCTATTCCTTTGCCTCACTCTGTACACTTATAAGAGGACTACATCAACATCAAGACTTTAAGATAATGAAAAAATCGACTCACAGTTGGGATGTTATTGGAAATTTTTAGATGGTAACGTTCCTAATGCAACACAAAATATCATTGCTGCCTGTGCCTATGGGACAACAGGGCTCTCTCTCTCTCTGAACTCTCTCAGTTTTATCTGCGGGCTGAGACTTAGTCTCTTAGAGCCCGTGAGATCAGACCTGCTGTGTCTCTCAACATCTGGAGACTGCCATAGAGCCCAATGGCCAGCAGGCTTCCGGACTGGTCCACCCTGTGGTCCGCCAGTCCGGGGCACTCGAATAGCAAATGATCTACGGTTTCCTCCACTTCCCTGCAGTGTCTGCAAAGGGTGTCAACATTGGGCCTCAACCTCCCAAAGTACGCGCCAATAGGACAGTGCCCAGTTCGGAACTGGGCAATTAGCGCCTGCTCGACACGCCTGAGCTTCCACCACGGGTCAGTTTTGGACGGCCGCTCTAGGACTTGCCGGATCCTAAGTCCGTTCACCCCATGAGCCCAGCCCGAGAACCACTTCGATTGTCCAAAGAGGCAGATCATGGAACGTGCTGCCTCGAATGAGCTCTTTCTTGCACTCACAGGCAGCACTTGGGAATCTGTCGACTGGACTATTGCCTTGGCAATGCCGTCTGCCCTTTCATTTCCGGGCACGTCCGCATGCCCGGGAACCCATTGAAGGGTCACATGCACGTGATGTTGGGACACAAGACCCTGTATTGCCATCAGCATGGCTTCCAGCAGAAGCGGTCATTCTCCTGTCCCTTTTACAGCTTGGAGAACAGAGAGCGCGTCAGTGAGAATGACAATGTCCAGAGCAGGCAAAGTACCCTCACCGATTAGCTCCCCTATGTGGTCCACTGCCTCAGTAATAGCTGTCATCTCTGCCTCGTAAGCACAGAGTGACCCACATAGGCCAGCATGGTCTTTCACAAAGCCAGTTTGTGGGAGAGTGATGTGGATCCCAAACGAGGCGCTTGTCCGACCGTCTCTACTGGATACAGAAGCATCAGTATAGGCCAGTATAGCGTTCCCCGAATAGTTTCCAATCATCTCCATAGCCACATCCGTGATGGTTCGGCGGACAACAGGGCTAGCTATGCGCATAACAGAGGGACTGGCCACAGCGTACTGGGTTTTCTTTAGAAATAGAAGCCACTGGCAGGGCCCCACAAGGTGTTAATGCCATATCAAAATAGGACATGAAACAATTTGTCGCAGGTCTAGATAAAGAATCTCCAGCTTTAACATACCTTTGGAATATCTTTGAAATCTATTTTAGATAAAGAAGGTCATGGATTCCATAGAATTTCCTCAAATACTCACAGAGAAAGCCGTAAGGCACAGTTTTCCTGAAGTCGTGCAAGATTTTCTTGTCACAACTGTAAGAACTAGTACATACTCTTACTCTTGTTTGTAAGTAATACGAAATGGGGTGCAGGATGTCCCTTAGGAAAATATGCTTGATGCCCAACCTGACAAGCTTAAGAAGAATATGGGGACATTCTCTGAGAAGCATGGGGAATGCTTTCATCAAAATATACTGCAATTTGAACGTCACTTCCAAGGACTATAATGAAACTATGATGGGCGATTACTAAAGTATAATTAATTGTTTCACTCTTCAAACAATTCAAAAGAGAGTACTGTACTGAGGTTTTTTTTAGACCATTAACAACTTTGTTTTCCAGATTATGGTCTTAAAAAATTGTTTACCTTGCATAGTTAACAAGATTCAACAAAGGAGTTTCCAAAAGTTGAACAACTGCCAGGGGTCCTGTTATAGTAATGAGGGGTACTTTAGGGAATACCACTTCCCCCTCAGCAACAGCAGACAGAGTGACCTCATTGGCAGATAATGAGCTCAGGTAATCATAGAATTCAGGGTCTGTCATTGGTGGTAAGACAGTTTTGAGATAATCAACATCTGCAAGAAAAGTCAGACAAAGATAAAAAAAAAATGTATCAACTATCAGATTTAGAAATTATAGCTAATCTTTAAATGTGCATGGCTGAGGAAGTCCGTAATTTTTTTAAAGGGCCAGATAGCTAATGTAAAATATTAATAATTCTGGATGCATTCAAATTGAAAAAAAAAATGCTGTCAAAAAAGGGAAAAAAAAATCTAATTTACCACTTTCAGAAAAATGAAAGCTCTGCAACAACTTCACACATTCTTCCAATCCTGCGAAGATGGTGAATTCCCCTTGGAACGGGTTTTTTCTAAAGTAGAGGTCAAACACAGAGATGTCATTCATCTTTCCACTTTTCCAGTAGGCATAAGCCATAGTAATTTGATATAGATCTGTGAAAATGAAAAATGAAGTTGAACTAAGCTAATTTTAGTTATTGTTTTATTTAAAAGGAATTTGATGATTATCACATCATAATAACAACGTAAATACAAATAAATCTCATATGAAATGAAATTTAAAACCTTGTAGAGTAGTGGCAAATATGCAGCTGTAGCAGCTGCTTGTGGCTCTCTGTTGAGTTTAGTACAGCTGCCAGCATCTTTTTTTTTCAATACCTTTTTTTTTACTGAATCTTGTTAAACTGACAATGGTGTGTTGCTTTACAATACTTTAAACTACATGAAAAAGCAGAATGCAGCTCTCATTCTATTCTAGCTCAAGGTACAAGTAAGGCTAACGGTTTAGAACTCTGTTTAAGTGGATATGTGGGGCGGATGGCTGAGTGGTATAGATGCTTGACTGTTGACCTGAGAGTTCTGGGTTCGATCCTCTGTGAGAACCATGGAATATTTCCAGGTGTTATTTGGTCAAGTACACCTAGCTTTAAATGGGTAGCTGACTTAAGTTGGGTAAATAAAGGCAGATGGGCGTTGTGCTAACCACACAATCCCTTCATAAGCCGAGCTTACACTTCATCTGCCCCGATGACCCATTAAGGCTAAGGGAACTTTATTTTTTTTATAAGTGGATATGATAAATGCTTCTTCAATGGCCTCCTAATACAACTCTTTGATTAGTTTAGTATAGCTATCAACGAGCCAGTTTTTTAAAAATATTATCTAATTACTATATTTTGATAAATTGACTAGGGTGCTGCTTTTTTTTTTTTAAAAGCGGCTCTCATCCACGTATGCATGCTCACTCCTGAACTATACCAATCCATAGGCTTAACCAAGATGGGAGTAGGAAATACAAATCTAAAAACAGATAATGAATTCTTCTCAGTTTTTTTTTTCTCATTTCTGTGACTCCTTTTTGCATCATATAAACTATATGGTACAATCTTGATTATGGCAATTTTATTAAGTATTCTTTTGTTCTATTTTTAATGATTATTATGTACTTTAACATTTTTTTTATTAATAATAATTAAAACCCCATTTTCCACCTTTGATATAGAGGGGCTTGCTAAGTAAGCCCCCCCTTGTAACAGCCCTATCTCTAAGCTGAAAAGAACAAAGTATATGCTATGGAAATCTTGGCAAAGTCTGAATGTACTATTTTTTTACAATTAATTATACTTTTTTAATGTTAAATTGCGCTAGAGTAGATGAAACAGTTTCAGAACTCCATGTTTTCATTAAGTCAGCATTATATAAACATTTAACTAAAAATCATAAAAGTGCTTAAGTGAGATTTTCAGCCGAGTTGTGTGAATTTTTCCCAATGTATCAAAAAAACCATTGTAATCTATGATAAGCGCTATTAATTACTAATAATTGCCCCTTAAGAAAGTTTAAGATTGCAATGACATTGATTAATCTAAGCCTATTAGACATGTCTTTAACTGAAGTAGCAGTTGATTCAAGATATAAACATGTGAGGTATTTTTACTGTTTTTATTTTCATTGTAAATATCTATATGTTTTATTTATTAGTGAAATAATTTAATATGGTAATTAATGAAGCCAGTGTTTTAATAAAAATACTATAAGCATATTTTCATAGCTAATATTTTATCATAAATTATGTGTATCTAATTTTCAGGTAAAAGATAAGTACTTTTCAAGACATTCAAGTTGAGGTTAAAACCAGTAACTTTATTTTTTTGGCTGATGTAGCATCAATCCAAAGTAAGAAAAATTTAAAAGAATATCTATCAAAATTATGTAAATCGTATTTGTTTTAATGACGCATTTCACTATCATGGATATTTCGAGTAGTTTCTTCAGAATAAAAATCATCAAGACACTCTAATTAGTTGAAATTACAAACAAGGCAACTAAGCCCCCCCCCCCTTGCCGCGGGCGCGACAAGGCAGTGACAGATTTGGTCACTGGATGAACTGAAAGTGAGACTAGTGTAGAATGTCCGACAACTAGGATGCGTTTATTAAATTGTAGATTGCCCTACCTGTTAATAAAGCCTGCACCACCCCATTACTGCCCATTATTGTAGCCTTTGAATGTTTCGGTTCTCCTTCTTTTGGTGTTAACTTCATCGGTGGGTCCTGGGAACGTGGCATTTTGGTTGCTCTCAATTTGTTAAAGATGTTATCATAAAAAGTCAACGCAGATGTCGATTCTACAGAAACAAAGTACTTTAAATTTATTAGCTTTTTAAAAAGCTTATTAAGTTTATATTTTGAAAACAACAACTATTTCATATGGATTTTAAAGAAGTCTATATTTTAAAGCATGCGTTAGGCTATATATAACAATGAGTTCTTATTTCGAAAACGCTATTTCCGCGAAGTAGATTTAAAACAAGAAATAGTCTTAAAAACGAAGGTCAGGGCCAAGCAGTATTGCCAATATTTTAAACAAAAAATGCCAAAATAAAAAAAAAAACGCCAAAAGCCCGTCTTATTAGTAAAAGTTAGGGCTGCTGATTAAACTGCATAAACGCGCGATTAATGCGTTAAACAATTGCGATAAAAAATTTTAAATCAACACCTAAGTGCGTTACTTTGACCAAAATGCTTAAAGTTTAAAGTAGCGCCAAATCGGTATATAACCGAATTTCACTCTAAAATTTGAAGTTAACACGTAGCTCTTCCACCCCCACGCTGTCGCAATTCAGACCCCCCCCCTCACCCCACCCCCAGGTTTGCGGACAAAAGCCCCACTTTTAATATAAAATGAAGATGTTTTATTATATAGCGTTTCTACAAGTAAACCCCCTGCTCCCTTCCATGTCCTTGTGAAAAGAGAAAAGTTTCATTCACTAGTATACATTATATATTGTAGTGTATTGGTGGATGAACTGTTGTGATTTGGCGGAGGTAAAAAAAAGTGTTTAGTGAACCCGGTTATAATTACACTGCTCACAATAACGATTTTTTTTTTTTGCATAATTTCTATCGCATTTGAAAATACAGCATCTTGCTTTTCAAGTCTGCAACAGCTGCATGAAACCTGTCAATCAGTATCTAAACTCGGCTGATGTAAAAGGATTTGGACTTGATAATGATGATAAACAAACATCAGAAAAACCACGAAAGATACCGCGAATGTAGGAATTATCATCAGATTCTGAAGATGAGCCATTGATGCCTCACTCCTCCCCGACAGACTGGAGCAGCAAATTGAAAATGACTTGGATCCATTTAAGTGGTGGAAGTTACACGAGGACAAATACCCAGTTTTTGGATAAGTTAGCGAAAAATAAATATTGTGACATGCCCTGCCACAAATGTCCTCTGTGAACGTCTGTTTTCTGTTTCGGCTGTATTGGTAACAAGAACTGACCAGTGGTGGGGGGCTAAGGAGAGTCAAATTAATGTAAGCATTTTGGTAGGTTGAGACCCAATGTCGATTTCCTATGCCGCATCTGCAGATGTTGATGAAAGTATGCCTGTTTTTAGTCATTGTAAACTTGATTTTTCCATTCTAGTATTTTTTTAAAACTCCCCTTGCATTTCTAAGTTGTAATGTAATAACAATCAATAGATATTATTATAAAAAAAAAGCTGTGGAAAGTTCAAATAATGGACAGAGGAAATCCAATTTTCGCAGTGCTACTTGGCAATTAAATTATACATTTGTTTTATATTTATATAATTAGATGAGTGATTGTCAAACATTTGCATTCGAAACCCAAATAGATTTTTTGTTTGTTTTTGCGACCGACCAATAAAAAAGAAATACTCAAGAAAATTCAAAATTAATGGTATAAATTCTCACTTAAGTAATTATTCAATTTTGGCGGCTCACTTCAAATCAGTTCAGAGCCCACACTCCCAGAACAAGATATTGAACTTTAAATGCAGCCAAAATCCAATCATCCCGCCAGTGCACTAAAACGTATTCCAGGTCACTAACACCGCTCAAACTAGCGAGGAAAATGCTAATCTGTCAACCCTAATAGGTCAGGTCAAGGCAGTTTTCCCAAGAGCAAGAATTCAAGTCATCTTACCCCACTCATTTAACTTCCTCTACATTTATAAATATAATTATTTATATTTTTGTTGCTCGAAATATAACAAAAAATATATAGTTGATATAAAGAGAAAGAAAATTGAATCACCATTTTCAATTATGATGTTATGATTTTTTGATAACGGCCCTCTTGGAACGTAAATCAATATGTCACGCCCCCCCCCCCTCCTATTTTTTTTTTTTGGTTTAGGGGCCGTCCATAAAGTACGTCACGCTCCAAGGGGGGGGGGGGGAGGGGGTATAAGAAAGTGTGACAGTTTGTGACAGGGGGGAGGGGGGGTCAGGCCAAGTGTGACGTCACATTTTTATATATTTTTTATTTTATTTCTAATTTTATTTTTTTTAGTAAAACTTAATAGTTTTAAAAATAATTTTCAAAAAAAGTTGTGAAATACTTGAATTAGTTTTATGTCAAAATAGCATGAAATGCATATCTTTTCAATGTGTTGTTCACAACTCCTCATGCTATAGTTAGGACCGCTAATAAACTGTTGCAAAGCCTTGTTTTATCAGTAGCCTTACGGAAGTGTTATTTTTTCTTTGTTGTCTGCTCGCATAATTATATCACTGATAAAGAAATTTGGAATTTGTATTATAATACAAAAAATTACCAATCCATCACTTCGTTAAAATAATATTGATGCCTTATTCCTTGCAACCAGTGCACCAGGGAGAAGTGCTTATAATCGAGTGGAACATCGAATGGCTCCATTTAGCAGCGAACTGTCTGGTGTCATATTGCCAAATGAACATTATGGCATTCACTTTGATTCGCAGGGCAGAACAATAAATGAGGATTTGGAAAGAACAAACTTCAAGTTTGCAGGTGAAACTTTAGCTGAAATCTGGTTGCATGTGATTGTTGACCAATTTCCAACAGTTGCAGAATATATCAACCCTGAGAAATCTGAATTGAATGCAGCAGGACTGATGTCGAAAGATAAAAATGGTTTGACCATCATGTTCTCACCAGCCAATACTGCACTCAAATTGTGAATTTTCAGGACATAAAATGTTGCGACAAAGTACGGAGCTCATTTTTCAACGTTTTACCTTCGAGATTATTTCCTCCTCCAAATCCAATCCCAATAACACAAACAACTGATGGACTCAGAGCTTCAGAAAGAGCAGATGCAGATGCACATTCATTTCCTTCGTTGTTTGTTTGTGGCACAAACTCTCAAATTTGATGACATTATGCCAAGACCAACAGGAGTTTTTAAAGTGCAACCATATGATCTTTATTGTCCATCTTTGCAGACCAGCATACATGATCGAATTTGCAAAGTGTGTCACTTATACTTTGCCTCACAAACAATGTTGAAGAAACATACAGAATAACACAGAGCTCGGGCGCAGGAGAATGTAAAAAAGTAAAGTTTCCTTAGCCCTAAAGGGCCATCGGGGCAGATGAAGTGTAGAATTCATCTGTTTCTATAACCTAGGCATATGAAGGGATTGTATGGTTTGCACAATTCCCAGCCGCCTTTACTCCCCCAACATTAAGTCAGGTACCCATTTAAAGCTGGGTGGACTTGGGAACTTTCACCAGGACCTGAAAAAGTCCTAAGGTTCTCACTGAGATTGCAACCCGGGACGCTCCGGTCGACAGTCGAGCGCTCTATACCACTCGGCCACTCGTCTCCTAGGAGAATGTGCCAACCCCAAATTTTCCAGAATCAACTCAGATAAAACGCATTCGTCCTTTGAGAATCGCTGCTAGAAGGCAAAGAGAACTCATGGCAATTATTGGCAGAATGGAAAATGCACATTCAGAGGATGTTGAGTGGCTAGATAAGGATGAAGTTGATCTGTCTGCAACTATCCTTCCAGGAAACGATGATGCGGAAAGAATTATGTCAGTCTTAACTATGGATAAACACTTCACCATGGATGGATGACGTCTAGTGAATATTTTTTTTATTAAACATAATTCACAGGCCCACTATAAACATATTCAATATAGCACCAGAGTTGCCCACATTATTTGTCAATCTAGTCCTTTTTTTAGTCACATTGTTTTGTCTCCATTAATATTATTTAATCACTGGTTTAGGTCAAGTTTCGCTAATCTACTTCTTATCCTGTGTCAATAGAATGCATAATCGGAAGATTATCTCAAAGTTCACCTCACCCATTGTAAATGAATAGGTAGCAGATAAATGATGTTTATTATATAATTGTCAATCTAATTTTTGCAATTTTTTTTTCAAATTCAATTGATTGAATTACTGTTTCAAAGAATAACTGATACAGCTATTGACAATTAGTTATTCATTTAATAATCTGATAGTTCTTTTAATATTTATATTTTAAGGCAGTTTAATAGTGAAGTGCGATTTAAGTTTTCGATTACCGTCCCACTAAATTTTAATTAGTTCTTAATTTTAAAAAAATTTTTCGAAAGTGTGACGTACTTTAGGGGGGGGGGGGTCCCGAGATTTGTGACACTTTGTGAGGGGGGGTCAAAAATCGTCAAAAATAGCGTGACGTACTTTATGGACAGCCCCTTAGATTGCTTAAATTTATAATTTTAAATTTATAGGGGAAATTTTCTACGAGTTAAGTTCAATGAGAAAAAAAGCTTTCATATATAACAAACGGCTTATTTAATTTAATGAGACGGATGTGCTTGAATGGAAATCTAGATCCGGCGTTTTATTTGAAATTGCGACCAAAAGACTGCTTTCTAAAGATTCTGCTGATAGGCACGATCTATGCTTATTTTAAATTAAAAGTAAAGTCTGAAATACCGATTCGCAAAGGTATGTATTTGAAAATGGAATCAACATATTTAAAGCTAATTCAGTTAACGATGGATATCCATTTTGCCGTTTCATCCAAAATTCTTAAACATAACTTCCAGCAAATTCCAATTTAAGTGTAGAATCGGATCTCAATTCAATTAATTCCTCTTGTATATTCCAAGGAAGGTGATGAAAATGTAAATTAGCGCTTAATGGTGTTATTATCCAGTCGTGATCTTTATTTTTATTCAAATTTGGAAAATATTTTCAAAGAAACTGATTCTGTCAGATGATTTACGATAGTTTCTTTAAGTTTCGTTGATGGTGATATATTATTTTCATCAAGAAAATCATGCAAAGAAATAAACATGCTTGTATCTCCTTGAACAAAACTCTTGCACCATACTGATAATTCTTTTTTTAAAAAACTTGTAACTTATTGTTAAGAATTAGTAAATAAGTATTTTAGAGCATTTTCGAAAAGAAATGCTCTATTGTCCCCGTTTTGTCTGTCTGTTTGTCATCACCCTAGATCTCAGCAACCATAAGTCCTAGACCCATGATGTATACATCATTTTGTAGGTCTTGGCCTGTCATGTGTGCATCTAAAGTCCACTCGGCTGCATCATTGATGACCCTTAAAGGAATCAACAATACACTTATGACGGGATACTGGATCAACTTCATCGAAGCTGGTATCAATACCGACTAAACGCATTGCAGATAGTGATGAGGTACCTACAAAGTGATGCAGTTCTTTTGTCCTCAAGTTAGTGCAATCCTTCACTTTAAACACTCGACCCGTCCAATTATCGCCAGTCTTCAGCATCGCTCCAGCATTACTGCAGTTTTCATCTGCAGAAAATTTTTTCAGAAAACATCGCAAGAAAAACCACCTCTAAACTACTATACCAAAGATGGTTTTAAATTTGTTTTTTTGCAGCATTCGACACCGTTTTGTATATGACAGAATTTCGCGAGATCTGTTTGAATAACAAAAGATCGTTAAACGAAGCATCACGACTCATAGGACATGAGACCCAAGCTTTGACGTAAATGTGAGTGGCAAACAAGCAGAATTCTTGCAAACTCTTTACCTCTGAATGTGTGAGACAGAACTGATTTCTAAACAAGTAGATCTTGAAGCCGTATATCACTTTCGCCATCCAGCGAGCCTTATGGTAATTGCCTAGCGCATGAAAGTGGTACGGTTGCTTGCTTACACTGACGCCAAATATCAACAATCAGGTTTTGATCATTCCTCTGTAAACTTCAAGTGGTATGTAACTTGAGGCACTTGACAGACTGTCTTGCAGGAATGACACAACACTGTGTTTGTGTTCCACCATAAACGGATCATCTAGTCTCGAATCCTTTTTCGAACAAAACAGCTGCTGATCAACCTTAGGCTAAAATCGTTTGAAACGTTTGAACAGTGGAATGTTAGGGCTGTTTGTGGAGCCACAGAGAAAAAACAACTCCAATGATCAGTTCATGCACATGATGTCGGCAGGCAAAATTTAACTATCTACATGTCTCCTAAGCAACACCAGTGTTGACGGATGTTGTGTCAAAACACATACTAATAATCTCATCAGATATCTCCTATAGTCTTAACAGCTGTATTGTTGCATTGGCTTGTGCCTTCCCAGATCCGTTTGGTATTGTAGCTAAACCTAAAATCATCTCAACTTCTTTCCCAATTACAACTTCAGCTAATCTGTCTATGTGTGACTGCAGCTCTGGATAATCTGTAGTTTCCTCCGTTATCTTTCCATCCCAGTGAATGACCAATGGGCTTTTTACTTCTAAACTGAAATTCTGATTTCAAATTTCTTGTCTGGCATCAAACCCTTTGACAGAAATTTCTTGTAGTAAACAGGAATCTCAATATCAAAATCGTCATCATCTTTACCTTCATCCTCACTTTCGCTGTTACTTGTAGACCATGAAGTAACAATAGCCTTCTGATGTCTTCTTTCGCCTTCAACTTCGATTTTTTTCGACTGCTTTTCTTTTTGAAGATCTTGACAGTTACCTTAATACATTCAAATGTTGTCTTCTTCAGTACCTTGTGATTATAGAAAACCATCTTCATAGCATGACCCAAGGTTAGTGGGACATCGCTAGGCAGACAAGAATCCGTTTGTCCAATCAACTAAACTTCAGTTATACGTCTTGTCAATACACTTTGCGAATTACCACTTGATGTGGATGCCATATCAATTCAATAATTTGTAGTTAGTCAAAAACTACTTTTTTATCCAATAAACTTTAATAATAAAATTAATTATAATCTAAAACTCAAATATCGGTATACTTTTAATTTTACTTTACAATGAACATAGCTGGCGAATTTTTACAATTAGTTTAGATGTATGAAAATATTTTTCTTGTCATTTTCATTTAGTTTATCACTGGTTATCCAAAATCTAGGCCAAAAAAGCAAAAAAAAAGTTGTTTTTTTTTAGATCGATATACTTTTGAATTTTTCAATAATAGTCAGCCATATACTCTTCTTTAATACCAGCATAATTTTGGTTTTCTTCAAAAATGTATTTCTTTGCAAGAAGATTTTTCTTCAGATTGTAATTGTCCTACAATTTGATCTATTGTGGCACAAAAACCTGGCCTAAGAATGGATAGGTTTATTATTTTTTTACTTTAATATATATCATTGTGTTGCTATTTTGATTATCTTTTGATTTGATACTAAGTTTAACAAAATTAGACAAGATTTGACAAAACTATGTTAAATTATGTTCAAAAATATGAAAATTTTGACTCAGTTTTTCCTCTTTGTCAACAGTAACAGAATTGAGTGACTGAAACTTCTATAACTTTTTCAAGAATTGTCTGATTTTTTAATTTTTATACCATTGAAAAGTCCTTTTTATGATCTTTGCAGTGATGTATAATACATTTAGATAAAATGTATTTGAAATTTTCATGTCACATACCTATATCTGTGGACATTTAATTTAAATATACACCAGGAAATATAATCTCCGACGATACTGAATATACTACAATTTATACACCTTCCCAGATGTAGAAAAGTTCCACAGAATAATATATATATATATATATATATATATATATATATATATATATATACAGTGGATTCCGCTTAATTGGGACACCGATTAGTTGGGACAGCCGCTTATTTGGGACAAATCTCAAAGAAACCAAACCAAGAAGCCAATAGTAAATTTGTATTTTTAATTGGGACAGCCGCTTAATTGGGACAAAAAGCCCCGGTCTCGATGTGTCCCAATTAAGCGGAATCAGTTATATATATATATATATATATATATATATATATATATATATATATATATATATATATATATATATATATATATATATTAGGGTGCTGCCACTCAATTCAATGAAAAAAAATGTTTAAGTTTTATTGTCCCCCTAATTTTTTTCCTTTTGTTATGTTAAGTAATTTTACCAAAGTTTCATGAAGATACAGTGATATTTAGAGGTAGTTTTATATTATATGCAAAAATGCCTGTTTTTGACATACAAGGCAAACCGGAGGCAATTTCTGTTATTTATTCATATAATTTCTGTTACTTATTTATATTTTCATGTCAGTGCAATATATATTGCTGCCAGTGCCACAGTGACAATGAAAGAAGTTGTTCAGTTCTGGCATAGGGATCTCCATTCAGCATGGATTGGAATAAGAAAAAATGTATCCCGCAGAACAGATACTCAGAAGCAGGCTTGCGGAGCCGGAGCCGAGGAGCCTGGAGCCGCTGCTTTTTGCTGGAGCCGGAGTCGAAAAAATCTGGCGGCTCCACGACTCCCAAATGTTTTTTTTTTACAGCAGATTTTTTTTCTTTTTAGCTTTAAAATGCCACATTTGTTTGATTGTTTGCCTCCTACAATTTGAAATGTGGTCATTTTTACGAACGCGGCAACAGTAACAGCGTTTAAATGATAGCGTGCACGCACATCACCAAAAGAAATCTTTAATGGGGAATCGTTTTGTGTTCGTTTTAAATCTTGTTTACCCTACGAAATTTTTTTAATGGCATGTTATTTTGTTATATATAAAGTTAAAACAGTTTTATTTCATAGCATAATTGTATCATTCATTTAAAATAAATTTTTACTACGACGACAAACGCGCCATTTCGTATTATTATTTGACCGCGAATTTGTAATAGACTAAAAACAAAATGGTCGCTTTCTGTATTTAACAATTTTATTATAAACAGAATAGCTGAAATAGAGTAGATACATTTATAAGGCTGTGGCTATACGGACCCGGGTCCCAATAAAATCCGATTGTTATTCGGACCCGTGGCAAATATGCACTAAGCTTAGCTATATTTAAACTTTATTAGACGGAACCCGAAAAAATAATAATACAGAGTCCGCTTAGTGGAACCCAGGGGTGGACTGGAGAGTTCAAGCGGTCCGGGAAAAAAAAAGCGGCCCTATCTTCATGAATTTTATTTTCCTTGTGCATTTTTTCCATCCAAACCTGAGGGCCGAGGCCTCCAAAGGCATGGGTCATTTTACAAATTACAATATACAATAACAAAACAAGCAATTAAGCCTGTTCCATTCTGGACACAGGACGTGTTAGCGCATTTTCGTGTTATGTATCAGTACGTTTGTTAGCTTTCACTAAATATTTGTAAATTTTGGAAATGTTTATAAATTCAATTGTGTAATGAATATATCTGTAAAAAAAATTATAAAGACGTTTCTTTATATTTAAAAAAAAAATTATTGTCTCTTAAATCTAACTACAAGTGGTTTGTGGTTACTGAAATAGGACTCATAATTGAAAACATTCGAAATTATAGTCATTTAATCGTCCGAAAACTCCGTCAATCGTTGCATAGCTCTGATACTTTCAATTAAACTCAGAACACAAGCTTACTATTTCATTTGATGAGTTTCTTAATAAATCTTGGTGAAACTACGTGCTGCAGTATTTCGCACCAAATGAATGGGTTATTGAACGTACAAGGTGTATATATAATATATAAGCCCTTTAGGAGCCCTGAAGCCCGGCCCTCAGAGGTCCTATCGCGAAATGAACTTTTGATGGACACATGGCAGGCCAAGACCTACACAATGATATATACATCATGGGTCTAGGACTTATAGTTGCTGAGATATAGGCGCTCTTTATTAATATAGCTTATATAGCAAAAAACGGTACTAAGCCCCCTTTTACGGCCCTCAGAGGTCAGATCGCGAAATCGAAAAAAGTCATTACTTGGCAGGCCAAGACCTACAAAATGATATATACAACATGGGTCTAGGACTTATGGTTGTTGAGATCTAGGGTGATGACAGACAGACAAAACGATAAATGGGATATATTATAATTTTATATAAAATAACAAGAATGCGCCAATTCAAGTTGTAAATTAATTTATTCGGACTCACTGTGATGGTGTTTATAGTATAAGCAACTTCTTTAAGCTGGGTGCCATTTCGGCTACATGATCTATAATTGTGTCACTATTTAGTTCACTTAAAACATCGGTTTCTGTTGACATAAGCATAAAAGCTTCAAGGTGTGTAGAAGACAATGAGCTTCGCAAGCGATTCTTAATGTATATCAGAGAAGATCTCTCACAAGCTACTTGGATAGAAGACAGAGTCAATAAAAGTTTATATGCACTAAAGAGATATTTGTATGTTTGCCCATAGAAACTGTATTTATGTAGTACAGGAAAGCAGCAAACAGTACATTTTTTTGCCGATTTGCATTTTTGAAGTTCCTCAATCTTATCCGCAACTTGGTCTACCAGAGTTCATGTGGCGAATCTTCACTGACGCTGTCCTCTACTGAATCATAGAACATTTGGAGAAGGTATTCGTCGGGGACAGATTTTTTTAATTTGTCCCATTTCCACACAAAGTCAGTTAGCTCTTCTCTGAGATAAGTCGCTGTGGCGCTTTCGTCAAATTTAAGGAGAATACTGCTAAGGCGCTGCATCGCTGATGTAGCCAAACAGGCAATATCTGCGTATAAGGAATAGTGACTTTCAAATCGCTTTTCAATAGTTTTTACAATTTTGTCCACGATGCAGTTATGAACTTCAATGCGATATCTGTCCGCTACATTATTTCATACTACCTCGTGCGTTCTTCTCTCATCAGACATCGCTTTTGGTTTGTGTAAACGTTTCTCTATAAATTTTTCCTCAATGGTAATTTCAAAATTTTCTTCTTCCAACTTGTTATTAGCCCATGACACAAATCGTTTGGCACTGTCGAGAACACCATCGAAATCTCTTGAAATATTTTCTAACAACTTAACAGTACAATCTACATTACGGTATGCTTGCAGTGCATCCATTCCGGTGGTTTGTAAATAATTAGAAAGCGATCCTGTGTGATGAAATATTTTTAAGTAGGCTATAGTTTTGATTGACAACCGTTTCAAACTTGATAAACGTATCTAGTAAAGTTTGTGTATGCCTGATTTTTGCATTGAATGCGTCCGATTGTGGTAGTTCTTGTAACGTATAAATCAATTCAATAAACAATGATGAGTTTGGATTATCAAAATTAAAAAAAAAATTTTACGCACTTTCTTTGGCCCACCATCGCGTTTCACCAATAATATTTAATCTTTGGTTTCTAGATTTCTGTTGGTGATCGACCCAAACATCCATTCTTTTATACGGTTCTCTAAAGAACACCGCACATGCGTTAAGCAGTTGAAATATACTAATTGAAGAGGTCGTGGTTTGAGTAGTATCACTTAGAACAATATTCAATACATGTGCGTAGCACCAGACAAGAATTTGATGAGGTGCAACGTCACTCAGCCATTTAGTAAACCCATTGTACTGTCCTTGCATATTGGCTGCCCCATCTGTAGCATTACCGAAACAATATTCAATATTAATGTTACATTGAGTGAGTTTCTCTTGAAATAATTCAAACATACCTTTTCCTGTAGAAGATGTACAATTATCAACGCAAATCAATCGCTCATGAACTTTATCTGTTACATATCTTATAATTATTGAACATTGGTCCTTCACACTTACATCCTGAATTGTATCTAATTGAACGGAAAACATACCAGCAGATTTAATTTCCTCCGAAATGGTTTTCTTTAATATTTTTCTTATTACATCAATGATTGATATAATTCAATGTCGTCTTCGGTATGAGGGTAATCAAATTTCCTCTCCCCTTATTCGCCAATTAGATGCATGTCTGTCCATGGGCGTCGCTAGGAATTTTTCCGGGGAGAGGGGGCAAAAATTGTCCAGGCAAATAACAACTTTAAGACATTTTTTTAAATGTAAGGGGGGGGGGAGCAAATACCCCCCTCTTATATGACATTTTACGCCTCCCATGATACGTCCATGTGTCTGTCAAGATGTTTTTTTTTTATTATTGGGTCAATTTTTGACAAGAGTAATAATATTTCCAAGAAATTTCCATGATCGATTGTATCGTCGTTAATTGTATAGGCAGCATCATTTTTTGACCGATAACTACGACCACGTTTTCCAATCATTTTCAGAATCTCAATTACTCTTTCCAGCACTTGTCTCTTTTCTTGAACTTGTTGGCACCTTTTTTAATTTTGCTGAGAGAATGAAATGCTATCAATGTCTCTTTCACTTACAGACATTACATACGTTTCCACACACTTCTCGTGATATTTGCTGTTTTCGTGTCCCTCTAATGTTTGATGCACGTTTCCAGGAATTCATATGCTAAGCATACTGTGCAAAACAAAGCTTTAGATTCTTTACAGTATGACACCCATTTCCTATTGATACCATTGCGCATTTGTAAATGATAGATCAGTTTCACTCGCACTTGGTTGTATTGGGTTAAAGTTAAAAAAAATGATTGTAAAGTATTCTGTCGAGGACGTTTGAAATAGTAACTGGTGTTTTTATCATCGATAACTGAAGTATCATTTTTGGGATTTAGATCTGCCACTGCCTGCGTTGTTTTTTTTTTATAAATACATGAATTGTGCATTCAGTTAACTTCGTACATTTTCTAAATATAAGGTGGGAATCAAATAGTTGGCACTAAAGAATGCTCAATTGTTGTCATCGCTTTGATTTGTATCAAAGTTGTGTGCTTGTAGAAGGTGTTTGTTGAGAGAGGTGTCTTCTGTTTAAATTGGGGTGGCTTTAAATAAATTGATTAGCTTTCGGCATTTAGCTCCATCTTTACCAAGAATTTTTAGTTTCCTATCTCTTAATTTCTCCGCACCACCTTTACATTTACATTTTGAATTTATATCACTCATAACCGTAAAATATTTTATTTAATTAATACTAATTATAATTAACTAACAAATAAAAAAAGAAATTTTATCAAAGCAAACTCAGCGAAAGTAGAATGGAAGATGTAAATTCTAGCATGACGGTAAACCGTGAACATCCCTAGTACGGAGCTCTTTATTGACGTGAGTACGGCCGCTGTTGGCTTGGACATTATGGACCGCCATTTCGGTAGTTGCCTCTAATATCACCGCTTATTAGTTATTAATTATTATGTCACCGGTCCTGGCTGCCCACCGGCCCTGGCGACCCGCCGGCCCACCGGGAATCTTCCAGGTGTCTCGGCGGTCCAGTTCACCCCTGGTGGAACCCTAGACACTGAGTAACGATTAAATCATACAATTCAAACAATTATAAAAAAATAAACAAAAAACAATAATAAAGTTTATGTATAGCTAAGCAAAGTGCATATTTGCCACGGGTCCGAATAACAATCAGACTTTATTGGGACGGGGTCCGAATAAAAATCGGAGTTTATTGGTACCCGGGTCCGAATAGTCACTTCGAATTTATAAATAATAAATATAAATATGGAAGTCTTTAAAATATTTTAAATATTGTTTCATTTTACTATTTGCTAATTTGATCATTGAAATAACTTTTTATTACTTATGAAAATGGCGACTAGTGAAACCTCGGTCGAAAATAATGATATGATTCTGGATGCACTGAAATGGTTTGTTTTTAGTAAAACGACATGCGTATATTTTTCAAGTTCCGGACTATGGGGCAGCCCCTTAGCGTGAAAATTCTACCGCAGGGGCCAGGCATTCTACAGCAGGGGCCAGGCAATAGCAGGGGGGGCAGGTAATACATTTTACTAAGTAGAACAAATAAGCAGAGGGGGCCAGACAAAACGCAGGGAGGCCCTTTGCATAACTTTTTATCAGCAGCATGTTTGCGTGGCACAATTACAAAAATTTTTGTCTCGTGTGATACTATCTTAATAGGGAGCCGGAGCCGGAACCGTCAAATTTGTGGGAGCCGGAACCGGAAAAAAATTTTGCGGCTCCGCAAGCCTGATTATAATACAAATTCCCAATTTCTTGATCAGTGATATAGTTATGCAGCAGACAACAAAGAAATAATAACTCTTCCGGTAAGGCTACACATAAAACAAGGCTTTGCAACAGTATATTAGCGCTTTTAACTAGCATGAGGAATTGTGAACAACACATTGAAAAGATATACATTTCATGCTATTTTGACATAAAACTAATTCAAGTGTTTCACAAAATTTTTTGAAAATTATTTTTAAAACTATTAAGTTTTACTAAATAAAAATAAAAAATTAAATTAGAAAGAAAATTAAAAATATATTTATAAAATGTTACGTCACACTTGGCCTGACCCCCCCCTCTCCCCTGTCACAAACTGTCACACTTTCTTATACCTCCCCCCTTGGAGCGTGACGTACTTTATGGACGGCCCCTAATTATATTTTATATATAAATCATCAATCTGGATTATCACTTGATTTTTTAATGCATTAACACTGGATTGGGTTCAGCCAATCAAATTGATTATAAATTTCACTGGCTTACACTCAGTTGCATCCTGCTATTATTTTCAGTTTATTGATATGGCTTCAGCGCGACGGTCATGCAGGAATAATCCTGACGTTTTCTGCTACATCTGCGGAGAATATACGCTGTCAGCGGACAGGAAAAACATCACAAGATTTGTGAAGCACGCCTAACAGGCTTACTTTAAAGTCAAGCTGGGTGACCAAGATAAGTCCTGGGCACTGCACACGGTGTGCAAGACGTGCGTGGAATACCTCAGGCAGTGGACGAAGGGTGCGAAAACTTCACAGAAGTTTGGGATTCCGATGGTTTGGAGGGAGCCGTTTGACAAAGCATCGGATTGTTATTCTGCGCCATCAATAATACTGGCATCAACCGGAAGAATCAGCACAGCCTCCAGTACCCCGACCTTCCATCTGCCCGTCGTCCAGTTGCTCACTGGAAGATATTCCTGTACCAGCGTTCAGAGAGCTTTCTGACAGCGACGATGATGCCACCACTTCAGACGAGGGAGGAGATACAGAGGAAGAGTATGAATCATAATGTGAGCTTAATGATTTGGTTCGGGATCTTAGCTTGTCGAAGAATTCCTCCGAGCTGTTGGCCTCCAGACTCAAAGAGAAAAATCTACTTGGCAAGGACGCGCGTATCACTTTCTTCCGTAGAAGGCATTAGGACTACATGGGCTACTTCTGCTAGGAGGAAAACCTTGTGTACTGCCGAGATGTCACCGGTCTTCTTAATAAACTCGACTGTTCTCAATACGATCCGAGAGATTGGCGACTCAACATTGACAGCTGCAAGCTCTTTTTGAAATGTATGCTCCTCCACAACGGGAACCAGTTTGCCTCAATCCCTCTTGCGCACTCCACAACTCTTGAAGAGAAATATGAAGCAGCGAAGTATGTGCTCGACAAAATCCAATATGAGCAGCAGCAATGGAGCATCTGCGTCGACTTGAAGAAGTTAAACTATCCGGGTTCAACTCATGCCTTATATGTATGTGGGACAGTCATGACAGAGCCCAGCACTATGTAAAGAAAGAGTGGCCGGCGTGAGATCAGTTAGTACCTGGGGCGAGAAACATCGTAAACGAACCTCTTGTTGACCGGGAGAATATATTTATCCCACCGCTAAACATGAAGCTTGGGTTAATGAAAAACTTTACTCGCGCTCTGGACAAGGATGGGAGGTGCTTCAACTACATGTGCCGAGCATTTCCTCAACTGACCATTGAGAAGCTGAAGGCCGGCATTTTCGACGGCCTACAAATACGGCAGCTCATAAACGACACAGAGTTCCGAAACTCCATGAACACGCTTGAGTGCGCCGCCTGGAAATCGTTTGTGCAGGTGGTGAACAACTTCCTGGGAATTAGGGAGCGACCGATAATCGGATCGGAATCTGTCTCCAACCCACCTTTGCCCCCACCGTTTGCTTCCGGCCCACCCGCTGTTTGTTGGGAGGAACGGCAGTCCGCCCGACATTGGCACTATGGGTGAACGACCGACCAGCCCTTTTTTTTTTTTTTTGTTGATTTTTTTTTTTTTTCTCCCAACACGCATACAAAAATCAGCAATAAACCCCCCCCTTTACCCCCACCTCACACAATTTTAAAAAAAAAAAAAAAACCCCCAAACAGACATCTCCTCTTCTTCATAATTATTATGACACAACAACAGGAAGATTAATTAATATTATATCTAATCTTCTATCATGAAACTATTAAGTAGACATCAGTTGTTGGTTTTTTTTTGGTTGGTTGGGGGGGGGGGGGGGGCAAAGATGGGAGGGGTGGGAGAAGTTTTAAAAATTTGGGCCACATAAAAACAAAAACACCACTTTTGTATTGTTTTAGCGCTTGGGGGTCTCCCCCTTCAACACCACCACAAAAAAGGGGAAGGAGGAGATCAGACAATTTTTGACAATTGACAAGAAAGGGGGAGGGGAGGTTACAAAAAAAATGAAAACTTTATTTTAAAATAATATTAATTTTAAAAAAATAAGAAAATTAAAAAAAAATTTAGTTTTTTTCTCTCACAAACTTCATTAATATTAATTATCTCACTTAAACTCTCTAAATTCCTCCTTTTAAAGCATTTTGAACACATCTTAAGGAAGTTTTGAAGTTAAATGACTAAAAAGTTATTAACAAAAAGAAAAGAAATTAAATAAAAAAAAATTTGAGAACCCCTAAAAAGAAAAGAGCTAAAAAGAAAAAAATGGTACTGGAAAAAAAAAGGGAACTCGGTTTCACCCAAAAGAAAAGAGGGAATCACGAAGGCAGCAAACCACGCCAGACTTATCAGCCGCATGATACAGGACTTCCAAAAACTGGTGTGTTTGATGAGTCTAAAGATGTACTTCCTGTTCTCACACATGGAGAAGTTTCCTGAAAACCTTGAGGCGATGAGCAGGGAGAAAGGTTCCATCAGGACATCCGCCTAATGGTGGAAATGTACCTGGGGAGGTGGGACGCACTCATGCTGGCGGACTACTGCTGGTTGCTGAAGAGAGACAACCCAGCAGCTGCTCACACACGGGAATCGAAGAAACGCCGATTTATGCCTTGAACTAATGTTTCACGTAACGCTCATTCTTATACTAATATTATGATAATTATGCTTATCAAATTTGTTGGAGTAAATAAAAACTGAATGTTGACTTTTATTTCTGGCGTAAAACGGAAAAAAAATCGTCAGGGGTTTATCAGCTGACGATCCGCAAAAATGTGTTGCTTTTATTACAAAAAAAAACGATTTTTTTTTAAATTTCTGTAGCAAAAAATCCAGACCTGATTGAGCAAAATCAAGGTCATTTTCGGACTCAGGGCATCAAAATTAGTCTAATTTAGCTGGAAAACCCAAGACGATTTTCAAAACATATTTTTTTGTTACCCGGTGTTATTTTTTATCAGTTGACAAGGTCGAATTGGTCGGGGTCGAATTGTAGCAGTGTCGAACTGTCCGGGGACGAAAAGTCGTGAAACCCAATACAATTTAGCACACAAATGTTTCATTTATTAGGCTCATATATCACGATGGAGCGCACAAAAAGTTCTCAGCCAATATCTCGTGCTGCAAAAAGTATTTAGAAAAATTAGTGAAAATTTGTTGACATAATTAATGGACAGCCCCTTACACAGATAATTGAATAAGCCCAGATAATTAAATATTGGATGTTCATAGCGGTAAAGTATCAATACTCTTTATCAAAATAATAATTGTTGAGACGGGCTTCATAACTTTTAAGTTACAAGAATGTTAAATTTTAACTCAATCTTGATGTCAAAGTCACAATAAATTTAATCACATTTGGTACACAGACTTGAAACAATATTTTAATAACTTTTTATATTTAATAAAATAAATAGCTAAGTTTGAATAAGGATAAAATGGTGAAACTTATATTTTATTATACTTAATTTAGGTATCGTAAAAGACAGGTAATATAAATATTTTTGAAGGAAATGCTGCATAACTGAAAATTCTTAAAAGGTTAAAATTCCAAATAGGCTGGAGTTATTTAAATATTTTTTTACTCCAACAATATCATTAATAATGTCATTTAAATTCTAAACTATCATTGTATCTAGATTAATATATTTATAACTATGTACCATATTTTAAAGACCATCCAGGTTTTGAGTCAAAATACAAGAAACATATCTGATGGATGAATGTAAAAAAATTTTTTTACCCATTATGTGGTGACAATACGCCCCAAGTTCTTTACCCTAATAAGAGGGATAATGGTGTGTGTGTCAGGTATAAGCATTTAGAAATGGTTCAGGTGTAACATAACTCTTTGATTACCTGTGCAATTCGGGTAAAATGCTGTTTATTCAAAATTACAATAAGTTGATTTAGACCTTCAGAAAATAGTAGCTTATTAACGTGAGGTCATACTTAAAAATAACTTGCACATTTTTTGTAGCTAGTACAATTTTCTTCTTTACTTTTTATTTGCCATAAACCACCTTTTCTGTACTATGGTAAATACACAAAGTTGTTATGAATATAAAAACAAGCAGCAGAGAAACTTTAAATAGCTTTAAATTAAGCATTATGTCACATTAGGCCTTTTCAGCTTTCAACAATGATAAATCATATGATAGGCATATGAAAGACCTGTCCTGTAGAAACATGCAAAAATATGCATGATCAAACACAAGCAACACACTGGCATTTCCATTCTGAAATAGTATTTTGCTCAAAATTTGTGCTGGTAATGTAAGTTGGTTGATTGGAATAAAAATTTCAGATGAAGAAGTGAAAGGAACTGTATTCGTTGTATAAAAATTAAAAAAAAAAAAAAAATTTATCTTACTAATATGAATGAAAAAAAAAATCAAAAACATTATTTGCAGAACAAAATTTAATTTTAACTGTATCGTAACGACAAAGAAGTTATAGGCATCAAAAATGAAAGAATTTTGCTGGCTAACAAAACAAGTGAGAACAGGTGATAAAGAATATGATGATAATGATGGAATATTTATTAAACAAAAACATATCAAGCTAAAAGCTTAATCTTATTAGTGATGAACATCATGTGTAAAATTTTATTTACTTACAAGACAAAAAAAGTGACTTAGCTTGCAGTTATTTTTGTCAAGCATCTTTTCAGAGTTTTATTCATTTTCATGTTTTTGATTTTCCAAACATATTTCATCACTTTTACCCTAAGTATTTTTGGGTTGCTAAAAGACTAGCGGAGAAAATGACTAGACAGAGTGATATTTTAGATGCTAATTTTTTTTAGTATATGGATTTTTTTTTAATTTGTAAATAAAATAAATAAAAGGTTAGTTTTTTATCTTCTATGATGGGTGTATACAAACTATACAGCCAGTCATCAATGTGCCAATCAATTCATTAGCAATTATCATGTCAAAGATATAGCATGTTTTCCAGTTCAACATATGTGGCCACTCTAATAAAAAATATAAGTGGTACAGAATGCCAGATAAATTGAGTGAAAAACACATCATGTATCATATTATAAGAATATCAGATGGTCCACACTGATCACTAAGTCTAATGGTGAAATATAACTATTGTTGTGTATTTTGTACAAGTCTTAACATAGAATTTAAAAAAAATATCTTTGTACATTTTTTAGCTTATTTAACAGTTCCAAAAGCAAAAAAACAAAACTAAAAATTATAATGTACGGAACTAGTTAAAAGTTTGTTACATTTTTGATTAGCTGAATCCCAGAAAGTTGAATAGCATAAATAAATAGCCTGATCGCTAATTTAACAAGTAAACTGACAGAATAAAAGTTTTTATTGTTTTTTTCACAACAAAAAAACTGTGTTCAAAGTAAACGAAGTAGAATGTCATGAGATCAACAGGATGTATATTAGGAAAATTTGCTTAAATAATGTCAAGGAAATTTATCTTACTGGTTAGTTTAATCATAAATAATCATAATTTTCAAGTTATTACAAAACATCATAAACATGCAATTCCTTAAAGCATAAGGGCATCCTACAAACCCACACACAGTGAGGTTGTTGCAATTATATTTTTTCAAAAGTTTATCATGTTTGATATTCTGAAGACTCTGTGATAAGAAATAAAGGTACCAATAAAAATAAACAGCTGTATATTAAATAATGTTAAAATATATGTTTCATTTAAAGGACTGTGGATTTATGGAAAAAAAAAATTTTTACGAACTTTCAATATAAAGATTAGGTGGAAAAGAATAAAGTGTGGATGTTACTGTCCTCCAATAATGTTGGGTGTATGTGGTGTGAATGTAATTCCAGAAGAAAAAAACGGATATAATTTAGCATCTTTACAAAAAAAAGGTGTGTTAAGGTAAATATCAGAAACTGCTACATTATAAAAATAAGTCCATTCAACAGCCATTTTAACAAGTTTACATCAACTTTTCTTTTGTTATACAATTTCCACAAACAAGAGTACATATACACACCAGCAGTACTATCATGATCTAAGATTGATTATATTTTTTTTCTGTCAAAAATTCATGTAAAAAAATAATTATGATAGAATAATGCTGATATACGTGATTCCTAATAAATAATTCCCATTCAAAGTAGTGCTAAGAAACCCCTCAGATATGCATATTTATCTACTAAATCATTACAAAAAAGGAATTTATAACATGAATAAATAATGACCAAGAAATAAGAAAAAAATAATAACATGAACAAACAATGACTTAAATCACTTTTTTTCCTTTTGTAAGATTGCACTTTAGACAAAGAAAATATGGAAAATAAAAAAATAAATCATAAAGAATCTAATTATGGTTGTTTTTAAAGAAAAAAAAAATTTGGGGATTGAAAAGGAATTTGAGAGCCATCCAGCCAAATTATATATTTCAATGAAATACATATATACAAATATATATCTATAAATAAATATCGATCTTCATATTTATGTCATTAGATGTTTTCAAATATCATATTCAAGCTCGCAGGAATATGTCTAACGGAAATATTTCCTACTTAACCAAAATTCATTTTTATAACAGATCTCTTAATATCATACTGCCTATAAATTTGTTTTTAAAAAAAAGCAACTACTAGAATAAATAAAAGTGTACACATGACTTCTGAAAGTAATAATAAAAATGAACAACTATGAGATGTCAAAATTTACATTAATGAGCGATATTCGAAAATTAAACATCATTAAGAAAAACTACAAAAAGACAAAATGCATTCATACACAAGTATGATAATTTTAGTCAAATGAATTTACTAAACTATTTACTTTGTGCGCACTTTAAAGTAAGAAAACTGGAGGCAAACCATACATATTACTGTATATGCATTTTTTAAATTTTTTTCAGAGGTAAGTGACAAGTGTATACGGAGAGACATATCCTCCATCTTCTAGAAGTGGATCTTTAGACTTTTGTTTCAGGTTCAAGTTGACAGTCTGATCAACAGTGCAAGGTGAGATAGATGAAGAAAGACATGGGGAAGCTTTAGCTATGCAGTGGATCTTTCCTGAAGGAGCAGCTGTATCTTTATGTACCAATACATCAGTATGAACATCTTCAGTGTTACCTGGAGTACAAGTACCCATGCAGCGACCAAGATAATGAGAAATGTTGTCAGGTGGGCTTTGATTCAGACTCTGTGATTCATTATGCATGAGCAAATCTTTAGCGAGCCCTGACCCCTGAATAATAGTTGATATGCCACTGCTTATTTCCCCTTTGGAATCCAGGGGAGTTAGCTTTAGCAGTGAATGCACTTTGCCACTGTCACATTTTTCCCAAGTGGCTGCTTTTCTACTCAAAAATTTCTTTGACAAATTTGGCACTTGACTCTTCAAATTTAGATCCTCAGAAGAAACAGCAGAGCTCTGGATTCTCTTGGAAAATATATTTCCAAAACATCCATTGCTTTCTCCCCTTAAGCTGTCGCTGTCCTTTTCAGAATTTTTAGAGATCATCTCAGAAATGCTAAGATCATTTACGTTAATTCTGCAGTATTCTGAAGCCAACATGTTTGACTTGTCTATGTTGTGGGAAGTGTACTTATCTTGCTGTCCAAAGTCGTTCAACGTATAGCTATAAGAATCAATCTGGCCGTCATTAAAGCCGGAGTCCTGTCGACTGCCAGTTTCAGAGGCACAATTAGTTATTTTTTCCCCGGATTCATGTGAAATGACTGAAACAGCTTTACGCAGGATGACCATAGTTTCTTCATCTGCCTGCCCTGCTCCAGCATGATCTGACTGCAGTGTAAGCCCATTCAAACCTTTAATGCAGACTTCTACATTTTCATAAGGATTTTCATCAGAACTTAAAGATTCTTTCTCAGTTTTTTTACCAATCTTTGAGACTACATTGCAAACTATTGTGGAATAACCTTTACTATTTTCTATTTCCATGACATCAGATAGAACAACAACGTCATCTGCATCACTAGCACTCTCCCTGGAAATGGTCACCTCTCCACACTCTGAAGTATACTTATTGATGATTATATCTCTGCTCAGTTCTTTAGCTTCCTCTGGGCTAAAGCTTAGTGATCTGTGGACCATAACTCGTACTTGTTTTATCTCTTCTACAGAGATTGAGTCATTGTCATCTGGTAAATCATATGTTGAATCAAAATCTACTTTAGCTGAAAAAATAAATAATATCTTAAAATATTATCTATATAACACAATCAAAATAAAAAAAACATTTATTGTTCAAATAAATAAAATATTGTTCACACTAGGTTATTTATCAAAACTATAAGATAGAAATTGATTACCTTGATGTAGAAGCTCCCTTTCTTTTCTTTCTCTCTCTGCACGAGCGATCATTTCCATTTTCTGCCTTTTAAACTTTTTCAGCTGTTTTTTACGCCACAAGTGCTGTTTGAGCATGAAGATTCCATACCCAGGAACTATAACAACACTTGCACCAACAAGAACTGCACCAGCTGCCAAACCGAGACCAGCTATTATTACTCCAGCAATGATACGAGCCGCTGTTAAACACAAAGCAATCATTTACTTTAAACTTTAGAAAGATATGAAATTTAGACAAACATTCACTGAGGTGTAACTCCTAAATAAATCTTACCAAAGTTTGTTCCCCTGATAAATTTACGAAGACCTGGTTTCTTTGGCAGCAATCTGTATTTACAACCCAGAGGAGAGAAACGACTCCAGTGATTCCCCAACAGCTTGACACTAATATAGCGGTCTCCACATTGGTAACAAAAGTCAGTGTGGCATTTAGCACATTTCATATGGTCACATCCATGTACTCTTTGTATATAGATCTTAAACAGAAAATAATAAAAAAGAAAATTATAAGCAGTTTGCATAATTTTAAATCTGTAATCAATCGAGGAAAATACACAAAAATTAACATTTTAAAACTACTGCCGCATTAATGAAAAAAAAAGTTATACCTATGGGGAACAATTTCATTAATTTAAAAAAAAAAAACTTTTTTAAACAACCAATATCAAAAAGATACACCAAGGAAACAAGCAGAGATAGCTTTGGCAGTTTTTAGTTGTATCTAAATATGTAAATGTCCCAGCCTTAAATTTGGGAAAAAAAATTGAGCATTTTCTCAATGATCAATGTCAAAAGTTTTCCATACAATATGTTACCACACTATGGTAATGTAAGAGATGTGTATGTTAGATCATAACATCCACTAGATACATGTCCTAAAGGATTTTTTTTTACTCTAATAAATTTAACCCATAATTATTCTGATAAACATAATTCTCCATGTGATAAAAATCTCCCTGAGATGAGTCCATTCCTTAAAAAAAAAAATGTTTAAACCATTGTATTTTATTTAAAAAATAAAAGTGCAGTGCCAAAATTCAGTTGATTATTGATGTCCACCATAAAGAATTAAGAGCCCAGGGATATTTATCAGGTCAAGATGAAGTTCCTGGCCACCATGCCTATAATGGGAACTTGGAATTACTTGGGGAATAATAGATAGCTAGGCATTGTGATATTCACACAGACCCCAAATATGCAGCCACAAAACAAATTATTCACTTCATCAGACTCTACTAGCCCTGATGGACTGTTAAAAAAAAAAATCTTTTATAATATTTTTACATAATGAATAAAGATGAAAGTACAGCTATACACTCACTCCACACTTAGGGCATTTCTGTGCATTACTCTGTCCCCCATTACGTTCTTTGGCCCATTTTTTCACCATCTTGTTACCTTTCCTATATTGCTTGCAGGTGACTTCAGTGTGATAAGGTGCCTGGCATAAAAAGCACCAAACCAGGAAGCACTGTTGGCAGGTTACTTTAAGACCATATTTAAGTTTTTTCTTTTTAGATACAAACTCTGGATCAACGGTGTATCCCTTACTGCAAGCAGGGCATGTCTTCTGACAAGGGTCAGCATTGGCATCAATTAAAAATTTTACAAATTTGTCTTTCAGTTCGCTGGGCAACCTTTCGTTTATTTCATCACGGTGTACAAGAACATTGCATTTGTCATTGGGGCATTCAATTTCAACTTTGGCTTCATTAACTTTGGTAGAGACATAGGCAGTCATACAGTCGTGGCAGATCTGAAAATCACAGCAAACTCTCCTGCGCAAGTATGATTTGACCAAACAAACACTGCAGTCCATGTACAGGAGAGCTCTGTGTGGATAAATGGGAGGAGCTTCCTGGCTTCTCTTTTGGCGCATTTCCTCAAATTTATCATCCAAATTGTCATACAAGCTGTTTACATCTGCCCATTCATCATCTAAATTTGCATGACTGTTACTGCTGTTGCTACTGTGCTCTGACTCCCAGTCAGGAAACATTCCCTCTTTCGAATCAAAGTAGAGTATGGGATGGTCCAATGCATTATAGTTCTCATCCTCCAATTCAAATGAAGAGGATGGGGATAAAGAGCTAGCTGGACTTGCGTAACCACTGCACTGCCAGCAGAGAGTAGATTTAGGGCTGAATTTGTTTCCCATTACTTTCTTAAATCCAGATGTGTCATCAGTGTAAAGATCACCAGCCACAGTGTAGTCATTAAAATCATTATCTTCCATAGAAATAGATGATGAAAGATCACTAGAAGAAGTAACACAGCTTTTACCACTAATGATCTGCTTAAACAAATTGCTGCTATTGAGATGTGTTTTCCCTTTTGAATGTTTGCCTTCATGTGTGTGTTCAGGAGTGGATGAAGAATGAGACTGACCTTTAAAACAAAAACAAAATTATCAGATACAACTCAAGTGAATTCATTTTTTGAAAGTTTTATGAATAATTCATTATAATCATACATGTCAATTTAATAACTAGGGTTCCGATTTTCATGAAAAATTACTTTTTTTTTTTATTTTGAAGTATATTTTATCCATATACATTTTAAATGATATCCCACTTTGTATGCAATAAGATAATTTCTGTTGGTTTTTTGTCAATCGATTAGCTGACTAAACTAGAGCTATAAAAACCAAAAAATTCAAAAGTAATACCAGAAGATTTTTTTTTATAATCGTTAGAAAAAAAATTATGCAACCAAAAAGAAAATAAGAAGGGGTTACTATTCATTGTATTACTAGAGAATACACTGTCAAATATGTAATATTTTTATCAATTTTTTTTTTTACATTTAGTTTCATGAAATATATAAGAGAAAATATTACAGAACTAATGACATATCTATAAAAAAAAGTTTTTGATATATTAAATTTTTGTAATAACACCATTTTATTGTGGCCTACAAAATTAATTTCTTTTAATTTGTTTCTTTTGGGTGGTGATTGGCTCTCTAAGAGTGACATGGGAAATCAACATTCTAGATAGTAGATTGCGGCATAATTTTTATTAACATTTTTATTATTGGTGAAAATATTGTTGCTTCACTTAATAACGCTTACCGTGAATACCAATAATGTGAGATTGTGTAGTTTCATGAAAGATTTTGTGAAAAATATTTCAGTATTAAAGGTGGTGTTTTATTTTGTAAATTATGGGAAGCTTCAGTGTCTGCTGACAAAATATTTACAGTTCATTAGCATTGTAACATGGCTAAACTCAGTTAATGGCTAGAGTAGTAGCAACAAACAGACAAAAGTTACTTTTGAACAGATCACAACCAAAAAAAATAATTTTGACAATTTAAATAAAAATGCATGCTGTAATCCAATGCAACAGTGCTAGAAACAGATAAAGGCTATTTGTTGATAATTGAAATTCTATTAAAGTTATATTTATATTTAATATATTTAATAATTTAGAGTCATTTTAATGAATATTTCTGTATTTTTAAGGCATATTTTGACATTTTTTCATGTCATAAAAATCTGAGGCCTATTAATGATAAATAAAGTAATGTATTAAAAATCCAATTGATTACACTAAGACTTAGTGAATAGCTCTGTCTGAATAAGGTAAAACTTAACTCTTTCCCTTCATCATCATTTTTCCTAAATGGGAACCAACATTTGTTAAATCATTTTCTGAATGCACTATCGCCCATTACAACTTGATTCCTAACTTCGTATTTAAAAAAATAAACTAGTATCAAAAGAGATATTAATTATCTGTCCAATAATGTTATATTTATTGAAATAAAAGTCCAATAATATAATACAAACCTAACAGTAAAAGCATATAGAAATCAATTGTGAACAACATATAATGTCATATTGAAATTTATTACTTTAATAATCAGAAATAAAAATGCTATAATTAATAATTAGTACAGAATTGCACTGGCCCAATATCATCTTGAAATAGGAAAAAAAACTTTAAAAAATCAACAACGAAAAATTCTAGATCCATACACGCTTTCTACTTTTTTTTTTAGCTAGAAAAATTCCATTATCTAGAAATTGGAAATAGATGATATAGCATATGTGTCAAGAAACTTTTAGCCATAAAGTGAGAGAAAAAGTGGCTTGGGTTGGAAAAGTTAAAAGAAAACTCTCAAATAAGCTAGAAGTTAATAAAAGATCACTTTCCTGTCATTATCATATCAGAATCAAATTCTCTTCAAAATATACTCCAAGACTACCAAGAATTGAAGAAATGCAACTGCCATTGGTTAGTACACTAAATGTGTCGTTAATTTAGATGACAAGTGCAGCAAAATAAACAATTGCCACCAAATTTTCTTTGTATATTATAGCCTATAATAAGCCTACCTAAATCAACACAAATATGACTTGCGGAAATGGATCCTTTACTTTCTTCCATTGACTGTGTGATGTCATTGACAGTGTTACAGACTTCTGGATCTGTTATATTTTCGTCCCCTTGCCCTTCGTCATGGACAACTATATCTTCGACAGGGTGGGAAAATGTGCGGCATACGTAAAAAGCACTTGTCTGGGACATCAGCTGTTTAACTGAAGTGTCATCCGCCATGTTGATAAGGCCAGGGGGGTTACCCAAATTTCACTCATCAAATTTCTCGTGAATCGACAACCACGATAAAACAATATCTTATTTTCCAGTGTGAGGCTGAAAATTACGATAAATATATAATAATTAATAACTGAAAAATCCTAAATGATAAACTATTTCATTTAAATGTATGCTGATTCCAGCATGAATATATTGCTGTGTACTAATTTTCCTTCCTCCTCGTCCTAACCTAACACTGAGTTGTTTTAAGATGTAAACAGAAGCTCAACATCTATAAATAGCAACCGACTACGCAACAAAGAATAAAGTTGTTCAATTGGTTCAACGAATTAAAGTTTCTCCTTTAATCCACATTATTTTTACTTATCGAATAAATCCTTTATTATAATCCTAAGCATAATTACTATCGCCACAAACACACTGTTATAGATAGATAGATAATAGATAGATAAAACGGCTATAAAGTTTTTATATATATATATATATATATATATATATATATATATATATATATATAGTACCGTAGCCACACTGGCGGCGGAGCAGGGGGCAGGGGGGCAGCGGCCCCCCCTAAAACTTTTAAGGGGGGGGGGCGGCGCCCCCCCCTTGAATTTCCAGTCTACCCCCCCTAAAATTTTAACTTTTTTAACTTTGTAATTCATTTTAGTTTATATGTATTATTTTCATTTTCATAATTCATTTGATTTATTTCTTAAATATAATATTTGAAAGAAATTATAATTAATTGACATTTTACAGTAATGACATTATTGAGAGTTGTTGTGGCATATTTTAAAATTAGTTGCAAGTACCCGGCTTTGCCCGGGTTTAAAATAATGTTTTCTGTTTATTTAAGAAGCGTAATTTGACGTTTAATTAAGATTTAAAATAAGACGCGTAAAAAAGGGTTTATTTGCATGCAAATTGCAATAATTGGGTACATTTATCTTAAAGCAATGTGATACACAACATTTTTGGCAGTTCCTCTCTCCCTCCCCTCCTCCCTCTCCAACCCCTCCCTCTCTCTCCCTCTTTCCCTCCCTCCCTCTCTCCCTCCCTCCCCCTCTCTCTCTCCCTCCCTCCCTCCCACTTTCCCTCCCTTCCTCTTTCCCTCCTTCTCTCCCTCCCTCTTTCCCTCCCTCTCTCTCTCTCTCTCTCTCTCTCTCTCTCTCTCTTAGGCATGACTGTATCAAAAGATGACAATTTCTATGGATGAAGGAATGGAATGTAATAATGTAGTAAGTAATGTGATATTTGGTTCCCCGTACCGATCATATTATAGTAAGTTAGCTATGTGGGAGAGAAGCTCGTAAAACCTGAAATCGGGGTAAAAGTTTGCCAATTTTCATGTCTTTGATATCCAAAATAATTAATTACAATTAAAGTACCCATTGAGATGGAACGAAACCTGTTTAAGAACATTCCCCATGTAATTTTGTGTACGTGTACCCAGTGGCGCAACCAGCAAAAAATGCTGGGGGGGGGGGGGGCTCACATATTGAAAAAAGACAGTTTGACAGTTTGACAGTCTTTTTTGTAACTTTATAACGTAAATTATGGATTGATGATTTGGCCGGGGGGGGGGGTGGCTCAAGCCCCCCTCCTCTCCCCCCTGGTTGCGCCACTGCGTGTATCAAATTTCACGTTATTTGGTTGTCTGGATCTTGAGTTTTAAGGGAACAGACAGACAGATAACAAATGCGTCTTATAAGTACAGTGGGTATTCGGTTAACGAACTGTTCGGACAGCGAACAAATCGGACAACGAACACTTTCAAGAAAGATTTTTGTGTTCGGACAACGAACAAAATTCGGATAACGAACAAAAACTAATTATAACGTAAACGTCTCGGCTCTCGAAACACCCGACATCAGTCCTCAATTTGTCCTGAAAATGGATGTGCGCGTGCGCTGACACGTCATCATTCATACTACGTAGCAGTGAGGCAGCACAATACGACGCGTAGGGTAGTGTGCGACGACACATCGTCAATTGTGTACCATACATGTGTAGTTTGTTTATGTCCTTGTGGTTTTCGTGTGTGCTTCACTAAACGCCTTATAAAAAAAACCCTGAAAATTTGAAAATATTATGGGACCTGAAAAGAGTGGAGTGTCAAGAACTGTGCTCACCATAAAAACCAAGCAAGAGATTATAAAGTAGAGAGTGGACAAATAATGACTGATGTTACCAGGCAGTACGGCTTGAACAGGTCTACTGTAGGCACAATCCTAGCTAAAAAAAAGATATCACCGAGAAGACTCAAGCCGCTAAAGGTGTAACGAAAATTACATCTGAGAAGCAAAAAAAAAGTGTCATCCATGATAAAATTGAGAGTTTGCTTTTAGTTTGGATAAATGAACGGGAGGTGAAAAGAGATGTAACTAGAATGGACATCATTCAAGAGAAGGCTGGAGAAATTTTTGAGAAATTGAAAGAACAAACTCCAGGCTCGTCCTCCGAAAATCTAGAATTCAAGGTTACCACTGGCTGGTTTACAAAATTTAAAAGGAGATCTGGCATTAAACAAGCTGATGTCAACAGGGTTGCTGATCTCCACAACGACATTGCTATCAATCATTTCCTGAAAGTCCTGAAGAGAGAGAAAAACAACCGACATTGGACATGTTCTTTAACGCCCAAATAAAAGAAAAAGGACTGATTAATAAGCAAGACTATCATATTGTAATAAATAAACTTACTAAGAAATTATCCTTGTACATGACAATTTTTTTATAATTTAATTTTTAGGATCTCCAGAACGAATTAATCGAATTTCCATTAACATATATGGTAAATCGATGATCGGTTTACGAACGATTCGGATAGCGAACATAATTGTGGAACGGATTAAGTTCATTAACCGAATACCCACTGTATAGAGAAGTATTGCCATCTACCGAATGACGGCAAATATAATTTTTAAAGAAAATACAATTATTTATTATCTTTTCATAAATTACTTTTTGTTTATTGAGTTTCCCGTTTCCGGTTTCATATTCATCATCATTCATGATAATTATCAGTAATTTTCTGATCTAATTTCACTATTAAATTTGTAAACAAACTGACATTACGAATCAGTTAACGACAGAAGTGCTCAATGTTCATTTTTATCTTTTTTAATATATAATTTTTTAATAATATCGATTAAATACTTGCTACAGAATTACTATATTCTATTATAGAATTAAGGGGTAAAATTTGTCTTTCGGTCATATTTTGTCTTGCCCCTCCTTAAATATTCAAACCGCAGGAAGAGATTGTCCCTAAAGTTCCTCTCCCACCATCGATAGTGAAGCCCCCAAGCACAGTGAGCACTGAATGACGTTGAGTCTCAGATTCAGTCAGTTGAAATAATACATGATGGGTTCTGCAGAGGTGGTTGCTACTGGAGTGGAAGATCTACTGAAAATTCATCTGTTAAAGAGGAGGCTGAGGTTGTCCCTGAAAATCGCTGAAATAGCCGATAACAGCGACAACTACCTTACCTTTGCATTCAAAGGGCCCAATGATGATGCAGCAAATTCAGATCATCAAATCTGAAGGTGCGAAAGCCGGGGATCTGATGCTAGAATTATCCAACACACATATCAGCAAACGAGGACAACGTAAATGGAAATTGGAAAAACAGCATATGTTAGATATCTGCGGTAAAGTTTTATCTACTTCAACCAACTCCATCCGACACAAGATGTATCACAGTGCTGAGCGGCCATATGTTCAGATGTGTCTGCAACAAAGGTTTCAAGGATGCCTGCAATCTGAAAAAGCACACAATCATTCATAAGAGAATTTTCCTTGCTACTTGTGTAAAATCGTTCTGCAAAAATCGCTTGGCCCTTCATCTGCGCCACGAGATTCCGAACAGCTATGGTTAAACCGCAACCCATGAAAGAGAGGTCATACAATTGACATTTGTTGATGAGGATGGCACCAGGGTGGAGGAGATGAGCATGGCGGCTCTGGGTGGCCAGACTTTTGAATATGGGCAAACAGCGAATCGTAAAAGCAGATCCCAGTGAAGTCAACAAACAACTAAAAGATGAAACTGAGCCCAGTGATCAAGCTGATGCAGGAACATCACGGAACCTGAAGAAGCTGTGGCTGCACTAACCGAGGGAGAGAGAAAAATTTACCCAAACAGAAAACCACTAAGCAGGGACAAATGGCCTTCTTCAGGAGGCCATAATTGAGAAAAGGACAATCATGGGAAGAAGGGCCCCAGGAGCTCCGGTACCAGCACTGTAGACTCTGCTGACGCAGAGGACTTGTCTGACTTGAAGATTCCCGGGTACCTGAAGAGTTTGTTAAGATGTACCAGTGCGGGCACTGTGGGGCGAACTGTGCAGCGGGGCAACATGTGATGCGGCACCTTATTCATCACTTCTGAAAGAGAAGCCATTCGTCTGTGATCAGTGCCCGAAGCAGTTTGTGGACAAAGGAGAGTTGGTCAAGCATAAGAAACCCACACAAAGCCTTATAGGTGTCCACAGTGCAATGGTGCTTTTGCCCATAATGCACAGCTAATGAGGCACCTTCAGAGCACTTGCCTAGGCAACACAGAGGCCCTTAATTACAGTGTGCTTGAAGATGGCAAGACCTACAAGTGTGACATCTAGCCGCATTGAAATGAAAAGACTGGGCAACATGATCGGGCATGTGGGCACGCACAGGCTGGGCACTGGAAAATCTACTGGCACCAGCGCCAGGCGCACATGAAGCACAGGAAAGTGGATCCCAACAAACCATTTGATGGCTCTGCGAGCAAGAGGTCAGAAGTGTCTCCATATTATTACTTTGATGCAAACCGCAAACGTACATTTGCTGCTTCTGCTCCAGGTCATTTGCAATGAAGTCCAATGTTCTGCAGCATGTAAAGGTTCATACAAAAGAAAAAGCCTTACCCTTGCATGGAGTGCGACTGTGGTTTCCCTGTGCCGCGACGTTGAAGAGGCATTTAGATTTCCACACCAAGCCATTCAAGTGCGATGTTTGCCCCTCAGCATTCCTCGTAAGATTTTCTTGGACTTGCATAAGAAAACACCATGGAAAAGAGAGATGACGAAAAGTGCTGATTACTCCAGGAAGACAAGATTGGTTATTTTTGCAAACATTGTGACAAAAAGTTGAACAATAAATACAGAATGCTGAACCACATTAAGCTACACCTTGCTAACCGACCTCATGAATGTCCTACCTGTAATAAGTGTTTTAGCTGCCAGTACCTGTTTAAAAACACAAAAAAATGCATGCCAAATCTTTTGCTTGCAAAATTTGTGGGAGCAACCTTCACTCGCAAGTTCTTCTTAATTTTGCACAGGAAGAAAGCTCACAGCACCAAGTTAGACCTCAGTGTACCAGAAGTGCAGTCTCATGAGGATGCCAGCATTGTTGGAGAGGACAGGATGACAGACAGGTATTTCCTTGCTCAATATGCGGTGCTCCATTCTCTAGACTTGTACTGATGAACCACGAGAAGAAATGCTATGAGGAGAGCAAGGTCATGGTGAGGCTGCCTGAAGGCAAAGGCTACAAATGCAAGATCTGCGGTAAGGTTGCCAGCCTGGAAGCACAATCTGATGGTCCACATACGCAAACACACAGATGTTTTGAAAGTGGAAAACACGGGGAAGGTGATCATCATTGACGAAGCTTTTACAGACAAGTTGGAGCCTTCCAAGTCTCCTCCATCCATCGACAGAGTCTCACCTGCCGCTAATGGCGGCAACAGAACACCTGAAAGAAAGAGTCAGATCATCTCGAAAGGGAAAAAGAGGCTCAGGTTGGACACTGCCAGCACCAGCGATGAAAGTTTTTACGAAGAATTTATCCACTGATGAAGTTGAGTTTGTTGTGGATAAAGATGAGAGATTTCAAAAAACCCCAGGTGGCTAAGCACTTGCTTAGACTGCAGACGAAAATTTACTGATTACGAATTGATCAGACACCTGAATCCCATGGTGAAAGAAAAACAAAGAAAGGTCATAGTAGAAGAGAAAGAGTTCAAAAGTCAAACTGGCAAACCAGATTCAGGCAAAAAGTCAAAAGCTCTGAAAACTGTAAAACCTGAGACATCAGCTCTAGAGGAGGTGAAAAAAATCACAGAAAGTCCTATTCCACAGAAAAAGATGTGCTGAAAGACTCCTAAACAAGCAAGTCCTGCTTACACTCCTCCACAATAAACAAAGTAAAAAGTCAGCTGACAATAAAGCGAGACGCCAGTTTTATTCAGGGAGTGCCAGTCGGCCAGCAAGGATTCAGAAAATGCCATCCGGTTTTTAGAGTAGATGGTTTTATCATGTGACAACCTCAAGTTAATTTTTTTTTTTTTTTCAACCTTAGCAAATTTTTCAACTGTATAAAAAACAGGCATATTGTCATGTACAGATTATATTTTTGTAATGTTTCCTTTTACTTTGTATTCACTGTGTAATCTACATACATTCTACAGTTTGTATAATCTAAATTAAAGTCTACATTGTATATTCTAATATTTATATATTGCTATCCACTGTTTACCCCCATGCCCAATGTTGTTGTTTTTTTTTAATCTCTTTCAGTCATTGATACATTGACACCATGTTTTCTAAAGTATCACAATCTTGCTATTGAACCCTGACTCATCATGAGGTCATCAACCCTGACCTTCAGAGCTGTCTAGCAAACAAGGTCACTCACTGACCAGTATAAACTCCTATGAAATGACAAAGTACTTTTTTGTTTTTCTTCTCCCTCCTTGCCTTTTTGAAAATGAACATCCAAAGAATGCCCCATGTAAACAGAATGTTTTCTCTCCCACCTCAGATTAAAGGCATTTATCAATTTAAACTTTCAATGAAGGAAAATTTACTTCAACAAACATTACTTACTTTAAAATATGGTCAAACTTTTCTGTTCATAAAATTATTTTTTTTTTCAAGCATAGCTCTTGTGGTTTGGTTTAATAGAGAAACAAATAAATAATGATTGTTCTGCAATGGTGGGCAACTAGTTAAAATATGTGCCACTTTTGGGATTCAGTACTGCGTGTAATATAAAATGTACCGGTATATTTACCATATTGTTGTTATAACTCATCATTATATCACCCATGTGTTTCTTCATTGTTAACTGTGAAATAAAAATTGTTTTTCATTCCATTAGAAATTGTTTTGAAGCTCATCACATTAGGTCTTGTATATATATATATATATATATATATATATATATATATATATTTTTTGACAATCAGATATAAATAAGGAGGCTTGGATTAAATTCTGGGCATCATGTTGTGCTGCTTAGATTTCATCGCAACTGCACCATCGCTAATTTTTCAACTAACAGATTATATATTGATTATAGATTAATTTTACAAGTTGAAATGGGGGTTTGGTCATTAAACAAGGGAGATAATTAGCATTGCATGCAGCAGGGTGCCGCTTTTTTGGTAGTGAGCTGGATGAACATTCTGTTACTTCTGGTATGTTATGGGTTCAACTCCCCCATCGTGTCCAGTCTCACACCTATTGCCCCGTGGCCACTGCAGTATCAACTTTGGGGGGGTGTAGGATGAAAGAAATGGCTCATACAGTAAAATCCTCGTGAGTGGTTTATAGATTTAAGAGATTAACATTTGATCCTCTAGGGGGACTTAACAAAAAAAAAAAAAAACTACTAGTATTGCAAGTGTCTGAGACTTAAATTAACAGGACTGACCTTAGGGATGTGTTTTTAGCCCAATTGGGGAGCTTCTAAATGGTCACAGGTCCTCCCTTCCCCTGGTCAACAGTTTCAAAATGAGTTAAGACGGCTTATGTGTGTAGCCAGGTAACCTAATTGACAAGCATGATGACCATGCTATATAGGGCAGGGCCCTGTGGCAAAAAATATTGGAGGGTGAAAGAGTTGTTGACCCTTGTAGCTCTCATATTGCCTCTTTCCAGGAGCGGAATAATATTTATATTTTAGTACTCTTGAGTGATTTCGAGATGGACGGCATTTGTAGACTATGTAGAGTCCACCCAGGGCCAGGCCCACCGACAGAAATTTCGGCTCCCCGGGCAGGGCTGTCACGCCCCTCCTTACTGATAATAATATTTTCACAAGTTTATTGGCCAGCTCAGTCCGGGCCCCTAAAACTCGCCGGGCCCTGGGCATTTTCCTCCCCCACTCGGCGGGTCTGCCCAGGGCAGAAGCTAGTTACTTTACTGGTATCCGCCACTGGTAGGCATGCTTTAAGTACTGGGCCCAATTTATTGAAATCACTGAAATTGGCTAAAGGCCAGCCCTGTACGGTACAGTGTACTTAATTAATAGATCCTTGTATAATAAACAATAAATATGGGAAATATGGCATCAGTGAGTTTTTTTAATGTAACATTACCACAAAAACTTACGTGAATACTACAACGAAAGAACAACAACAACAACCATATATTGTATAAAGAAAATGTACAATACTATAGTTGGCTATATACCACCCCTACCCTATGAAATCAGTATGAAATTTTGCTAATATTATTCACGGAATCTGTGAAAAAGAATTAAATGAATGAAACCTATTCTACGGATTAATATCTTTCAGATCTCTTCATGTCAGTATCAATTCTAATGAATTCGAGAGATTTACAATATATTCTTTCTGTATGGTACATTTTTCATCAATTTATATACTGTTATTTAAATAGTTAATTTTCCTGTAATTTCTGTAGTTTAGGTCATGTTTTTTAATTTATCGCATTGAAGAATGGCTGCCAAATTTACTGGAAAACTCATTGAAATTATTAAACAGTACCCAATTTATATGATTTAAATCACCCACATTATAAAAACATCAAGATGAAAGAGAAAGCTTTTGAGGAAATCGGGGACATTATAAACGAAAAATGGTGGGTTACATAATATTGTTACTTGTGGTAATTGCTTACGACAATTTTTAAATGTTAACAAGGGCTGCAGCATGTATCGAAACTGACGACGCTAGCTTTTGCCAACAACTGACAATGTTTTCACTGTTTAGTTTACACAAAATCAGCAAAGATAAGTTGACTGTTTACAAATCTGTAAAACCACACAATATAACATTTATTAGGTTTACACTTGTTACATATTTTTTGACCACTTTAATGTTTATGTTTACATCTGAGTAATGTCAGTGATGTTAATATATAGTTTCTAGTATGTTTTAATAGGTATAATCAATTATAATGTCTTTAATATTATAGATGGCAAACATGCTAATTAAAAATTAAAATGTAGACAGTTAAAATAAAATTTTATAAACAGTCTAAAAAGTTATTGATCTTTAAAAAATAGTTGAACTTAAAAATAAATAAATCATGTAATAAATCCTCCCCCCTCTTTTTTTTACATATAGCTAGCTGCATTAAGGGATGAGGCAGATGGGTGTTGCCAGTCATAACTCTTAGAGAAAAATTTTATTGATGTTTTTATGCTGTATATAATATACAAAAAAACAACAAATTTATATACTTGTATAAATAGTTTATAGCTAACAGCATATTATATAAATATTCGATATATTTATACATGGATGTTATATATATTTAAACTTGTAGTCATTTTATTATGAATGATTATTAAATATAGTACCATAAAATAGTATAAAATATAATAATAGCAGTCTCACATCTGCGTTTAAATCAAAAGTGGGAAAACAAGAATACAAAAGGGCGGCCTTTGCCTGTGTCTTGATTCGACAAATGTTTTTTAAAAAATCTAAAGTTTTAATTAGTTTCTGCAGTTTTCAAACATGAAACCCAAAGGCCAAAAATATGAAATAATTCCATTTAAATATTTGTTTGTTTATTTTTGTATTTCTACAACATATTGCATCTTTAAATTGCAATAAAATCATGAAAATCGTATCTGACCGTAAAACCAAAAATAACCTAGCCTACTGATCAAACCTAAGTGGATATAACTCTATGCTAAGATTCTTGCAGGGTACAGCTAGTTATCTATTAAAATCACTACAACACTCTCAAATATTCTGGGTAAATTTTATATGTTGAAGGAAATTCGCTTCAGACCCCAATGAAAGTCCCTTGAGTCCACCTAGCTTCAAATGGGTACCTGACTTAAGTTGGGGAAATAAGGCAGCTGAGCATAGTGCTAACCACAAAATCCCTTTGTAAGCCATGGTCACAGAAACGAATTCTACACTTTATTTGCCCTGATGGCCCTCTAGAACTGGGTGGACTTAGACTATTCTGCACCAAATTGAACCATTACTTTGCTCATCAGAAATTTCTTTATCCTCTCTCATTATGGAATTATTATAAAAGGAACCTTAATATAGGACTAGTCAATCCTAATGTTAGTTTTGAATTTTTTCTTCTTAGGCGATGAAGTGAAGAGAAAGTGGGCGCAATCTACGAGATAGTTTTGTAAGGTTTTCTAAAGGTCCAAAACAAAGACCGTCTCTGACTTTAAAAGTCGAACAAAATGGCAATGGGCAGATGATTTGGAGTTTCTCAGGCCATTTATTTCCATAAACTCTACAGCGTCAGACGCCAGGGACTTGAGCGATGTAGACCTTAAGCTTTCTGACTCATCTCTGCCTTTAGAAATGTCCGTGAGTCTACTTCTCCATGTACTCAGCCAGCAGTACAGTTGATTTCAGTTTCTCAAACAGAACGCTCATTGCCCATTGATGCAGCACAAGTCACTCCCAGACAACAACTTCGATTGAAGAAAGAAGAATAAAGTCAGATGACACCAGCTCATCCTCATCAAAAGTGGTTACTGTTCTTGATTATGAAGACTGCATGAGCAAGAAAGAGCTCGATAGAATAGACTGTTATTTTAGCCCACGCAGATTTCTTTAAGAAGTTTCACACAAGAGACAAATTATGGTGAAGATGAAAATGGCTGAAATTTTCAATGAGGCAGAATTACTACAGCTGGAAGAAGATGAAGATAACAGCTAGATTCCCATGATGATGAACTTATGTAAATATGTGTATGTGTAACAGAATAAAATGTTAGTGTAAAAAAAAAGAGGTGTACTATCTAGAAATATAACAGAAATTAGATGGAGATTCATGAACACAAATACTTTTTAATTCCATGAAGATTTAGACAACAAAACTATTGGTGAAAAGTAATCATATTTCAACTGCATTTATTGCATGCACTACTTTTATAAAATGATTTATAATGTTATTAGAAAGAATGCACTTGTACATAAATACTTAAGTAAACCATAGCTATCTTAAATGAAGGGTCCAAATGACCGAACAATTATTTATATTATGCAATAGAAAGAAAATATGTACACATAAAAAATGGTTGCAATTTCTATAAAGTTAAATTTGTATATTTGTTTATGTGAACAAAATGAATAATTGATTATCAGTCGATGGTGTCTAATTTAAAAAAATCGCAACTTCACACTGTTAAGTTTTTTTTCTTATGTGGATTTTTTAATGCAAATTTAAAGTTATGCAGGTTTTTCTAACAAAAGGTAACAAATATCACACTACTTTCAAACTAGTATTTTTGACAAAAATATTGCAAAAGGGAAATGATATATGCCAGCCTTACAGATTTTAGCATTACAAGCAACAATCATTTAAGTTTATTTAATCATTTTGAGTCTTGCATAAAAGCATTCAACAGTGACTGCTATTTTATTAAGGTAATGTGTACATTTTTGTATTTGTCTAAATTAAATATATTAAAAAGCAATCATTAATTATTTGATTGCAACCTTTTAGAATGTGTGTCTTGTTAATTTAAAAAAAAAAAATTACACATCTATAAATTAGGTATTCTGTTGACATTTTTAAAGATAATTTTTTTTTTTTTTTTTTTAAAGATGACATTTAGTTACAATAAAGGAAAATAAAACAAAATTAGAAAATGGAGAAAGACTGATTAGAGTTGCAAAAAATGTTAATCTAGGCGAATCAACAATTAGAACCATTACGAAAAATTAAGCCGCAATTGAAAATCTTGTTTTTTTTTCTGTTACTACAACAGCTCAAAATTGGCATTGTATTTTTTAACTTTTTTTTGTTTTGTGATTTTAAAAAAAATTGAAACATATTCCTATCTTTACAAGCTTTTATATGTATAGGTTTTTTTTTTTAATGCGAACGTTATGCTACATTTTTTGTGAAATGTATCCCCCATGAAGAAAAAGACTTTGCAGCAAATTTCGTTAGATTTTAGAGAATGGCAGAAATTTTAAATTAAAATTTCAATTTTTTTTGAACTTTTGACTTGTTTTTTCTGGTGATTATTATAAGCTGTAGTTTTTTTTATCTTTTATGATAATTTCAAAGTATCACATTCGCAGCTACATTTATGCATAAATATTTGACTGTAAATAAAAAGTATCTTGAGAAAAAACTTGGATTTCTTAATTATGATTTATCAAATTTACCTTTTGTGTGTCCTTGTGTGTAATTGAACAAATTTATCTGTTGTGTGTCCTTGTGTGTAATTGAACAAATTTATCTGTTCTGTGTCCTTTTGTGTGTAATTGAACAAATTTATCTGTTCAGTGGTTTAATTTCTTGTAATAAAACGGATGGAAAAGTACAAATCCGTGGACAGGACATGTGGGGCGTCATTTTCACAGGGAAACACTTCGGGATATGGAGGAAGCGTGAAAATATATATCATCCATACATTTTTTGATTAGAGAGCGATTGAGAATATACGGCAATGTTTCTTAAGACAATCTTAAAATTTCATAATTGTTCATAACTCTTTACACACAAGGACACAGAACAGATAAATTTGTTCAATTACACACAAGGACACAGAACAGATAAATTTGTTCAATTAAGCACAAGGACACACAACAGATAAATTTGTTCAATTACACACAAGGACACACAAAGGTAAATTTGATAAATCATAATTAAGAAATCCAAGTTTTTTTTCTCAAGATACTTTTTTATTTACAGTCAAATATTTATGCATAAATGTAGCTGCGAATGTGATACTTTGAAATTATCATAAAAGATAAAAAAACTACAGCTTATAATAATCACCAGAAAAAACAAGTCAAAAGTTCAAAAAAAATTGAAATTTTAATTTAAAATTTCTGCCATTCTCTAAAAATCTAACAGAAATTTACTGCAAAGTCTTTTTCTTCATGGGGGATACATTTCACAAAAAATGTAGCATAACGTGTTCGCATTAAAAAAAAAACCTATACATATAGAGAAGATAGGAATATGTTTCAATTTTTTTTTTAAAAATCACAAAACAAAAAAAGTTAAAAAAAATACAATGCCAATTTTGAGCTGTTGTAACAGAAAAAAACAAGATTTTCAATTGCGGCTTAATTGCTGTGAAGGGAATTTTAATTGTTGATTCGCTTCTAGATTAACATTTTTTGCAACTCTAACTTAGTCTTTTTCCATTTTCTAATTTTGTTTTTTATTTTCTCTTTATTGTAACTAAATGTCATCTTTAAAAAAAAAATTATCTTTAAAAAAGAAACATCAGAATACCTAATTTATGAATGTGTAATTTTTTTTTGAAATTAACAAGACACACATTCTAAAAGGTTGCAATCAAATAATTAATACTGTTTTTAATGTAATTTAATTTAGACAAATACAAAATGTACACATTACCTTAATAAAATATGTCACTGTTGAATGCTTTTTATGCACTCAAAATGATTAAATAAACTTAAATGATTGTTGCTTGTAATACTAAAATCTGTAAGGCTGGCATATATCATTTCCCTTTTGCAATATTTTTTGTCAAAAATACTAGTTTGAAAGTAGTGTGATATTTGTTACCTGTTTGTTAGAAAAACCTATATTAACTTTAAATTTGCATTAAAAAAATCCACATAAGAAAAAAAAAAAAAACTTAACAGTGTGAAGTTGCGATTTTTAAATTAGACACCATCGACTGATAATCAGTATTCATTTTGTTCACATAAACAAATATACAGAATTTAACTTTATAGAAATTGCAACCATTTTTTTATGTGTACATATTTTCTATTGCATAATATATTAGTGGAAATGGGGTCATTTGGACCCTTCATTTTTAAGATAGCTATGGTTTACTTAAGTATTATATGTATTCTTTCTAATAACATTATAAATCATTTTATAAAATAGTGGTATGCACAAATGCAGTTGAAATATGATTACTTTTCACCAATAGTTTTGTTGTCTAAATCTTCATGGAATTAAAAAGTATTTGTGTTCATGAATCTCCATCTAATTTCTGTTATATTTCTAGATAGTACACCCTTTTTTTTTTACATAACATTTCGCCTCTATTACACATACACATATTTACATAAAGTTCATCATCATGGGAATCTAGCTGTTATCTTCATCTTCTTCCAGCTGTAGTAATTCTGCCTCATTGAAAATTTCAGCCATTTTCATCTTCACCATAATTTGTCTCTTGTGTGAAAGTTTAAAGAAAATCTGCGTGGGCCAAAAATAACAGTCTATTCTATCGAGCTCTTTCTTGCTCATGCAGCTCTCATAATCAAGAACAGTAACCACTTTTGATGAGGATGAGCTGGTGTCATCTGACTTTATTCTTCTTTTTTCTTCAATCGAAGTTGTTGTCTGGGAGTGACTTGTGCTGCATCAATGGGCAATGAACGTTCTGTTTGAGAAACTGAAATCAACTGTACTGCTGGTTGAGTACAGGAGAAGTAGACTCTACGGACATTTCTAAAGGCAGAGATGAGTCAGAAGCTTAAGGTCTACACGCTTCAAGTCCCTGGCGTCTGACGCTGTAGAGTTTATGGAAATAAATGGCCTGAGAAACTCCAAATCATCTGCCCATTGCCATTTTGTTCGACTTTTTAAAGTCAGAGCCGGTCTTTGTTTTTGGACCTTTAGAAAACCTTACAAAACTATCTCGTAGATTGCGCCACTTTCTCTTCACTTCATCGCCTAAGAAGAAAATTCAAAACTAACATTAGGATTGACTAGTCCTATATTAAGGTTCCTTTTATAATAATTCCATAATGAGAGAGATAAAGAAATTTCTGATGAGCCAAAGCAGTTATTCAATTTGGTGCAGAGTCGTCCACAAGTCCACCCAGTTCTAGAGGGCCATCAGGGCAAATAAAGTGTAGAATCTGGTTTCTGTGACCATGGCTTACAGGGGTGATTTTGTGGTTAGCACTATGCTCAGTTGCCTTATTTCCCCAACTTAAGTCAGGTACCCATTTGAAGCTAGTGGACTCAAGGGACAACTTTCATTGGGGTCTGAGCGAATTTCCTCTTCAACATAAAATTTACCCAGAGACGAGGCGAGAGTGTTGTAGTGATTTAATAGATAACTAGCTGTACCTGCAGAATCTTAGCACAGAGTTATATCCACTTAGGTTTGATCAGTACAGGGGTTATTTTTGGTTTACGGTCAGATACGATTTTTTTCATGATTTTATTACAATTTAAAGATGCAATATGTTGTAGAAATACAAAAAATAAAACAAAAACAAAAAAAAAACTAAGAAATATTTAAATGGAATTATTTCATATTTTGGCCTTTGGGTTTCATGTTTGAAAACTGCAGAAACTAATTAAAACTTTAGATTTTTAAAAAAACATTTGTCGAATCAAGACACAGGCAAGACGCCCTTTTGTATTCTTGTTTTTCCACTTTTTGATTAACGCAGATGTGAGACTGCTATTATTATATTTTATACTATTTTATGGTACTATATTTAGCATAACTATTCATAATAAAATGACTAAGTTTAAATATATATAACATCCATGTATAAATATATTTAATATTTATATAATATGCTGTTAGCTATAAACTATTTATACAAGTATAAATTTGTTGTTTTTTTTGTATATTATATACAGCATAAAAACATCAATAAATTTTTTTTCTAAGAGTTATGACTGGCAACACCTATCATGCCTCATCCCTTAATGCAGCTAGCTATATGTAAAAAAAAGGGGGAGGATTTATTACATGATTTATTTATTTTTAAGTTCAACTATTTTTTAAAGATCAATAACTTTTTAGACTGTTTATAAATTTATTTTTTTAACTGTCTACATTTTAATTTTTTTAATTAGCATGTTTGCCATCTATAATATTAAAGACATTATAATTGATTATACTATTAACATACTAGAAACTATATATTAACACTGACATTACTCAGATGTAAACATAAACATTAAAAAAGTGGTCAAAAAATATGTAACAAGTAAACCTAATAAATGTTATATTGTGTGGTTTTTTACAGATTTTGTAAACAGTCAACTTATCTTTGCTGATTTTGTGTAAACTAAACGGTGAAAACATTGTCAGTTGTTGGCAAAAGCTAGCGTCGTCAGTTTCTTGATACATGCTGCAGCCCTTGTTAACATTTAAAAATTGTCGTAAACAATTACCACAAGTAACAATAATGTATAACCCAATTATTTCGGGTTATAATGTCCCCGATTTCCTCAAAAGCTTTTCTTTCATCTTGATGTTTTTATAATGGGGGTGATTTAAATCATATAAAATTGCACAAGTTTAATAATTTCAATGAGTTTGTAAATTTGGCAGCCATTCTTCAATGCGATAAATTAAAAAACATGACCTAAACTACAGAAATTACAGGGAAAAAATTAACTATTTAAATAACAGTATATAAATTGATGAAAAATGTACCATACAGAAAAGAATATATTGTAAATTCCCGAATTCATTAGAATTGATACTGACATGAAGAGATCTGAAAGATATTAATCCGTAGAATGGGTTTCATTCATTTAGATTTTTTCACAGATTCCGTGAATAATATTAACTTAAAATTTCATACTGATTCAGGGCAGGGTGGTATATAGCCAACTATATATAGTATTGTACATTTTCTTTATACAATATATGGTTGTTGTTGCTGTTCTTTCGTTGTAGTATTCACGCAAGTTTTGGTGGGTAATGTTACATTAAAAAAAACTCATCGATGCGCCGCCTTCCCATAATTTATTGTTTATTATACAAGGATCTATTAATTGGCACACTGTACTGTACAGGGCTGGCCTTTAGCCAATTTCAGTGATTTCACAAATTGGGCCCAGTACTTAAAGCATGCCTACCAGTGGCGGATACCAGTAAAGTAACTAGCTTGCCCTGGGCAGACCCGCCGAGTGGGGGAGGAAAATGCCCAGGGGCCCGGCGAGCTTCAGGGGCCCGGACCGAGCTGGCCAATAAACTTGTGAAAATATTATTATCAGTAAGGAGGGGGCGTGACAGGCCCCGCCGGGGAGCCGAGCTTTCTGTCGGTGGGCCTGGCCCTGGGTGGACTGCATAGTCTACAAATGCCGTCCCATCTCCGTGCTCAAAGGTACTAAAATATAAATATTATTCCGCTCCTGGAAAGAGGCAATATGAGAGCTACAAGGGTAAAACAACCTCTTCACCCTCCAATATTTTTTGCCACAGGGCCCTGCCCTATAGCATGGTCATCATGCTTGTCAATTAGGTTACCTGGCTACACACATGAAAACCGTCTTAACTCATTTTGAAACTGTTGACCGGGAAGGAGGACCTGTGACCATTTAGAAGCTCCCCAATTGGGCTAAAAACACATCCTAAGGTCAGTCCTGTTAATTTAAGTCTCAGACACTTGCACAATAGTAGTTTTTTTTTTTTTTTGTTAAGTCCCCTAGAGGATCAAATGTTAATCTCTTAAATCCTATAAAACCACTCACGGGGATTTACTGTATGAGCCATTTCTTTCATCCTACACCCCCCCCAAAGTTGATACTGCAGTGGCCACGGCAATAGGTGTGAGACTCTGGACACGATGGGAGTTGAACCCATAACATACAGAAGTAACAGAATGTTCATCCAGCTCACCACCAAAAAGCGGCACCCCAAGCCGCATGTGCAATGCCACTATCTCCTTGTTTAATGACCAAACCCCCCCCCCCCCCCCATTTCAACTTGTAAAATTAATCTGCAATCAATATATAATCTGTTAGGTTGAAAAATTAGCGATGGCAGTTGCGATGAAATCTAAGCAGCACAACATAGTGGACAGTTGACTGGTTAATAAATTATAGTACATGTATATTTAAATTTAAATCCAAGCCTCCTTATTTATATCTGATTGTCAAAAATATATATATATATATATATATATATATATATATATATATACAAGACTCAATGTGATGAGCTTCAAAAACAATTTCTAATGGAATGAAAAACAATTTTTATTTCACAGTTAACAATGAAGAAACACATGGGTGATATAATGATGAGTTATAACAACAATATGGTAAATATACCGGCACATTTATATTACACGTGAAAATTAACCTAAAAGTGGCACATATTTTAACTAGTTGCCTACATTGCAGAACAATCATTATTTATTTGTTTGCTCTATTAAACCAAAACCACAAGAGCTATGCTTGAAAAAAATAATTTTATGAACAGAAAAGTTTGACCATATTTAAAGTAAGTAATGTTTGTTGAAGTAAATTTTTTCCTTCATTGAAAGTTTAAATTGATAAATGCCTTAATCTGAGGTGGGAGAGAAAACATTCTGTTTACATGGGGCATTCTTGATGTTCATTTTTCAGGCAAAGGAGGGGAAGAAAAACAAAAAGTACTTTTTGTCATTTCATAGGAGTTTATACTGGTCAGTGAGTGACCTTGTTTGCTGAACAGCCTTGAGGTCAGGGTTGAGACTCCCATGATGAGGTCAGGTTCACACATAGCAAGGTTGTGATACTTTAGAAGAGCATGGTGTCAATGTATCAATGACTGAAGAGATTAAAAAAAAAACAACAACATTGGGCATGGGGGGTAAACAGTGGATAGCAATATAAATATTAGAATATACAATGTAGACTTTAATTTAGATTATAAACTGTAGAATGTATGTAGATTACACAGTGAATACAAAGTAAAAGGAAACATTACAAAAATATAATCTGTACATGACAATACTGTTTATACAGTTGAAAAAAATTTGCTGGAGTTGAAAAAAAAAAAAATTAACTTGAGGTTGTCACATGATAAAACCATCTACTCTAAAAACCGGGATGCATACTAACCCTGCTGGCCGACTGGCACTCCTAGATAAAACTGGCGGCCTCGACTCTTATTGTCAGCTGACTTTTTTTGCTTTGTTTATTGTGGAGGGAGTGTAAGCAGGACTTGCTTGTTTAGAGTCTTTTCAGCACATCTTTTTCACCGGCGGAATAGGACTTTCAGACGTTTTCACCTCCTCTAGAGCTGATGTCTCAGGTTTTGCCAGTTTTCAGAGCTTTTGACTTTTGCCTGAATCTGGTTTGCCAGTTTGACTTTTGAACTCTTTCTCTTCTACTATGACCTTCTTTGTTTTTCAGCATTTTCACCATGGATTCCAGGTGTCTGATCAGAGATTCGTAATCAGTAAATTTTCGTCTGCAGTCTAAGCAAGTGTAGCCACCTGGGGTTTTTGAAATCTCCCATCTTATCCACAACAAACTCAACTTCATCAGTGGACTCAAATTCTTCGTAAAACTTTCATCGCTGGTGCTGGCAGTGTCCAACCTGGAGCCTTTTTCCCTTTCGAGATGATCTGACTCTTCTTTCAGGTGTTCTGTTGCCGCCATTAGCGGCAGGTGTGAGAGACTCTGTCGATGGATGGAGGGGCTTGGAAGGGCTCCAACTTGTCTGTAAAAGCTTCGTCAATGATGATCACCTTCCCCGTGTTTTCCACTTTCAAAACATCTGTGTGTTTGCGCATGGACCATCAGATTGTGCTTCAGGCTGGCAACCTTACCGCAGATCTTGCATTTGTAGCCTTGGCCTTCAGGCAGCCTCACCATGACCTTGCTCTCCTCATAGCATTTCTTCTCGTGGTTCATCTTAATTACAAGTCTAGAGAATGGAGCACCGCATATTGAGCAAGGAAATACCTGTCTGTCATCCCTGTCCTCTCCAACAATGCTGGCATCCTCATAAGACTGCACTGGTACACTGAGTCTAACTTGGTGCTGTGAGCTTTCTTCCTGTGCAAAATTAAGAAGAACTTGCGAGTGAAGGTTGCTCCACAAATTTTGCAAGCAAAGATTTGGCATGCATTTTTTTGTGTTTAAACAGCAGGTACTGGCAGCTAAAACACTTATTACAGGTAGGACATTCATGAGGTCGTGTTGGAAGGTGTAGCTTAATGTGGTTCAGCATTCTGTATTTATTGTTCAACTTTTTGTCACAATGTTTGCAAAAATAACCAATCTTGTTCTCCTGGAGGCCATAATCAGCACTTTCACATTCTTTCCATGGTGTTTTCTTTATGTCCAGCAGGCCCACAGGAAATGCTGAGGGGCAAACATCGCATTTGAATGGCTTGGTGTGGAAATTCCAAATGCCTCTTCAACGTCGCGGCACAGGGAAATCCACTGGTCGCACTCATGCAAGGGGTAAGGCTTTTCTTTTGTATGAACCTTTACATGCTGCAGAACATTGGACTTCATTGCAAATGACCTGGAGCAGAAGCAGCAAATGTACGTGCTTTGGGCGGGGTTTGCATCAAAGTAATAATATGGAGACACTTCTGACCTCTTGCTCGCAGAGCCATCAAATGTGGTTTGTTGGGATCCACTTTCCTGTAAGCCTATGTGCGCCTGACGTTGGTGCCAGTTAGATTTTCCCAGTGCCCAGCCTGTGCGTGCCCACATGCTTGATCATGTTGCCCAGTCTTTTCATTTCAATGCGGCAGATGTCACACTTGTAGGTCTTGCCATCTTCAAGCACACTGTATGGGCCTCTGTGTTGCCTAAGTGAGTCGTATTAAAAAGCACCATTGCACTGTGACACCTATAAGGCTTTGTGTGGCTTTTCTTATGCTTGACCAACTCTCCTTTGCTGGTCCACAAACTGCTTCGGCACTGATCACAGACGAATGGCTTCTCTTTTTCAAGTGATGAATAAGGTGCTGTATGGAAGTGAGTCATCTTAACAAACTCTTTTCAGGTACTCGGGAATCTTCAAGTCAGACACAAGTCCTATGGAAGTGAGTCGTAAAATTTGAGCTGTATGGAAGTGAGTCGTAAAATTTGAGCTGTATGGAAGTGAGTCGTAAAATTTGAGCTGTATGGAAGTGAGTCGTAAAATTTGAGCTGTATGGAAGTGAGTCATAAAATTTGAGCTGTATGGAAGTGAGTCGTAAAATTTGAGCTGTATGGAAGTGAGTCGTAAAATTTGAGCTGTATGGAAGTGAGTCATAAAATTTGAGCTGTATGGAAGTGAGTCATAAAATTTGAGCTGTATGGAAGTGAGTCGTAAAATTTGAGCTGTATGGAAGTGAGTCATAAAATTTGAGCTGTATGGAAGTGAGTCGTAAAATTTGAGCTGTATGGAAGTGAGTCGTAAAATTTGAGCTGTATGGAAGTGAGTCATAAAATTTGAGCTGTATGGAAGTGAGTCATAAAATTTGAGCTGTAAAAAGTTTGAGCTGTATGGAAGTGAGTCGTAAAATTTGAGCTGTATGGAAGTGAGTCGTAAAATTTGAGCTGTATGGAAGTGAGTCGTAAAATTTGAGCTGTATGGAAGTGAGTCGTAAAATTTGAGCTGTATGGAAGTGAGTCGTAAAATTTGAGCTGTATGGAAGTGAGTCGTAAAATTTGATGTATGGAAGTGAGTCTGAGCTGTATGGAAGTGAGTCGTAAAATTTGAGCTGTATGGAAGTGAGTCGTAAAATTTGAGCTGTATGGAAGTGAGTCGTAAAATTTGAGCTGTATGGAAGTGAGTCGTAAAATTTGAGCTGTATGGAAGTGAGTCATAAAATTTGAGCTGTATGGAAGTGAGTCGTAAAATTTGAGCTGTATGGAAGTGAGTCGTAAAATTTGAGCTGTATGGAAGTGAGTCGTAAAATTTGAGCTGTATGGAAGTGAGTCGTAAAGTGAGTTTGAGCTGTATGGAAGTGAGTCGTAAAATTTGAGCTGTATGGAAGTGAGTCGTAAAATTTGAGCTGTATGGAAGTGAGTCGTAAAATTTGAGCTGTATGGAAGTGAGTCGTAAAATTTGAGCTGTATGGAAGTGAGTCGTAAAATTTGAGCTGTATGGAAGTGAGTCATAAAATTTGAGCTGTATGGAAGTGAGTCATAAAATTTGAGCTGTATGGAAGTGAGTCGTAAAATTTGAGCTGTATGGAAGTGAGTCGTAAAATTTGAGCTGTATGGAAGTGAGTCGTAAAATTTGAGCTGTATGGAAGTGAGTCGTAAAATTTGAGCTGTATGGAAGTGAGTCGTAAAATTTGAGCTGTATGGAAGTGAGTCGTAAAATTTGAGCTGTATGGAAGTGAGTCGTAAAATTTGAGCTGTATGGAAGTGAGTCGTAAAATTTGAGCTGTATGGAAGTGAGTCATAAAATTTGAGCTGTATGGAAGTGAGTCGTAAAATTTGAGCTGTATGGAAGTGAGTCGTAAAATTTGAGCTGTATGGAAGTGAGTCGTAAAATTTGAGCTGTATGGAAGTGAGTCGTAAAATTTGAGCTGTATGGAAGTGAGTCGTAAAATTTGAGCTGTATGGAAGTGAGTCGTAAAATTTGAGCTGTATGGAAGTGAGTCGTAAAATTTGAGCTGTATGGAAGTGAGTCGTAAAATTTGAGCTGTATGGAAGTGAGTCGTAAAATTTGAGCTGTATGGAAGTGAGTCGTAAAATTTGAGCTGTATGGAAGTGAGTCGTAAAATTTGAGCTGTATGGAAGTGAGTCGTAAAATTTGAGCTGTATGGAAGTGAGTCGTAAAATTTGAGCTGTATGGAAGTGAGTCGTAAAATTTGAGTTGTATGGAAGTGAGTCGTAAAATTTGAGCTGTATGGAAGTGAGTCGTAAAATTTGAGCTGTATGGAAGTGAGTCGTAAAATTTGAGCTGTATGGAAGTGAGTCGTAAAATTTGAGCTGTATGGAAGTGAGTCGTAAAATTTGAGCTGTATGGAAGTGAGTCATAAAATTTGAGCTGTATGGAAGTGAGTCGTAAAATTTGAGCTGTATGGAAGTGAGTCATAAAATTTGAGCTGTATGGAAGTGAGTCGTAAAATTTGAGCTGTATGGAAGTGAGTCGTAAAATTTGAGCTGTATGGAAGTGAGTCGTAAAATTTGAGCTGTATGGAAGTGAGTCATAAAATTTGAGCTGTATGGAAGTGAGTCGTAAAATTTGAGCTGTATGGAAGTGAGTCATAAAATTTGAGCTGTATGGAAGTGAGTCATAAAATTTGAGCTGTATGGAAGTGAGTCGTAAAATTTGAGCTGTATGGAAGTGAGTCGTAAAATTTGAGCTGTATGGAAGTGAGTCGTAAAATTTGAGCTGTATGGAAGTGAGTCGTAAAATTTGAGCTGTATGGAAGTGAGTCGTAAAATTTGAGCTGTATGGAAGTGAGTCGTAAAATTTGAGCTGTATGGAAGTGAGTCATAAAATTTGAGCTGTATGGAAGTGAGTCGTAAAATTTGAGCTGTATGGAAGTGAGTCGTAAAATTTGAGCTGTATGGAAGTGAGTCGTAAAATTTGAGCTGTATGGAAGTGAGTCGTAAAATTTGAGCTGTATGGAAGTGAGTCGTAAAATTTGAGCTGTATGGAAGTGAGTCGTAAAATTTGAGCTGTATGGAAGTGAGTCGTAAAATTTGAGCTGTATGGAAGTGAGTCGTAAAATTTGAGCTGTATGGAAGTGAGTCGTAAAATTTGAGCTGTATGGAAGTGAGTCGTAAAATTTGAGCTGTATGGAAGTGAGTCGTAAAATTTGAGCTGTATGGAAGTGAGTCGTAAAATTTGAGCTGTATGGAAGTGAGTCGTAAAATTTGAGCTGTATGGAAGTGAGTCGTAAAATTTGAGCTGTATGGAAGTGAGTCGTAAAATTTGAGCTGTATGGAAGTGAGTCGTAAAATTTGAGCTGTATGGAAGTGAGTCGTAAAATTTGAGCTGTATGGAAGTGAGTCGTAAAATTTGAGCTGTATGGAAGTGAGTCTGTAAAATTTGAGCTGTATGGAAGTGAGTCGTAAAATTTGAGCTGTATGGAAGTGAGTCGTAAAATTTGAGCTGTATGGAAGTGAGTCGTAAAATTTGAGCTGTATGGAAGTGAGTCGTAAAATTTGAGCTGTATGGAAGTGAGTCGTAAAATTTGAGCTGTATGGAAGTGAGTCGTAAAATTTGAGCTGTATGGAAGTGAGTCGTAAAATTTGAGCTGTATGGAAGTGAGTCGTAAAATTTGAGCTGTATGGAAGTGAGTCGTAAAATTTGAGCTGTATGGAAGTGAGTCGTAAAATTTGAGCTGTATGATGGAAGTGAGTCGTAAAATTTGAGCTGTATGGAAGTGAGTCGTAAAATTTGAGCTGTATGGAAGTGAGTCGTAAAATTTGAGCTGTATGGAAGTGAGTCGTAAAATTTGAGCTGTATGGAAGTGAGTCGTAAAATTTGAGCTGTATGGAAGTGAGTCGTAAAATTTGAGCTGTATGGAAGTGAGTCTGGGAGTGAAAATTTGAGCTGTATGGAAGTGAGTCATAAAATTTGAGCTGTATGGAAGTGAGTCATAAAATTTGAGCTGTATGGAAGTGAGTCGTAAAATTTGAGCTGTATGGAAGTGAGTCGTAAAATTTGAGCTGTATGGAAGTGAGTCGTAAAATTTGAGCTGTATGGAAGTGAGTCGTAAAATTTGAGCTGTATGGAAGTGAGTCATAAAAGCTTTGAAGCTGTATGGAAGTGAGTCGTAAAATTTGAGCTGTATGGAAGTGAGTCGTAAAATTTGAGCTGTATGGAAGTGAGTCGTAAAATTTGAGCTGTATGGAAGTGAGTCGTAAAATTTGAGCTGTATGGAAGTGAGTCGTAAAATTTGAGCTGTATGGAAGTGAGTCGTAAAATTTGAGCTGTATGGAAGTGAGTCGTAAAATTTGAGCTGTATGGAAGTGAGTCGTAAAATTTGAGCTGTATGGAAGTGAGTCATAAAATTTGAGCTGTATGGAAGTGAGTCGTAAAATTTGAGCTGTATGGAAGTGAGTCATAAAATTTGAGCTGTATGGAAGTGAGTCGTAAAATTTGAGCTGTATGGAAGTGAGTCGTAAAATTTGAGCTGTATGGAAGTGAGTCGTAAAATTTGAGCTGTATGGAAGTGAGTCGTAAAATTTGAGCTGTATGGAAGTGAGTCGTAAAATTTGAGCTGTATGGAAGTGAGTCGTAAAATTTGAGCTGTATGGAAGTGAGTCGTAAAATTTGAGCTGTATGGAAGTGAGTCGTAAAATTTGAGCTGTATGGAAGTGAGTCGTAAAATTTGAGCTGTATGGAAGTGAGTCGTAAAATTTGAGCTGTATGGAAGTGAGTCATAAAATTTGAGCTGTATGGAAGTGAGTCGTAAAATTTGAGCTGTATGGAAGTGAGTCGTAAAATTTGAGCTGTATGGAAGTGAGTCGTAAAATTTGAGCTGTATGGAAGTGAGTCGTAAAATTTGAGCTGTATGGAAGTGAGTCATAAAATTTGAGCTGTATGGAAGTGAGTCGTAAAATTTGAGCTGTATGGAAGTGAGTCATAAAATTTGAGCTGTATGGAAGTGAGTCATAAAATTTGAGCTGTATGGAAGTGAGTCATAAAATTTGAGCTGTATGGAAGTGAGTCATAAAATTTGAGCTGTATGGAAGTGAGTCGTAAAATTTGAGCTGTATGGAAGTGAGTCATAAAATTTGAGCTGTATGGAAGTGAGTCGTAAAATTTGAGCTGTATGGAAGTGAGTCGTAAAATTTGAGCTGTATGGAAGTGAGTCGTAAAATTTGAGCTGTATGGAAGTGAGTCGTAAAATTTGAGCTGTATGGAAGTGAGTCGTAAAATTTGAGCTGTATGGAAGTGAGTCGTAAAATTTGAGCTGTATGGAAGTGAGTCGTAAAATTTGAGCTGTATGGAAGTGAGTCGTAAAATTTGAGCTGTATGGAAGTGAGTCATAAAATTTGAGCTGTATGGAAGTGAGTCGTAAAATTTGAGCTGTATGGAAGTGAGTCGTAAAATTTGAGCTGTATGGAAGTGAGTCGTAAAATTTGAGCTGTATGGAAGTGAGTCGTAAAATTTGAGCTGTATGGAAGTGAGTCGTAAAATTTGAGCTGTATGGAAGTGAGTCGTAAAATTTGAGCTGTATGGAAGTGAGTCGTAAAATTTGAGCTGTATGGAAGTGAGTCGTAAAATTTGAGCTGTATGGAAGTGAGTCGTAAAATTTGAGCTGTATGGAAGTGAGTCGTAAAATTTGAGCTGTATGGAAGTGAGTCGTAAAATTTGAGCTGTATGGAAGTGAGTCGTAAAATTTGAGCTGTATGGAAGTGAGTCGTAAAATTTGAGCTGTATGGAAGTGAGTCGTAAAATTTGAGCTGTATGGAAGTGAGTCGTAAAATTTGAGCTGTATGGAAGTGAGTCGTAAAATTTGAGCTGTATGGAAGTGAGTCGTAAAATTTGAGCTGTATGGAAGTGAGTCGTAAAATTTGAGCTGTATGGAAGTGAGTCATAAAATTTGAGCTGTATGGAAGTGAGTCGTAAAATTTGAGCTGTATGGAAGTGAGTCGTTAAAATTTGAGCTGTATGGAAGTGAGTCGTAAAATTTGAGCTGTATGGAAGTGAGTCGTAAAATTTGAGCTGTATGGAAGTGAGTCGTAAAATTTGAGCTGTATGGAAGTGAGTCGTAAAATTTGAGCTGTATGGAAGTGAGTCGTAAAATTTGAGCTGTATGGAAGTGAGTCGTAAAATTTGAGCTGTATGGAAGTGAGTCGTAAAATTTGAGCTGTATGGAAGTGAGTGTCGTAAAATTTGAGCTGTATGGAAGTGAGTCGTAAAATTTGAGCTGTATGGAAGTGAGTCGTAAAATTTGAGCTGTATGGAAGTGAGTCTAAAATTTGAGCTGTATGAAGTGAGTCGTAAAATTTGAGCTGTATGGAAGTGAGTCTAAAATTTGAGCTGTATGGAAGTGAGTCGTAAAATTTGAGCTGTATGGAAGTGAGTCGTAAAATTTGAGCTGTATGGAAGTGAGTCGTAAAATTTGAGCTGTATGGAAGTGAGTCGTAAAATTTGAGCTGTATGGAAGTGAGTCGTAAAATTTGAGCTGTATGGAAGTGAGTCGTAAAATTTGAGCTGTATGGAAGTGAGTCGTAAAATTTGAGCTGTATGGAAGTGAGTCGTAAAATTTGAGCTGTATGGAAGTGAGTCATAAAATTTGAGCTGTATGGAAGTGAGTCGTAAAATTTGAGCTGTATGGAAGTGAGTCGTAAAATTTGAGCTGTATGGAAGTGAGTCATAAAATTTGAGCTGTATGGAAGTGAGTCGTAAAATTTGAGCTGTATGGAAGTGAGTCATAAAATTTGAGCTGTATGGAAGTGAGTCGTAAAATTTGAGCTGTATGGAAGTGAGTCGTAAAATTTGAGCTGTATGGAAGTGAGTCGTAAAATTTGAGCTGTATGGAAGTGAGTCATAAAATTTGAGCTGTATGGAAGTGAGTCGTAAAATTTGAGCTGTATGGAAGTGAGTCGTAAAATTTGAGCTGTATGGAAGTGAGTCGTAAAATTTGAGCTGTATGGAAGTGAGTCGTAAAATTTGAGCTGTATGGAAGTGAGTCGTAAAATTTGAGCTGTATGGAAGTGAGTCATAAAATTTGAGCTGTATGGAAGTGAGTCGTAAAATTTGAGCTGTATGGAAGTGAGTCGTAAAATTTGAGCTGTATGGAAGTGAGTCGTAAAATTTGAGCTGTATGGAAGTGAGTCGTAAAATTTGAGCTGTATGGAAGTGAGTCATAAAATTTGAGCTGTATGGAAGTGAGTCATAAAATTTGAGCTGTATGGAAGTGAGTCGTAAAATTTGAGCTGTATGGAAGTGAGTCGTAAAATTTGAGCTGTATGGAAGTGAGTCATAAAATTTGAGCTGTATGGAAGTGAGTCATAAAATTTGAGCTGTATGGAAGTGAGTCATAAAATTTGAGCTGTATGGAAGTGAGTCATAAAATTTGAGCTGTATGGAAGTGAGTCGTAAAATTTGAGCTGTATGGAAGTGAGTCATAAAATTTGAGCTGTATGGAAGTGAGTCATAAAATTTGAGCTGTATGGAAGTGAGTCATAAAATTTGAGCTGTATGGAAGTGAGTCGTAAAATTTGAGCTGTATGGAAGTGAGTCGTAAAATTTGAGCTGTATGGAAGTGAGTCGTAAAATTTGAGCTGTATGGAAGTGAGTCGTAAAATTTGAGCTGTATGGAAGTGAGTCGTAAAATTTGAGCTGTATGGAAGTGAGTCGTAAAATTTGAGCTGTATGGAAGTGAGTCGTAAAATTTGAGCTGTATGGAAGTGAGTCGTAAAATTTGAGCTGTATGGAAGTGAGTCGTAAAATTTGAGCTGTATGGAAGTGAGTCGTAAAATTTGAGCTGTATGGAAGTGAGTCGTAAAATTTGAGCTGTATGGAAGTGAGTCGTAAAATTTGAGCTGTATGGAAGTGAGTCGTAAAATTTGAGCTGTATGGAAGTGAGTCGTAAAATTTGAGCTGTATGGAAGTGAGTCGTAAAATTTGATGCTGTGTATGGAAGTGAGTCGTAAAATTTGAGCTGTATGGAAGTGAGTCGTAAAATTTGAGCTGTATGGAAGTGAGTCGTAAAATTTGAGCTGTATGGAAGTGAGTCATAAAATTTGAGCTGTATGGAAGTGAGTCGTAAAATTTGAGCTGTATGGAAGTGAGTCGTAAAATTTGAGCTGTATGGAAGTGAGTCGTAAAATTTGAGCTGTATGGAAGTGAGTCGTAAAATTTGAGGAAGTGAGTCTAAAATTTGAGCTGTATGGAAGTGAGTCGTAAAATTTGAGCTGTATGGAAGTGAGTCGTAAAATTTGAGCTGTATGGAAGTGAGTCGTAAAATTTGAGCTGTATGGAAGTGAGTCGTAAAATTTGAGCTGTATGGAAGTGAGTCGTAAAATTTGAGCTGTATGGAAGTGAGTCGTAAAATTTGAGCTGTATGGAAGTGAGTCGTAAAATTTGAGCTGTATGGAAGTGAGTCATAAAATTTGAGCTGTATGGAAGTGAGTCGTAAAATTTGAGCTGTATGGAAGTGAGTCATAAAATTTGAGCTGTATGGAAGTGAGTCGTAAAATTTGAGCTGTATGGAAGTGAGTCGTAAAATTTGAGCTGTATGGAAGTGAGTCATAAAATTTGAGCTGTATGGAAGTGAGTCGTAAAATTTGAGCTGTATGGAAGTGAGTCGTAAAATTTGAGCTGTATGGAAGTGAGTCGTAAAATTTGAGCTGTATGGAAGTGAGTCGTAAAATTTGAGCTGTATGGAAGTGAGTCGTAAAGTGATTTTTGAGCTGTATGGAAGTGAGTCATAAAATTTGAGCTGTATGGAAGTGAGTCGTAAAATTTGAGCTGTATGGAAGTGAGTCGTAAAATTTGAGCTGTATGGAAGTGAGTCGTAAAATTTGAGCTGTATGGAAGTGAGTCGTAAAATTTGAGCTGTATGGAAGTGAGTCGTAAAATTTGAGCTGTATGGAAGTGAGTCGTAAAATTTGAGCTGTATGGAAGTGAGTCGTAAAATTTGAGCTGTATGGAAGTGAGTCGTAAAATTTGAGCTGTATGGAAGTGAGTCGTAAAATTTGAGCTGTATGGAAGTGAGTCGTAAAATTTGAGCTGTATGGAAGTGAGTCGTAAAATTTGAGCTGTATGGAAGTGAGTCGTAAAATTTGAGCTGTATGGAAGTGAGTCGTAAAATTTGAGCTGTATGGAAGTGAGTCGTAAAATTTGAGCTGTATGGAAGTGAGTCGTAAAATTTGAGCTGTATGGAAGTGAGTCATAAAATTTGAGCTGTATGGAAGTGAGTCGTAAAATTTGAGCTGTGGAAGTGAGTCATAAAATTTGAGCTGTATGGAAGTGAGTCGTAAAATTTGAGCTGTATGGAAGTGAGTCGTAAAATTTGAGCTGTATGGAAGTGAGTCGTAAAATTTGAGCTGTATGGAAGTGAGTCATAAAATTTGAGCTGTATGGAAGTGAGTCGTAAAATTTGAGCTGTATGGAAGTGAGTCGTAAAATTTGAGCTGTATGGAAGTGAGTCGTAAAATTTGAGCTGTATGGAAGTGAGTCGTAAAATTTGAGCTGTATGGAAGTGAGTCGTAAAATTTGAGCTGTATGGAAGTGAGTCGTAAAATTTGAGCTGTATGGAAGTGAGTCGTAAAATTTGAGCTGTATGGAAGTGAGTCGTAAAATTTGAGCTGTATGGAAGTGAGTCGTAAAATTTGAGCTGTATGGAAGTGAGTCATAAAATTTGAGCTGTATGGAAGTGAGTCGTAAAATTTGAGCTGTATGGAAGTGAGTCGTAAAATTTGAGCTGTATGGAAGTGAGTCGTAAAATTTGAGCTGTATGGAAGTGAGTCGTAAAATTTGAGCTGTATGGAAGTGAGTCGTAAAATTTGAGCTGTATGGAAGTGAGTCGTAAAATTTGAGCTGTATGGAAGTGAGTCGTAAAATTTGAGCTGTATGGAAGTGAGTCGTAAAATTTGAGCTGTATGGAAGTGAGTCGTAAAATTTGAGCTGTATGGAAGTGAGTCGTAAAATTTGAGCTGTATGGAAGTGAGTCGTAAAATTTGAGCTGTATGGAAGTGAGTCGTAAAATTTGAGCTGTATGGAAGTGAGTCATAAAATTTGAGCTGTATGGAAGTGAGTCGTAAAATTTGAGCTGTATGGAAGTGAGTCGTAAAATTTGAGCTGTATGGAAGTGAGTCGTAAAATTTGAGCTGTATAGAAGTGAGTCGTAAAATTTGAGCTGTATGGAAGTGAGTCGTAAAATTTGAGCTGTATGGAAGTGAGTCGTAAAATTTGAGCTGTATGGAAGTGAGTCGTAAAATTTGAGCTGTATGGAAGTGAGTCATAAAATTTGAGCTGTATGGAAGTGAGTCGTAAAATTTGAGCTGTATGGAAGTGAGTCGTAAAATTTGAGCTGTATGGAAGTGAGTCGTAAAATTTGAGCTGTATGGAAGTGAGTCATAAAATTTGAGCTGTATGGAAGTGAGTCGTAAAATTTGAGCTGTATGGAAGTGAGTCGTAAAATTTGAGCTGTATGGAAGTGAGTCGTAAAATTTGAGCTGTATGGAAGTGAGTCGTAAAATTTGAGCTGTATGGAAGTGAGTCATAAAATTTGAGCTGTATGGAAGTGAGTCGTAAAATTTGAGCTGTATGGAAGTGAGTCGTAAAATTTGAGCTGTATGGAAGTGAGTCGTAAAATTTGAGCTGTATGGAAGTGAGTCGTAAAATTTGAGCTGTATGGAAGTGAGTCGTAAAATTTGAGCTGTATGGAAGTGAGTCGTAAAATTTGAGCTGTATGGAAGTGAGTCGTAAAATTTGAGCTGTATGGAAGTGAGTCGTAAAATTTGAGCTGTATGGAAGTGAGTCGTAAAATTTGAGCTGTATGGAAGTGAGTCGTAAAATTTGAGCTGTATGGAAGTGAGTCGTAAAATTTGAGCTGTATGGAAGTGAGTCGTAAATTTTGAGCTGTATGGAAGTGAGTCGTAAAATTTGAGCTGTATGGAAGTGAGTCGTAAAATTTGAGCTGTATGGAAGTGAGTCATAAAATTTGAGCTGTATGGAAGTGAGTCGTAAAATTTGAGCTGTATGGAAGTGAGTCGTAAAATTTGAGCTGTATGGAAGTGAGTCGTAAAATTTGAGCTGTATGGAAGTGAGTCGTAAAATTTGAGCTGTATGGAAGTGAGTCGTAAAATTTGAGCTGTATGGAAGTGAGTCGTAAAATTTGAGCTGTATGGAAGTGAGTCGTAAAATTTGAGCTGTATGGAAGTGAGTCGTAAAATTTGAGCTGTATGGAAGTGAGTCGTAAAATTTGAGCTGTATGGAAGTGAGTCGTAAAATTTGAGCTGTATGGAAGTGAGTCGTAAAATTTGAGCTGTATGGAAGTGAGTCGTAAAATTTGAGCTGTATGGAAGTGAGTCGTAAAATTTGAGCTGTATGGAAGTGAGTCGTAAAATTTGAGCTGTATGGAAGTGAGTCGTAAAATGTTGGCTGTATGGAAGTGAGTCGTAAAATTTGAGCTGTATGGAAGTGAGTCGTAAAATTTGAGCTGTATGGAAGTGAGTCGTAAAATTTGAGCTGTATGGAAGTGAGTCGTAAAATTTGAGCTGTATGGAAGTGAGTCGTAAAATTTGAGCTGTATGGAAGTGAGTCGTAAAATTTGAGCTGTATGGAAGTGAGTCGTAAAATTTGAGCTGTATGGAAGTGAGTCGTAAAATTTGAGCTGTATGGAAGTGAGTCGTAAAATTTGAGCTGTATGGAAGTGAGTCGTAAAATTTGAGCTGTATGGAAGTGAGTCATAAAATTTGAGCTGTATGGAAGTGAGTCGTAAAATTTGAGCTGTATGGAAGTGAGTCGTAAAATTTGAGCTGTATGGAAGTGAGTCGTAAAATTTGAGCTGTATGGAAGTGAGTCGTAAAATTTGAGCTGTATGGAAGTGAGTCGTAAAATTTGAGCTGTATGGAAGTGAGTCTGTAAAATTTGAGCTGTATGGAAGTGAGTCGTAAAATTTGAGCTGTATGGAAGTGAGTCGTAAAATTTGAGCTGTATGGAAGTGAGTCGTAAAATTTGAGCTGTATGGAAGTGAGTCGTAAAATTTGAGCTGTATGGAAGTGAGTCGTAAAATTTGAGCTGTATGGAAGTGAGTCGTAAAATTTGAGCTGTATGGAAGTGAGTCGTAAAATTTGAGCTGTATGGAAGTGAGTCGTAAAATTTGAGCTGTATGCCAAAACCGCTCCCCCCGCCCCCCATCCGGACTAAGTGAAACATAAACAATAACAAACAAAATCCTAAAAAAATATTATATACACAATGCAGTTTAAAAGATTTAGATGAGGGTTGGACCCAATCACGTGACTCAAGTTGGCATGGTTCGAACATTGTTAAGACATAATAGCCTGCCAAAAACCATCCTTCAAGGAACTGTAGAAGTGGGCTGTTGCTAAGGCCGCCATCCGAAATGTTGGTTTGACAACACAAGAGTGGACACAGGGCTACTATTGAATACATATAAAAACAGTCATTCAGGGTGGGCAGTTATAAATCTCTTTCGATACATCCATTCGTTTCCCCAACGACCACATAAGGGTATGATGATGCCCCCTCCCCCCCTCCCCCGCCAAGTAAGGTCAAGGAAGCTTCACTCCGACTTATCGTATTGCAACAAGAGACGTAGTACAAAGGTCTACTCCATAGTTGAACTAGATTTAGTTGTGAAGTGATAATAATAAAAGCGTGTCCAAACAAAACCATTCAACGGCAGACGCTCAGCGGCGGGGCGGTACTAAAACGAGTTACGCCACTAAGAGCCTCATGTTGCTATTAGAGCTGCCATTGTCCACAGTTATATTAGTCAAGGCCTCTCTTAAGAAAAAGTTACATAGTCACACAAGACTAGCAATGTCTCGTCACAAATGGTTTAACTTGTATTATAGATATGTAATGTACAGTTCTATTTTCTCCTTCTTCTTCCTTTGGCTCTACATCTCATTTAGGGCCCTGGTCTGCCATACTACTCTTCTCCACTTTTCCCGACCCATGGTCTTCTTCCGCCACTCTCTCACTTAGACCCCACTCTCACACTCACATTACACACACACTACACACACACTACACACCATACTCTCACACTACACACACACACATTACACAATCTACACACACATTACACACACACTACAGACACACTACACGCACGCACACTAGAGACACACACTACACGCACGCACACTACAAACACACACTACACACACACACTACACACACACTACAGACACACTACACGCACCCACACTACACACACACTACAGACACACTACACACACACTACAGACACAGACACACTACACGCACGCACACTAGAGACACACACTACACGCACGCACACTACAAACACACACTACACACACACTACAGACACACTACACGCACCCACACTACACACACACTACACACACCACATACACGCACTACAAACACACACTACACACACCACATACACGCACTACACACACACACTACACACACACTACACACACACTACACACACACTACACACACACTACAGACACACTACACACACTACACACGCACTACACACAGACACTACACACACACACACTTTCATTCCATCGAACGCCAACTAAGAAAACCACACATTTTTTTAAATTGTGACTTCATACCGTATGTTACCTAGAAAAATGTTTTCCTTGACAAATATGAGATTATAAGAAATTAAAAAAAAACTTGTCACGCTCCAACTTTTTCCCCAGACAGATCCTGATATCTCCCGCCTTTATATTCACACAACACCGATGCATTTGGTCTCAGTGGACGTTTGCAGAATTTCGTTTGCAGAATTAGTTAAACCTTAAGTATCACACAAAATAAAAACATGATTTATTACGTTGATGCAGTACAGATAAGGTGAAATAACTCTTAAAGATTACAAGGGGGAAATATCATCTGATCTGCTATAAATAGGTAGGTTTATTCATTTTTTTTGGCAGATGGTTATTTAAAATTATGTACTTGATATCTTATTATTATTTAATTATAAACAGTCCAGTGTTGTATCTCCACTCCGCGGTTCTTAAACTGGGTGTACGCTCACGGGGGAGGGTTATACAGGGGGACGCAGCGGCACAATTTTCGTGGAAAAATACGTCGAGTTTGAAGAAGGTCAAAGTTTGATGCGTGACTCATCACCAAACCACGTGTGACAGTACAACAGTACAATAGTATTGCGGTAGAGTAGCCTCGGAAAGTGGGTCTAATAGCAGCCTTGCGTGAGTGTTTTCCATTGTTGTCTCCTCTTTGCAAACGGTAGTGTAGATCAGTAAGTAAGTAAGTAAAGTTCCCTTAGCCCTAACGGGCCATCAGGGCAGATGAAGTGTAGAATTCATCTGTTTCTATAAACCTCAGCATATGAAGGGATTGTGTGGTTAGCACAACGCCCAGCTGCCTTTACTTCCCCAACGTAAGTCAGGTACCCATTTAAAGCTGGGTGGACTTGTGGGACGACTTTGTACCAAATTTCACCTGGAAAAATTCCATGGGCCTCACCGAGGATCGAACCCAGGACTCTCAGGCCGACAGACTACACCACTCAGCCATCCATCCCACAGTGTAGATCAGTGGTACCCATCATTTTTCAACGGACCCGGACAACGTTTGATAATTTCATCGTGGCCCGCCTGGGGGGGGGTGCGTGGTAGGAGGACATTGGTTATTTATAGTTTAGATTGTTTTGATTTACACAATTGATTTCACTGCTGCTCACAGCCGAGCAGGTCTCCGTTATCCTCTCGTCCATGGAAAGTCGCAAAATCCCGAGAGAAACAACACATAAATACACTCATACCTCGCTATACGGCCGCTCTTTATACGGCATTTTGCTATAACGGCCTTCGTCAATTCAGGCACGTTTTCGATTTACGGCCTAAAATGTTTCGCTATAATGGCCAAAAACCAAAACCACTTTTGTACAGAAGTTAAAAAAATATTGCTAATTTTGGATAATGCACCACGGCATCCTACTAATTTAGCCGAACTATCTGAAGATGTCATGATTGAGTACCTTCCGAAAAATACAACAGCACTGATCCAACCAATGGATCAGGGTGCAATAGTCACTTTTAAGGCACATTACCTACGCCGAACTTACCGACAGCTTAGCAGAAGGGAAACCGATGGTGAATCTTCAATTAAAACATTTTGGATACACTATAACATTAAGGATATTGTTAACAGCATTAGTGAATGATGGAAGGAATTAAAACTAACAACAATGAATCATGGTATGGAAAAAAATAAGGCCAGAATGTGTAAAAAGTACTGATGCAGACAGAATCGTACCTAGGGTGAGGGGAGGGGGGTCAACATTCATATGAGGAACTCATTCAGTTGCAAGCAGAACCGGCATTTGATGAAGAGGCAGAGCCTGTTGTATCCATACAGCTAACATCCAAAATTTGTCGAAAACTTTTTCTTATTTCGAACAAGAAATCCTCCTTGAAAACGATCATGACGTCAAACGTAGCGCTTAAGTTTCTCGAGGAATTAACTCAGCCCTTAGCTGTTATAACTCATTGAAGAACGAAATAGACAAGAAGGTAAGATAACAACGTTGGACAATTTTTGTAGGCCAGGCTCATCCTTACCAGCGAAAAATGATGACGTCATTGATCTGCAGGTTACCATTTCTTCATCGGTTTCATTTAAAAAAAAAAAGATACATATTCATGTTGTATGTAACATGAAATTGTTTCATTTTTGTGTATAGATTATTGTTGATTGTCGGAGTTTGTTATTATTTAATGTACAAATGTATGTAGCTTTAATTTAAATGAAATAAAAAGAGAAAATACATTTTGAATGATAAACCATGGTACAAATTTAAAAAAAAACTTGAAACCGATCTCGTTGAATTTGTTTGGATTTGTACTAGAATAATTGATTCCTTATACGGCTTTTCGCTTAGCGGCCAAATTTTGTGGAACGTATCTAGGCCGTAAAGCGAGGTATGGGTGTAATCAAAAAAGTAAATAATTAATGTTTCTTGGGAGACCCTGTACCTTTTTGTCTGTCATACTGTCTGTCATATTGACTGTCACACTGTCTGTCATACTGTCTGTCACACTGTCTGTCATACTGTCTGTCACACTGTTTGTCACATTGTCTGTCAAACCGTCTGTCACACTGTCTGTCACACTGTCTGTCGCATTGTCTGTCGCACTGTCTGTCACACTGTCTGTCGCACTGTTTGTCATACTGTCTGTCATACTGTCTGTCACACTGTTTTTCACACTGTCTGTAACATTGTCTGTCACACTGTCTGTCACGCTGTCTGTCATGCGACTGTTTGTCATACTGTCTGTCACACTGTCTGTCACACTTTCTGTCACACTGTCTGTCACACTTTCTGTCACACTGTCTGTCACACTGTCTGTCACACTGTTTGTCATACTGTTTGTCATACTGTCTGTCATACTGTCTGTCACACTTTCTGTCACACTGTCTGTCACACTGTCTGTCACATGGTCTGTCATACTGTTTTTCATACTGTCTGTCATACTGTTTGTCATACTGTCTGTCACACTGTTTGTCACACTGTCTGTCACACTGTCTGTCATACTGTCTGTCAAACTGTCTATCATACTGTCTGTCACACTGTCTGTCACACTGTCTGTCACACTTTCTGTCACACTGTCTGTCACACTGTCTGTCACATGGTCTGTCATACTGTTTTTCATACTGTCTGTCATACTGTTTGTCATACGGTCTGTCACACTGTTTGTCACACTGTCTGTCACACTGTCTGTCACACTGTTTGTCATACTGTCTGTCAAACTGTCTGTCATACTGTCTGTCACACTGTCTGTCATACGACTGTTTGTCATACTGTCTGTCAAACTGTCTGTCACATTTTCTGCCACACTGTATTTCACACTGTTTGTCACACTGTCTGTCACACTTTCTGTCACACTGTTTGTCATACTGTCTGTCATACTGTCTGTCACACTGTCTGTCACACAGTCTGTCATACTATGCTGTTTTTTTTATTTTTACCTGTATAGCCATTATTTTTTCAGTAACTCTTTTGTCCATAAAAAATTAGTTTCACTAACCAGAAATGTCACTTAAAACAGATAGATGGGTTGGATTCAGAACAAAAAATATTGGGAAAAAAAAACGTTATCTTTTAGTAAACTTTGTTCATTTCTGCCGCAGTTAATTGTTTTTAAAAAATGCTCATTTTTTGAAGAAACATGCATTGACCTAAAATGCCATCATGGCTGCCGGGCAAGTCAACCGATTTAAAATAGAAAAAATGCTGATGTTAGAAAAAAAATGATTATAAAATATAAAAAAAAAATATCTTTAAACAGAAAAATCACATATTTAGGAAAATGAACAATTTTTATGCAACTACTGAAATTTTCTCCAGAAAAGTCATGGTTATAGGACTTCAACTATATGACAAACTATTTGATTCCAACTATATAACTAACTGTATGACTCCAACTTTATGACTCCAGCTATATATCTTCAACTATATGTGTAAATATATTCTCTCCAACTAGGAAATAACAGCCAGCTATTGAAGCAAAAATCCAAATGACGGAATTCAGAAACGTCTGCTCGGTACTGATGACAGCAGTTGCCTGTTCTTCATTGGTGGCCTCCAGTCACATGAGCGAATGTGACCCGGATGTCCCGTCACGGCCTTTGCCGACAGCGAAACACAAAAGGCAGAGATTATGTAACGAAGGTCACTATTTCGATGGTCATTGCAAGAGGTGTGAGGGTGGGACATTCATGTAGTGTTGTTTTAGTCCCAGGTCCTATTTTAGTTTCAGTTTTTATTTCGTTTTTTCTGTAATAATTTTAGTTTTAGTCTAGTTTTAGTTTTAGGCCCAATTTTAGTTTTCGTTTTAGTTTTCGTCGACTAAAACACCAGAGTTTTAGTTTTCGTCTTATTCATTTTAGTTTCACTTTTAGTTTTAGTCTTGTAAACACCAATTACAAATAACATCATTGTTCATGACCAATTGTTGAAACAGATTGAAGCATAATAATATTAGTCACAGAGATGACAGCTCAGTGTACTGAAACTGAGTCATTTCACTTCATTGTCACATTATAAGTCACACTATCACATTGTGTTATGTGCCAATACCATGACTAAATTTTTGACTATATTGTAGACTAGCAGACTTGCAGTGCATGTACAAAAAAACAACTAAAAACGTAATAACAATAAGAAACCGAAAACGTAAGTCAAAATTAAAACAAACGTGTTTATTCTAAGACCTAGAACTCTGAAATAACTAAAATAAGTAACAACAGTTTACTTGAAGAGTGAAGTAATTCTATTATTTTGATGACTTATATTCAGGGTTGTTAGTATCGAAGTATCGGTATCGGCCAATACAGTATCGGCGATGCTTTTTTTATTATTGAGTGCTGTATTGCCGATCCTTTTTGTATCAAGTATTGATTTGTGTATCGCCGATACAATTTAAACAAAAAAATTTCGATACTCTATACCGATACTTTACTAGTGCCGCTATTTGCAAAAAAACAATAGCGATTTTAATACATTGTCATCTACATAAATTCAATCCCTACTAGCAGCCATCAACTCTACCAATATTAACGACAGCCACCTCCCCATCAATACACCACGGTCGGCGAGTTGAAGGAAAAATTTAGCTTTAATCTTCTTTTGAAGACTCTTTGCGCGCCGAGGTCTATAAATGTTATTCTTAGATTCTTTCATTCATTTACTTTCTTTCTGTCAACTATTTGTTCAATGTTTTAATGAACGACAGAAAAGAAAACTTAATTTTTTATCCATCTGTCAGTTATACACACACACAACACACCCACACCCACCCACACACACACACACACACATATATATATATATATATATAAATGTATATACTGTAAGTGTTTATAGGTTATATAGTGATAAATTATATACCTTACTGTATTCTTGTGTGTATGTTTGTTAATTGAGTTGTTAATTCATTTGTGCTTATTTATATTTATAAATTGTTTTTATTTATTAATTCATTTTTTTAGTATTTACTACATTTCATTAAAAATAATTAATTGAATGGTATTAAATTCTAAAACTGTATGTTTTAATTAAAATTGAAAACTTTGTAATAAAACAATATCATATAATTAACACATATTATATTATTAAATAATATGCCGAGTTCCACAAACAATACAATTTGGGTGGTTAAAAACAAGTAATTGAATAGAAATACATGAACATCAACAAATTTTAAAAAAATACAGTAGATTCCGCTTTATTGGGACACCACTTATGTGGGACATATCTCAAAGAAACCAAACCAAGAAGCCAATAGTAAATTTGTATGTTTAACTGGGACAGCCGCTTAATTGGGACAAAAAGCCTCGGTCCCGATGTGTCCCAATTAAGCAGAATCGACTGTATCTTGTAAAACGACACTCTTTGATCTAACCGCATGGCAATTTCAAACTTTCAAAGCAAAATTTATATCGTCGGCTGTCATTTTTCTTTTTTTTTTTATCTTTTGTTGTTCTTTCTTTCATGTGTCAACATTATACCGGAAAAGACGATAAATGGGGATTTTAGTTTTTATTTCGTTGGGGAGTTTTAGTTTCAGTTTTTATTCAGTCTTTTGTCTACGAGATTTAGTTTTCGTCTAGTTTTAGTCTTGCTGATAATTTTAGTTTTAGTTTTAGTTATCGTTGACGAAAAGTCAACATTTTCGTTAACGAAGGTTTTAGTTTTAGTTTTCGTCGACGAAAACAACACTACATTCATGACGTCACAGATGGCCAAGTCAAGACGTTACCACAGGTGCCTTCCGTGTCTTCAACCAATAGTAAGTAGTAAGTCTGTGAAATATTGATAGAAAAAGTTGGATTAGTGAGGTGGGAGAAGGGTTTAGTTTTCAGAGAAGTAAGTCTGTGAAATATTGGTAGAACAATTTGGGAGACATAAAAATTGTATCGAAGATAAACTTCAAGCGGCTATTCTCGCCCTGTCTTAATGTCCGGAATGCGAATTGTATGTTGTTCTTGGAATGTGATGTCTGTTTCAATGTTCACCTCTTTTGTCTTTGGTGTTATGCGACGCTCGGTGTCGCACGATAGACATACCTGTTTATAGAGCGAATTATGGTGTTATTTACTAAATATTGATTGGAAGCGCATATATGTTTGTTTTCTTAAAAAAGCAAGCAATACATTTTTCCCGAAAAGACGATATCTATTGTGATAATGACAAACACTTTTTATCTCACAGGAGAATGAAATCATACACCACCCTTGCTCCATAACTAGAGACACCGAAATTTTCTGCCGTGAAGGGTATTTCCGAAATATATCGGGAAATACATGTACATTTCAGTGTGACAAGTGTAGCAAGTGCGGAACTGTAACAAACAAAAACCAATTTGAGCAAAACCCATGCTTCGGTCACCGAGACACTGTCTGCTGTGAAAAAGAAGAACAGGTATACGGGGAGGAGTGCGCAGGGAGTGCCTCGCTATCACTGCCAGAGACGGCGACAACAACAACAGATACACCGGTGGGCTGTGTCGCGCTTGTAGCATCCATCTTGTCTCAAAATGGGAGGAATAATGGCTCCAGCCAGAGATCACCACTACTGGTTTCACTCGTTTTCATTCCAGTGATGGTTGTCTCTCTTGTGGCATCCTTGTGATAAATAACAACACTCTATCCTCAGTGTTTATGTGACACTCCATCAACACCACATCACTTTCAATAGATAACAGAGCCAAGATCAGAAATACTTGACTATCCCATACTGGATGGCAGGTAATTTTTTTTATCAGTTTCAGTTTTGAAAAGTTTTTCTCACATGAAGCTACAGACACACAGAAGGCCTAGATAGCGATAAATAATTGCTGGCTCTGTGAGAGTGTTGGCAGAGATTCTAGCAATGAATTTCAAAACATCAAATACTGACCACAAGATCAATATCAGCTGGCTTCAGATGTCTTTTCAGCCTTCGTATCTCTTTTAAAAGCTTTTAAAAACTTCGGTTAACTCATCATAGAAAAAATGAGAGAGATGAAACATTTGGTCAGTGTGTGATATGTCACGTGGGCTGTCCAATATATTTCCAAAATACTTCGCAGCCATTATAACCCTATATGATCTTCAAATAATGTGCCAGGACATTTGTAAACCCATTTTGAGTTACATGTGATTTATTAGGTGCTCTTTTTTTTTTACCTCTGAGTGATATTTGTAAGCATCTCAACTATCTGAAGAATTGTATCATTTACATAAGCTCCAGACGTTCTGCATGGTGTCACCATGTGCTACTGTTCTGTATGGTGGCATCCAGTGCTACTGTTCTGTATGGTGTCATCCAGTGCTACTGTTCTGTATGGTATCACCCAGTGCTACTGTTCTGTATGGTGTCATCCAGTGCTACTGTTCTGTATGGTGGCACCCCTCCAAATGAATTCTAAAAATCAAATTTTATTATAAAATATACTTCTTTATCAATGTGGTCCAATTTTTTCTTATATAAAACTCTCCGCACGGCCCTCCCCAAGCCGCACGGCCCCCCCTCCCCCCCCAAAAAAAAATCCTGGCTACGGCCTTGATTACAATATAAATACATATAAATACATATAAATACATATAAATAAGTTTTTAAAATAAAAAAAAGGTTTATTTGTCTGACTGTATTATGTAGGCATAGAATGAAAATTAGTCTAGTTAGATTATTAGAAAAATGACAGAGTTTTTTAAAATACATTTTCATTTAATATTATTAGTTTGTTCCTATTGATGTTTTTTTTTTGTGCTTTACAGAAATACTTGTACATACATATTTTTCAAAGTTTTTTAATTTGTCTGAAATGAATAAATTAGTCTTTTGTCAAATATTCTTTTGTTATTTATAGATTTCAGCATATTTATTGATCGTTTAGTTTTACTGAAATACTTGTAAATACATTTGTTTAAATACCGGTAAATAAATTTACTATTACAGTATACATTATTGTATCAATGAAATTAAATAGTAAAAAAAAGGGAAGAGTCTTAAATTAAATTATTTATTCTTTTATTGTTGTCAAGCAGTGGCGCAACCAGCAAAAAATGCTGGGGGGGGGGGGGCTCACATATAGAAAAAAGACAGCTAAGCAGTCCGAACCTGTGACGTGACAAAATCGACTAGTCGGCCTGTCTAAATAGATCAAGGCGACCGTGGCCGTACTTTGACTGAAGACCGGATCAAACGAACCTGATGGGTCGTACTAGGCCCGCAGACCAGATCCAATAAACCTGATGAGCCGCACTTGGCATCAGGCCGGATTAAACAAATCTGATTGGTCTTACTTGACATGAAGACCGGATCAAACAAATCTGATTGGTCTACTTGACATGAAGACCGGATCAAACAAACCTGACGGGCCGCAATGGCCCAAGGCCGCAGTTGGCCCATTTCTGTCATATATACAAACTTGAATATGGGGGAGGGCGTGCTTCGTAGAGCGCGAGACTGTAGACCTGAAGGTCAATGATCACCGGAATTCCCCATACCACTCGTAGTGCCTCCGTAGCCATTGCACTATCGGCAATGGAGGGAACTAAAAAAAAAACAACAAAACCATAAAACAGCTCTGATAAGAATATTGAAAACACATCTACGTCGTGGATTATGTGTTTTAAGCGCCGCTGATCTCCGAAATCTCCAGCAAACTGTTTGAAAGAGTAGCCAGAACCGTAGATGTGCTACTCTGACCTGAGAGGACGCCAATTGATTCTGGGCTCCTGACAGTTTCCACCATCTCAGAAGGTCACTCAGGTCACATACCTTTCAATTTCTAAATCATTTTTATACAAGATTACTGTATGTTAAAAGAGAGGACCCCGAGGGGAGGGGATTAAATGGAGAGGCCCCTTAAGAACTGGAGGCTCCTGAGATGTGTTAGGTTAACACCTCTACCTCTTTTGCGGCGGTCCAGTATGATACTGAAATGTAAATGATGTCACATTACAACCCGTGATATAATTGACTGAGCAGGCGGTCCAGTATGATACTGAAATGTAAATGAGGTCATATTACAACCCGTGATTTAAATGATTGAGCAGGCGGTCCAGTATGATACTGAAATGTAAATGAGGTCATATTACAACCTGTGATTTAAATGACTGAGCAGGCGGTCCAGTATGATAATGTAAATGAGGTCATTGTGGAGAAATAATATAGTCTAAGTTTGATGACGCAATTCGCTAGGCTCCGCCCACCGCAGTATCTATGGCGTCATTCCGCCATCTTGAGTGTAAATATTGGGAGCTTTAGTGTATACGTCATTTGGTAAAAATGACGTATATTAACCGACAGTTGGGAGCACATGCTTTGTTTTATAGTTAGTCTAGCTGTGGGCATCTATGTAGATGGATGCATATTTACAGTTTGCTTTTGTACTCCTCCTGATTCCACCTTTATGTCAGTTCATGTTCAAGTATTAAATGATTGTTTGATGTTACTTCACTGGAGTTAACTTCGTGATTTGTGTTGTCTGATTTATTACACCCTCTACAAGCATCATCATTAAAAGGATCCGTAACAGTCATATTACAACCCGTGATTTAAATGATTGAGCAGGCGGTCCAGTATGATAATGTAAATGAGGTCATATTACAACCCGTGATTTAAATGATTGAGCAGGCGGTCCAGTATGATACTGAAATGTAACTGAGGTCATATTACAACCTGTGATTTAAATGACTGAGCAGGCGGTCCAGTAAGATAATGTAAATGAGGTCATATTACAACCCGTGATTTAAATGACTGAGCAGGCGGTCCAGTATGATACTGAAATGTAAATGAGGTCATATTACAACCCGTGATTTAAATGACTGAGCAGGCGGTCCAGTATGATAATGTAAATGAGGTCATATTGCAACCCGTGATTAAAATGACTGAGCAGGCGGTCCAGTATGATACTGAAATGTAAATGAGGTCATATTACAACCCGTGATTAAAATGACTGAGCAGGCGGTCCAGTATGATACTGAAATGTAAATGAGGTCATATTACAACCCGTGATTAAAATGACTGAGCAGGCGGTCCAGTATGATACTGAAATGTAAATGAGGTCATATTACAACCCGTGATTTAAATGATTGAGCAGGCGGTCCAGTATGATAATGTAAATGAGGTCATATTACAACCCGTGATTTAAATGATTGAGCAGGCGGTCCAGTATGATACTGAAATGTAAATGAGGTCATATTACAACCTGTGATTTAAATGACTGAGCAGGCGGTCCAGTAAGATAATGTAAATGAGGTCATATTACAACCCGTGATTTAAATGACTGAGCAGGCGGTCCAGTATGATACTGAAATGTAAATGAGGTCATATTACAACCCGTGATTTAAATGACTGAGCAGGCGGTCCAGTATGATAATGTAAATGAGGTCATATTGCAACCCGTGATTAAAATGACTGAGCAGGCGGTCCAGTATGATACTGAAATGTAAATGAGGTCATATTACAACCCGTGATTAAAATGACTGAGCAGGCGGTCCAGTATGATACTGAAATGTAAATGAGGTCATATTACAACCCGTGATTAAAATGACTGAGCAGGCGGTCCAGTATGATACTGAAATGTAAATGAGGTCATATTACAACCCGTGATTTAAATGACTGAGCAGGCGGTCCAGTATGATACTGAAATGTAAATGAGGTCATATTACAACCCGTGATTTAAATGACTGAGCAGGCGGTCCAGTATGATAATGTAAATGAGGTCATATTGCAACCCGTGATTAAAATGACTGAGCAGGCGGTCCAGTATGATACTGAAATGTAAATGAGGTCATATTACAACCCGTGATTAAAATGACTGAGCAGGCGGTCCAGTATGATACTGAAATGTAAATGAGGTCATATTACAACCCGTGATTAAAATGACTGAGCAGGCGGTCCAGTATGATACTGAAATGTAAATGAGGTCATATTACAACCCGTGATTAAAATGACTGAGCAGGCGGTCCACTATGATACTGAAATGTAAATGAGATCATATTACAACACGTGATTTAAATGACTGAGCAGGTGCTTATTTAATTTTCACTGAATTCTTTCATTTAGGGGCAGATGGTATATATTATGAGAACCACTGTAAAAAGGGATCACATTTCTCGATAGTCGAGTAGTGTTGTTTTAGTCCCAGGTCATATTTTAGTTTCAGTTTTTATTTCATTTTTTCTGTAATAATTTCAGTTTTCGTCTAGTTTTAGTCTTGCTGCTAATTTTAGTTTTAGTTTTAGTTCTCGTTGACGAAAAGTCAACATTTTCGTCAACGGAGGTTTTAGTTTTAGTTTTCGTCAACGAAAACAACACTATAGTCGAGACGCACAAGTTCAAATTTTGGTTTGGAATGAACAACAAAATGGGTTACCGCTCCTAGTAGCCAGGTGACCATTGGATTATCTGTTGAATCATTTAATCCTTACCATGATTATATTCTCTCAAGCAGTGTGTCATTTTTACAGCCAATGTAATTGTATGATTCTTTCATTAAGAAAACGGCCCTTAAATGTTTTGATAATGTTATGTGTTAACATAAAGCAAATGAAAAGCTGTGAGTAATACTATAAAACAGTTTTTGGTATGTAACAAAAGTCATTCCACCAAGAAACAGTGTGCAGGAGTAAATGCTAGTAATGTTCTTCTATATTAGAATGATGAAATGGGTGATATTTTCAGGGCCGAATTAGAGTTACTGCGGGACCTAATAATAAGAACGAAATGACTAATCCTATCACAACTGTTATAAATGAGGGCCGATATTTTATAGGGCCCAAGGCTTTGACCTTACAAGCCTAACTGATTTGTTAAAAACATTTGTTAACAATGAAGGTCTAGAAAGACCAGGGGCTTTTTTATGAATACATGTATCGAATTAGGCGATGTCCAATTGTCATTTCGCCGAAATGATATTAATCTTACAGTACTGTTTTGTTATTGCAATAACACATCGAAAACGACAAGCCTCATTACTCTCCTTTCCCAACTTTAGAACGACCTTGGTATAGGCAGACATCGTTACTGAATCAAGGTGTATGCTGCCTACTGTCTTATCTGATTTAAAATTTGGCTGACTGTCAAGTTGGCTAATAGCACACCAAAAGAAGACAATTGTTAAGAACATAAATAAAAAATGAAATACGTTATTTTACAAATTCTGTTTTTTTTTCAATTTCTTTTTTTTTTTTTTTTTCAATTTTATTTTAGTACAGAAAGAAAATGAAACCGTTGACTTTTAATTCTAGTTATGTTATTTTTTTTTAGATAAATGAAATATCCACTTACTAAGTTAGGGCTGCCAGAATGTTGATGTGATATGGTAAAAAAGGACACTATTTGTTCACTCATTATTCAGACTTGAACATTATTACTGTTAACACCAAGACTTAAACATGTTTAATTTCAAAACGTTATCAATTGTAAGATAATTTTTTTATTATTAGTTTTACCATAGTAAAATTTGATAGAAATTTGTCGATTTTTTTATATTTCAGAATTCAACACAAACAACTTCAAGAATAGTAATAGCTTATATTTTTCTTTTTCATAGTTATCCCCCTTAAAGAAAATTCCATAAAATCGTAATTTTGAGCGAGGAATATCCGTAAGTTATATTTATATACACGTCAGTGTCCATTCGCGTCAAAGTTGCCGCTTCTTGGGTTTTTTAATGATCACAACTTGGGCTTTTCGTATTTCTGGTAGCACTGTCTCTTTCATTGTAGACAATATTTTATGGCAACCAAGGTAAGCTCACTAAAATCTATCTATCTATCTATCTATCTATCTATCTATCTATCTATCTATCTATCTATCTATCTATCTATCTATCTATCTATCTATCTATCTATCTATCTATCTATCTATCTATCTATCTATCTATCTATCTATCTATCTATCCTTCATATGTCTGTTAATCTTTCTGTCAAACTATCTCCCTGCCTACCTGTCTGTCTGTCTAATATCTCCGTCCGTCCGCCCATCTGTCTTCTGTTTGTCTATTCGGGATTGCCCGCCTCATTGTATTATCTCAGGTTTTGTCTGTCTTTCTGTCAGTATTAATGTGTGTCCATTCTCACAGTTGGTTAATTGTGTCTCCTCAAAACAATTAGCACGTATAGCTGTATTAAATAAAATAAAAAAATATTGACCTATATGCTTATGTTGTCTGTCTATGTTACATTTATCAAACGTCATTTGTATTTCAAAATTAATGAATTTAATGATAGTATTGTTTATACCAGCTGCCATATTAATGAGCTATGGACCTACTAAAAATAACTATTATGATCACCAATCACTTGATGGTCCGTTTGTGGGTTGCTTGGTTTTTCAGCATTACTAAGCACAGCACAACATTTCTGTGACCCCAACATTCCATCACGCCCGTTTCCAAAGCCAGTGGTCAGGGTCTCAGTTATCCACCAAATGTGAAGATGGTCAGTATGTGGACGGACACCGATGTGTCCCTTGCGATGATGGAACATTCATGACGTCATTGATGGCGAAGAAAGGGACATACCCCAAGCGCATACCATGTCTAACACCACAAAAGGTGAGTCTGTTTGAGCATCGTTATAGTCTGTTATTGTATACGGATAAGGAAGCTTGTAAGAATGACGAAGTGTGTTGATGGACATCGTTCATTTCCCAGTCACCACATGTGTCTCCCGTGGTACCTCCATGGCCATTGCACACTTTGGATATGGTCTAAGATAAATAAGGGCTCTCCAAATCTGTTACGTCGTATTTTACGGGATAGATAAAAATACATGACCTTCATAAAAAACAAATAAAAAAAAGACTAAATCAGTCAGAAATAAATGTGAAAGAATAACAAATAAGAAAGTCTTTATAAATAACTACATTTATTGTGGTCTTAGCAAGTCTGATATCATCCAACGAAACATTTTCAGAGGCAGTGGCGTACATTAATGAGTAAATTGCAGGAAATTGGGCTTTAGTTGCGACTGGGCATCATCAGCCTGACAGTTTCGTAAAATTTTCCAGGATATAACAGGGGCAGGAGAATGGCCCAAGGGGCTGGAAGCCAAAGTGGAGGCAATCCAATATTCTATGTCCCGAAATTTTGTATTGGTGACTCTTCAGTCAATTCCTGGACATATCGGATTGCCTGAGAATGACAGGGCCAAATTCCCAGCTAGGTCGATCAATGCCCAGCCTTGGCGCACTTCGTTGGTGATGAAAGTAGCTCAATGGAGGGCGCATGTACCAAGATCAGTAAGTTGGAACAAAATCAGTGGTTCTCGAGTTGGGACAACGGGATGACAGATAGAATGGAGTGGCCGCCCAAGACTGCCTAATGATGGGGGCTTGGGAGGGTCAAGCAGTCAATTATTGCACAGTTTTGCACTGTGCATAGCCCAATCGATACATACTTTGGGAGGCTCAGGCCCAATGTTGGCTTTCTTTGGCACCGCTGTAGGAAGGTTGAGGCCCAATGTGTCTCTCTGTGGCGCCACTGTAGGAAGGTTCAGGCCCAATGTTGGCTCTCTGTGGCGCCACTGTAGGAAGGTTGAGGCCCAATTATGCTCTCTGTGGCGCCACTGTAGGAAGGTTAAGGCCCAATTATGCACTCTGTGGCGCTACTATATGAAGGTTGAGGCCCAATTATGCTCTCTGTGGCGCCACTGTAGGAAGGTTGAGGCCCAATTATGCTCTCTGTGGCGCCACTGTAGGAAGGTTGAGGCCCAATGTTGGCTCTCTGTGGCGCCACTGTAGGAAGGTTGAAGAAACCATGGAACATGTGCTGTATGAGTGCCCTGAGCTGAATAACCACTGAGTGAATCAGTTGGGTAGTTTGTTTGCCATAGAAATATGAGAAATACAATGAGACTAAGTCTCTGCTTGCAGATAAACTGATAGTAAAAGAGAGAGAGAGAGAGCACATTTGAAAAAAATAAATTTATTTGTGCTTTTTTAAGCTATAATGCATTTCCTAATCTAACAATGTAATATTATTTTTATTTTGAAATATTCAGTAGACTTTCGTCTTTCCGACTTAATGACATTTTGGATATTCCAGAGACTGCTATAGCTGTAGATGTATATAGTAATTAAATGCCTTAAATATACTACTATTAAAATAAACCCTTTTTATTAATGAGATTCAAAATTTATTTTTCATTAATCAGACATCAAACAGAAAATTCATGAGAAAAAAACTCTAGTTGCACAGGAATTTTTATTTTTTCAAATCAATATAAAATCTGGTTCTAGTAATAGTTCTTGACATATAATAACATAATAAGGCAAAAAAAGTAAAAAAAAAAACAACTAATGTCTTTGTAAACATTTCTAAGGTGGAACATATTATTCCCACCATGCTAAAACATAATCTGTGATCGTCTCTGAAACACTTTCTCTTTCTGAGGCAGAGTTGTTCAAACTTCTGTTTTATGTGCTGCAGATAGTACAATGTCTTCTACTGATTCTTTCGGGTAGTGAACTTTCAGAGAAACCTTGGAATTTGTAGTGCTTACTGGCTTAGGAAGGAACGAAGCATAGGGTGTAGCTGTATGTACAACTATGTTCGAAACGTAACCCTCAGCACACTGCACTTTAAATATTTTCAAAGTAATTTTGTTAACAGGTTAGTTGGGATTTTTACAGCGTATAAGGGTCTTGTCTGTTTCTCTGAGGTAAGAGAGAATTGTCGTTGAGGAGGCTGTGAGACAAGCCATCTAAAACAATCAACTGTCATCAGCTATAACTAGGAAGCAAAAAGATGTATGAAAAATTACTTATCCCAATGAAGGTGCGTATTCCACCAGCATTAGTTGGTGTATGCCTTTTATTCTCCGGTTGCGCATACAGGTTTGTTTGAAAGACAATCAAATTTATGATATTGTTGCAAACTTCCAAAATCTCTCTAGGTAGGCACTAAAGGACACTAAAGGACACGTGGGTTCGTTAGTTGAATAATAAGATTTATTCACAGTCTACAATGTACAGGTTATAATAAGATTTATTCACAGTCTACAATGTACAGGTTATAATAAGATTTATTCACAGTCTACAATGTGCAGGTTATAATAAGATTTATTCACAGTCTACAATGTACAGGTTCTAATAAGATTTATTCACAGTCTACAATGTACAGGTTATAATAAGATTTATTCACAGTCTACATTGTACAGGTTATAATAAGTCCAGGCGAAAACAAAACAACATAGTCCATTGCACTGATACAGGAATACTATTGTAATTTTAAACTATTTATTCTGGAACAAACATTGTAAACGTTTTGGTATTTGTCCAAATCAACTGATAACATTTTCTTAAAATTTTGTCCTTATTTTGAGATATACTCATTATACAAAGACCAGATAAACGATCATTACCAGTTGTTGAGATTAGCCACGTTTTTACTGGTCTTAGAGTGCTAAATGATCTCTCGATTGTACATGTTGTTACTGGAAAAAGTCAAAGCTGTCAAAAAAGCCATTTTAATCGTAGGGAAAAATTGGTTTCATCTAAAACTTCACAAAGAGTCATTGTTTTTCCCCTTTAAGAGTTTTACATTTCCATATATCATACAAGGTTTCAATCTCTTCGATTAAATTGTCAAATGCGTAATATTCAGCGATAGCCCGGCTTGATCCATCAAAACGGGATGCAAAACTCAAAGGGAAAATGCTGTTTTATTTTTCTACACAAAAACGAGTTCCCAGTTAATAGAATCAAGGTAGGGTGTTAAAAAAAGTTATTCTAAAATAATCCTTAGGCAAATCAACTTTTGCAGTTTCCCTGTTTATATGTCTTCGAGCTTGTCGTGGCGGTTGAATGTCGACACCTATATCATCTACAACACCTTTTGTAACTAAAAATTTCCGTATACTTCTCATCACAGTTCTGTCGATCAACAGCCAATGTAGTCAACAATTCTTCAATGTATTTTTGACCTGCCAGTAAATTTTAATACACGGCCTGTAATTTTTGGGACACAGCTTCTAGCTTTGATGAATATTTTTGTATAATAACTAATCAAGCAACAGATGTACCCGACCCTAACCTCTTAAGCACAAAGTAACCTTTGTGCAACTTGCTTACTTTTTCCAGATTGTTCTAAATATTCCAGTTGTTTAACAATTTCTGTCACATTTTCAGTGAAATTTCACAAGCTATTATATTTATGTGTTCATCTAGTTTCACATAGCAAAGATATACTTAGCACTACAAGAACCAATTGACAAATGATTACCTAAAACTTCATCTCCATTTTCAACACGAAACTCTCAAAGGTTGTAAAAAATACCAGAATGTGATTCTTTTCCACGAAGTGCCAAATCATGCATGCCGCAAAAAAAAAAGATTGTAGAAATGGAGGGACCCAGTTTGTTGCTATTTTCTTGAATTTGTCTTCTAAATGATGAGTTCAACTGCTCATCTATAGAAATTGTTTTGGCCTCCAATAATGCAAATAAATAGCTTGCATCCTTAATAATAGCCTTTATGCTATGTGCTTTGCATGTGGCTACGTGCATCTTCGATGAAATCTTTAAATTGTGTGCATGGTTTGATGACTAATGCCCCATGAACTCCTGGAATTACTTTTTTGTGGAAACAACACGTAAAATTTGCAAAAGGCACTTTTTAACATTTGCGAGTGTATAACCCACGATAAATAGTCTGATAGCCAAGAATATCTAAAACCTCTGTTTCCACCACTGTCAGCTTTAAAAATCATACTTTTTATCAGGGGTCCAACAATCAAGGATCAGCAGCAATTTCAACTCATTTGAAAGGTCGTATGTCAAGACATACCTTCCTATATCCAATTTAGGAAATGAAAAGAAGTGACAGCGACAATCAAATAAAAAATAGTTGCTTCAGTTGTGTCTGGCTTTTGAACTTGTACTGTTGTCCCCAATGCAAATGATAATTCAGATGCTGCAGACGCCCTAAAATCTTCTAATAACGGCTTTTCGAAATCCCGCGATTGCTCTACTTTTCGTTTTATTGAGCCTGTACAACAATTTCTGATATCCATCTTTTTATATTAATTTATGATAAATTTAAAAACTGACTTAGTGCAAGATGATTATAAACTAACAAGAGTTGCCAGATTAAAAAAAAACCTATATGCAAAAAACATTTTCGAAGGACAAATCAAGCTACAGAATGCAAAAAAAAAACAAAAACAAAAAAAATAAAAATAAAATCGGAACATGCTTGTGCTTGTAGTCAAAATGCTTGAATTTTCAAATACATTTATTTATGTTAATATAAATAATTAATGATATACTTAAATTGGATTTAATTAAGAAATAAACCTGTATGGCATTGTTAGTTAAAATAAAAAAAAAACGTATTTTTTTGCCCCCCTCTGGAAAAATTCCTAGCGACGCTCATGAACGTGTTATCGCTGGCGATGTGCCGATCACGGATTCACTGCATTAACAGACCCTTGTCCGTCCCTCTCCGTCTGGTCCACCAGATCTTCTGTTCGATCTGTTCTCTCGTTGTCCGTCCTAAGAATCACAGCACAGTTCCTTTTATAGGTAGTCCCACCCACGCTGAGTACAGAGGGTGAAGGTCATTGTGTGGATTTGCAAGTGGCAAACAACACTATTTCATCACTTTTACTAAGGCGGGGGTGAACGAACGAATTAACAATATGTAGGCGTACATGAGTTGTGATTGCATCATTCATCTCGGGGCAGGGGTGTCACCGGGTGGGGGGGGGGGTAAAACAGAGTTATAACAATATCATCAGTTATGAATTGACATTACATGGAGTAAAAAAAAAGTGTCCCACAGTTCAGCAAGTGAATTCAAATAGGTGGGATGGTTTTTATCCCACTATGCTTGAAAGAGTTAAAACTTAGACACAATATAAGCAACTTTATAGACCAATCATTTAACAATTTTTGTATTAATCTCCTTTCCTTCAAATCTGCAGGATGAGGTTGCAAACGAGCGATGTACCAAAACAAAAGACGCAACCATCATGAGCCAGGACGGATTTTACCGAAACAGATCTGCGGATATTCCCTGTATGTCTCAAAGCCTTAGATGTGATATTTGTGGAATTGGTAGAAACATGTATAAACCCAAAATGGCTCTTAAATACCAAGGATTCCAAAACTCCATCTGCTGTCCAAATAACACGGTTGTGAAAGCTGGCCAGTGTGTTCATGAAACCGGTTTTTTTACAGTTGCCACGGCAACACTTAAACTCACCCTCCAAACCGAAAATGTGAAGGACTCGAAAGTTGATGATGCATTATCTGCTCAAACTTATGACATTAACGTTGCAGAACCAAGGTTCAGAAAATATTCTTTACAAATGTTTATGTCCATAATTGTGCTCATTTTTTTATCAATCTGGTTTTTTGAGAATAGCACACTTTTTGTGGTTGTATGACAATTTTTTTTCTGGTCAATTATATTAGTTACAATGTAAATGCTTGTGGTAGCCAAATGTACTAAATGTTTGGTGGTAGCCAAATGTACTAAATGTTTGGTGGTAGCCAAATTTACTAAAGATAATGTTGGAGGTTTTATTTTTTGCCTTCAAACGGAAAAAAAATTAGTAAAAATTATTGTAAATAAAAAAGAAATTATTTTTGATAATTTAGAATGTAACCGTGTACACTGTTGTGTATTTCAAAATTATTGATGATAGCCAATTGTGAGGCTTTTTGATATTTCTAGATTTTTATCCCATTGTCTATTTGGTTCTTTCAAGGTATTGTTGCAGTTTCAGATTACATGACTGCTAAACTATGATTAATGGCTTCAATGGATCTAAAGAACGATTCTGTCAGCGAAAAAGAGAATGTTGTGATGTGAGTGATATAGGTGGTAATTAAGTGATTGTTGAGATGTCAGCAGTTGCTGTGATGTCAGTAGTTGTTGAGATGTCAGTGGTTCTTGTGATGTCAGTCATAGTTTATTTATTAAAGGGTTGTTGTGATGTCAGTGGTTTCTGTGATGTCAGTCAGTGGATGATGTGAAATCAGTGGATGTCATGTCAGTGGATGTCGTAATGTCAGTGGATGTCGTGATGTCAGTTTATGTCATGATATCAGTGGGTCTTGTCACAAGTGAAATATTTTTGTATTATAATTCATTTTACTTGGATCACCATTAGTTTGGTTCAATATCACTTGTAGTTATGGTTGTTTTATTACTTGTCAAAGTACATTTTATTTCTAAGACTGATACTGGTTACACAAACTTGTCCGGTATATGGTGGCTTTGAACTTTGTGTTTTGATGCAAAACAATAATAATAAGCATCAAAATAGATGCTAAGTAAAGGTTAACGAAGAACATTATGTTGAGAAAAAACTTTTGAAAAATACTTTATTTTAACCATTTGTATTGTGATAGATGACACACAATACTTATAATACCCCCCCCCCCGACAATCTCCACCAAATAAGGTGCTGTCTGGTCTCACTTGTCAATCATGAGGCGTTGTCTGGTCTCACTTGTCAATCATGAGGCGTTGTCTGGTCTCACTTGTCTATCATGAGGCGCTGTCTGGTCTCAAGTGTCTATCATGAGGCGTTGTCTGGTCTTACTTGTCTATCATGAGGCGCTGTCTGGTCTCACTTGTCCATCATGAGGCGTGGTCTAGTCTCACGTGTCTATCATGAGGCGCTGTCTGGTCTCACTTGTCCATCATGGGGCGCTGTCTGGTCTCACTTGTCTATCATGAGGCGCTGTCTGTTCTCACTTGTACATCATAAGGCGCTGTCTGGTCTCACTTGTCTATCATGAGCGCTGTCTGGTCTCACTTGTCCATTATGGGGCGCTGTCTGGTCTCACTTGCCCATCATGGGGCGCTGTCTGGTCTCACTTGTCCATCATAAGGCGCTGTCTGATCTTACGTGCCCATCATTAGGCGCTGTCTGGTCTCACTTGTCTATCATGAGCGCTGTCTGGTCTCACTTGTCCATTATGGGGCGCTGTCTGGTCTCACTTGCCCATCATGGGGCGCTGTCTGGTCTCACTTGCCCATCATGGGGCGCTGTCTGGTCTCACTTGTCCATCATGGGGCGCTGTCTGATCTTACGTGCCCATCATTAGGCGCTGTCTGGTCTCACTTGTCCATCATGGGGCGCTGTCTGGTCTCACTTGTCTATCATGAGCGCTGTCTGGTCTCACTTGTCCATTATGGGGCGCTGTCTGGTCTCACTTGCCCATCATGGGGCGCTGTCTGGTCTCACTTGTCCATCATAAGGCGCTGTCTGATCTTACGTGCCCATCATTAGGCGCTGTCTGGTCTCACTTGTCCATCATGAGGCGCTGTCTGGTCTCACTTGTCCATCATGGGGCGCTGTCTGATCTTACGTGCCCATCATTAGGCGCTGTCTGGTCTCACTTGTCCATCATGGGGCGCTGTCTGGTCTCACTTGTCTATCATGAGCGCTGTCTGGTCTCACTTGTCCATTATGGGGCGCTGTCTGGTCTCACTTGCCCATCATGGGCGCTGTCTGGTCTCACTTGTCCATCATGGGGCGTGGTCTGATCTTACGTGCCCATCATTAGGCGCTGTCTGGTCTCACTTGTCCATCATGAGGCGCTGTCTGGTCTCACTTGTCTATCATGAGCGCTGTCTGGTCTCACTTGTCCATTATGGGGCGCTGTCTGGTCTCACTTGCCCATCATGGGGCGTTGTCTGGTCTCACTTGTCCATCATAAGGCGCTGTCTGATCTTACGTGCCCATCATTAGGCGCTGTCTGGTCTCACTTGTCCATCATGAGGCGCTGTCTGGTCTCACTTGCCCATCATGGGGCGCTGTCTGGTCTCACTTGCCCATCATGGGGCACTGTCTGGTTCACTTGTCCATTATTTGCCAATGATTTTACCGGCTTACACACAATTATGATTTATTAATTTATCTAATAATAAAATTACATAATGTATTTATCAAGTATGGCAGGGGTGAGTGTTTCATGTATGTGTGTCCGACATTGACCAAATCGATTATACGTCAATGTACATCATTGCTCATTACTTTAGAAATTGTGCAGGTCAGTAACATTGAAATTTCTCGTGAGAAAAGTCACATCTTGATATCTTCTTTGTGATTGATGGAGTATTTGTCCGATTTTTAACTTATTGTAGCAGAAAGGGTAATTTTTTTCATAGTCATGTAAAATTCAAGGAAGTTGGTTTTCTTCTAGAAATGAAATACGTTTCATTTTTGATGGCAATAATCTCGAGATATGTTCAGATTAAAAATGTTAAAAATGTTGATCTCTTATGCAGTTTGACATCATTTTGACCACAGTTAGACCTACTCTTAGACATTATTTTGTACTTAAATGGACACTCAATTAGTGTTACATTTTCTTTTGTTGTGAAATGAACATCTTGGACATGGTATATTTTATACAGCCATACCCCATTTAACTCTGTGGTTACAAATCACAACACTAATCGAGAAAATGATATGATATAAATATGTAAATAATGGAGATACGTGGAGAGAGTGTGTGTGTGTGTGAGAGAGAGAGAGGGGGGTGCAATATTGTAATTTGTAATTTCTCATTCCATTTATTAATGAAATATCTTATTATTGATACCGATTTATTTTATTTAAAATTAAATTATTTTGAAAATGAAAGAGTTTTGATATGTTGATGTGAAAGCTATTTTTGTTTTTCAACAAGTCCCCTAACTCGGGGTCGGCAACCTACGGCTCGCGAGCCGCACGTCGCTCTTTCGATGTCAAGTTGCGGCTCTTTCGATGTCAAATTGCAGCCTAATCAATTACCATAACATTGAAAAAACAATTTTAGTGGCTCTTTAAAAACTGAGAAAATTGTAAATTATAACTTTTGGCTCTTCCTTCTCAAAAGGTTGCCGACCCCCGCCCAAACTCTATCTGCCTTAATGTAGATTCTGAGCCTTTGTATTCGTTAAGAATCATAATTCTCTTTTTTTAACTTTTATTGTCTATGAATCCTTTTATTATTTTGGAAGGCTTGTTGCTTCGCGTCTACATTATATAATAAAATTGAATCGTAAGTATGCAGAATTGATGTTTAGTCATGTAGTACACACTGAGGCAGCCAGAAGGGACGGATGGTCTTACGTTTTAGCGCTCGATTGTTGACCTAAGGGTCTCGGGGGTTCAAATCTCCAAAGAGAACGAAGGGAATTTCAGGTCTTGGTGAAAGTTAACACCATGTCTCCCGTGGCGTCTCCATGATCATAGCACTGTCGGTTATGGTGGGGATAAAAAAGGGGGTTATAAAACAGTTTTTTTTATAAGATCTAAGAAATAAAACATCTCATCCTTTAATCCTTACACACAGACGCAACCAGACCAGCGGCGTCACTATGGTTGGTGTTACCCGGTGCGTATAATTCTGATTGTAATGTTTGTAAAATACGTCAAATCGGTCCAAAAGTTTATGAGCTTTTAATTATTATCGGTTATAAAACCCAACTAGACTTACTGCTTTAAAATTGTTCATATATATATATTATATACATTTAATAAGATTTATTGATTTCTTTCAGAGAGATAACTGTACCAAATTTTATATATATATATATATATATATATATATATATATATATATATATAAATATATATATATATATATATACATATTCTCAATGAGTTTATCTATTTATTATTTTTTTATTGTTGTATTGACATCTATCAAAGATGTCACATATTTATCAATTATATAGCTATGTATAAGGTTTGGTTAAGTATATTAAGTACTGGTATATAGTACCACGAGAACAGTCAAATAGAATGTTCAAAAATATGTTTCTTTAAATTAAATTATGTCAGGCATAGTAGATCCATAGTTGTACGAAAGAGATATGTGATACTTTAACTTCAACTAGCGTTTCATGTAGTTCAATAAAAAAAAAGTAGACCTTACACTGCAGTTACTTCAATGCACAGAAAAAGAACGGAGGAAGGGGGGGAGGGGGCCAATTTTTCCGATAATTTTTTAGGATGCCCCCCCGGGTCCACCTTCCCGGTCTCCTCCCCCCCCCCCCCCCAGTCTCGTTAAAAATTTTGCGGAAGGCTCCCAAGCTGTTAAAGCCGCCACTGATGTAGCTTATAATATTATTTCCCGTACCTAGTCCAGCAATGACGGGATTCCCCGGTAATTTTTTTCTTACTTACGTTTCTCTGTCATATGACGTGGCAAATAAAAAAAAGTATTTTACGCTACCTACAGGTATGTTACATTATGTTTCGAGTTATTTGTTATTATAGCGATTACAACGTACACTTTAACTTGAGTGTGTTTGAATTTTAAATTATTGTATTATTTCATTAATATTCTTTATTCGAGTATTTTAAAGGATTTTTTTAAGTTGGAAATATTGATGCAAAATTTCATTTATGGATTTTCGGTTAATGCAGGTAACATTTCCGGAAAGTGGTGATTCATGTAAAATTGTCTGTATCATGTATATCTTTATAAATAATATAGGTCTCGCGTCTGTGTTATAGCGAAAGTAGAAATCAAGAATTTGAAATGGCGCCTTGCTGGCGTTTCGATTCAATAAATGTTTTTTTTAAATCTACGGTTTTGAAAAGTTTTTGCGGTTTTTAAACATGAAAGCCAACGGCCAAATGTGAAATATTTCCATTTAAACATCTGTTTGTTTTTGTGTATTTCTACAACATACTGCATCTTTTAATTGTAAAATAATTAGAGCTGCTGTTCGATTAAAAAAATTGATCGAAATTAACGCATGATTAAAAATTTTAATCGCAAATTAACGCACATTTTAATCGACACAATATAATACAATTGTTTGTATTCAAACTAATATGTCATAATATCAAAGCATAACATTGGTATAATAAACAAGTCATTTTAATTTACGAAAGAGGTATAATGAATTATAACATATTTATTAAGCATTAGCATATATGTCTATTGAGTTAGCTAGTGAGACCAGTTTATGGACATGTATCAATCACGTCAATGATGCGAATTATTTTCTTTTTATTTAACAACAATGCCTAACCTTTTTTTTTTCGTAACGCAGTTTCCGGACTAATGATGTATGTCCCTCCCTCCCTGTCATATTTTGCTTCACATCGCCCACACGTACGTCTGTTTACCCTACCCTCCACTTCCCATCAAAAAAAAATACACACTTCATTTATATCTCAAATGTAACTTTTCTTTCATAAAATGATAGCCAGAAAGTTGTCGCTCACTTATTATTAACGCGTTTTTTTTCTTTATTCCAACCCCCCCCCCCCACTCTTTCCCCACCAAGTCACATTTTTAACACACTCTCTCTCCACTTAAAGATGTACCAAAAACAAGTTGACACCGGTTCCATTGTTTCAATCTAGGAGCATGCGTCATAAAACACAATCCTCTTGTTTTAAGGTCATACAGCTGCTATGATTTTACGTAGACGTGACCTTTACCCCACCAATACTACTACGGTCGTCGAGTTGAAAGACAAATTTACTTTTAATCTTTTTTTTGAAGTTTTTGTTTTGTACCGCGATGTTACTCTTTTATTCTTTCATTCATTTACTTTCTTACTATCAACTATTATTTCAATGTTTTAGTGAACAACAGAAAAGAAAATTTCATTTTTTTATCGGTCTGTCAGTTATATTAATAAAAAAATATCTTGTAAAATGAGACTCTTTAATGTTACCGTATGGCAATTTTCAAACGTTCAAAGCTAAAATTTTGAAACGTCGGCTTTCATTTTTCATCTTCTGTTGTTCTTTCTTTCGTGTGTCAACATTAAAGATTCTTTCTTTCGTTTCATTTTGGTTATAGCAAGGGAACAGGAGGTTCACTTGTCGAAGGGCTATATAACAAAACATCTTCATTTTATATTACAATTGGGGCTTTTGTCAACGTACCTAGGAGTGAGGGTGTGTGTAAATTGTGACAGGTTGGGGTTGGTAGTGAACGCAACTTGTAGCGTGAAAATCCGTTAGTTATCGATTTGGTGAACTTTCAGCATTTTGGTCAAATTAACGCATTTAGTTATTGCGTTAAAAATTTTAATCGCAAATTTTTTTTGACGCGTTAATCGCAAAATAACGCAGTTTAATCAGCAGCCCTAAAAATAATCGATTAAATCCAAGTTAAGAATATCATTAATTATTTATTTTGACATGAATAAATGTATTTGAAAATTCAAAACATTTTGACTACAAGAAAAGCATGTTCCGATTTTATTTTTTTCTAGAGCATTTTCGAAAAAAAAATGCTCTATTGTCCCCGTTTTGTCTGTCTGTCTGTCTGTCCGTCATCACCCTAGATCTCAACAACCATAAGTCCTAGACCCATGATGTATATATCATTTTGTAGGTCTTGGCCTGCCAAGAAATGACTTTGGTCCATTTCGCGATCTGACCTCTGAGGGCCGAAAAAGGGGGCGTTTTAAGTACCGTTTTTTTACTATATAAGCTATATTAATAAAGGAGCGCCCTAAATCTCAGCAACCATAAGTCCTAGACCCATGATGTATATATCATTTTGTAGGTCTTGGCCTGCCAAGTGTACATCAAAAGTTCATTTTGCGATCTGACCTATGAGGGCCAAAAAAGGGGGCGTTTTAAGTACCTTTTTTGCTTATATTTTAAATTATAAATAATAAATGCTAATCAAAGGGGCGTAATCATTATTTATTTTTGTAACAGTTATTCAACATGATTACTTCCCTCTCTATTTATTCAGAAAAATCTATGGCTGTCACCCGGAAAAAAAATACGGATTTCGTCCGGCGTAACCGAAAATGCTCTAAAATGTCCTTTGTCCGAAACGGAAAAGACTTAAATTGCTTGTTTTTTTATTTAATTTGGCCTTCTGTAGCTTGATTTGTCCTTCGAAAATGTTTTTGGCTTTAAGGTTTTTTTTATCATCTGGAAACTCTTGTTAGTTTATAATCGTCTGCCACTGAGTGAATTTTTAAATTTATCCTAAATGAATACGAAAAGATGGATATCGGAAAATAAATGTACATGCTCAATAAAACGAAATGTAGAGCAATCGCGGGATTCCGAAAAGTCGTTATTAGAAGATTTTAGAGCGTTTGCAGTATCTGAATTATCACATGCATTGAGGACAACAGTATAAGTTCAACAGCCAGACACAAATGAAGAAACTATTTCTAATTTGAATGTCGCTGTCACTTCTTCATTTCCTAAATTGGATATTGGAAGGTATGTCTTGACATACGACCTTTCAAATGAGTTGAAATTGCTGCTGATCCTTGATTGTTCGACCCCCCCCCCCGATAAAAATATGATTTTTAGAGCTGACATTAGTGGAAACAGAGGATTTAGATATGCTTGGTAATCAAACTATTCATCGTGGGTTGTATACTTGCAAATGTTAAAAGGTGGCTTTTGCAAATTGTGCGTGTTGTTTTCGCAAAATAGTTCCTGGAGCATTTGTTATCAAACCATGTACAAAATTAAAAGATTTCAACGAAGGTGCACTTAGCCACATGCAAAGCACATGGGACAAAGACTCTTATTAAGGATTCAAGCTATTTTGTTGCACTATTGGTAGCCAAAGCAATTTCTATAGATGAGCAGTTGAACTCATCATTTAGAAGACAAATTCAAGAAAATTGCAACAAACTGGGTCCCTCCATTTCTACAATCTTGTTTTTTTTGCGGCATGCATGATTTGGTACTTCGTGGAAAAGAATCACATTCTGGTATTTTTTACAACCTGTTAGAGATGAAGTTCTAGGTAATCATTTGTCAATTAGTTCTTGTATTGCTAAGTATATCTCGGCAACCAGTGCCGCCGAGAGGTGGGCAGAGGGCAAATGCCCAGGGGCCCGGCGAGTTTTAAAGGCCCGGACTGAGCTTGCCAATCAACTTTTGAAAATATTATTATTATGGGCCTGTCGGAAACTACACAAAACACTATTATCGAAATTTGTGGGTCTCTCTTGCTTGAAGACAATATAATTTCAGGCATTGAGCAGATGTCACTTGGTGTTAGATTTGTCAAAGAACACCATAATTATAAATTCATTAAAATTTGGATCAGATACAGCCCCGTAGCGTGAAAATTCTATAGCAGGGGCCAGTCATTCTATAGCAGAGGCAAGCAATAGCAAGGGTGGGGGCAGGAAATAAATTTTACTAAGTAGAGCAAACAAGCAAAGGGGCCAGACAAAACTTAGGGAGGGCCAGGCTCCCCTGCCCCCCCCCCCCGCACGCTACGGTCCTGATTAGATAAGACAAATTTTGTTGGTCAAGGATAAGACGGATGTTCTACAATGGCAAGTAAAGGAGCAGTCCAAGCAATAATTCCAAAAAAAGACCCAAAAAGCAACAATTGTAGATTGCAGTTCACATTAATCGTGAACGATTTAAATAATGTGAATGCTGTACGAAACACAATAGGAAAAATTAAGTCAATTATAGTTTTTTCTGAGAAATTAATCAGCGAAGAAAACTAATTTCAAATGTTACTTCGCTATGTGAAACTAGATGGACACATAAATATAAAAGGTTGCGGATTTTCGCAGAAAATGTGACAGAAATTTTTAAACAACTGGAATATTTTGAACAATCTGGAAAAAGCAAGCAAGTTGCACATTAGTTACTTTCTGCTGTTAGAGGTTAGGTTTGGGGTGCGTTTGTTGCTTGTTTAGTTATTATACTTTAATGTAATAAACTTTCAGGAAATTTAGTTCAGTTTTATTGTAACAACTTTATGACATTTTTTAAAAATGTGTGTGTATGTGGGGAGGGGGCAAATGCACCCCTCTTATATGACATTTTTTCCAAAATGTAGGGGGGCTAATGCCCCCGCCCCCCCCCCCCTGAATACGCCCATGCAGCTAGTATATATATATATATATATATATATATATATATATTAGCAAAATAAACACAAAGAAATACACAGCTGTAATTATATATATATATGTATTTGATATCGATCCTTAAATTAAAAACAATTCGACCCATCTATATTGCGCCCGCAATTTTCACTTTGTCAGTCACTGATGTAGGCTAATGTAATTATGTGAACATGTCTGCGAGTGTATCACTAGTTCACCATTCGACTTATTCCTAAATGTAGTTACTGAACATTTTTTTCTTTCTATATTCTCTAGTATCGATACACATTCAGTATGACAAAGACAATTATCAGACATCTTCCGGTTCTTTTCCTGTCAAACTTCGTGCTTGCAACGGGTTTTCCGACTGCCGTTGGCTCCAGAGAAATATTGTGTGACCCACAAGTTCCGTCACGCCCGCTGCCTTCACCAAAAGCCACATTAAAGATGTCCCAGGTATGCGAGGAGGGGCAGTACCTTAACGGACATCAGTGCGTACCCTGTGAAGACAACACTTTCATGACGTCTTGGATGGCTCAGTTCAGACTTTTCCGAAAGTGTCTACCGTGCAATCTAGCCAGAGAGGTAAGTCAATCTATGGACATTCTTCTTTTTGTTAGAGATTAATATAATGTTTACACGACGAGCGTTTTGTGTGGGATACAAGCGAGGCTATACAATTGAACATTTTCTGCATAACCTAGATAACTGATAAAAAATTCTTCAGTAGTTGTGAAAGTAATAACTCAAACGTAACATTTGAAATACTCTTGTTTTAACTATAAATAAAACTGGTGACTGAATGAAATAAAAAGAAACTATGACTATAATATTAGATTTATAAAAAAAAAAATAAACCATAAACTAGAAAATTAGAATGATTGTTAGAAGGGCCGTTTAAATGGATATGCAAGCTAGGCAGATGCCTAGGTCCTCCTCCCCCCCCTGCCCAATTGTAGGGGTCCTCTGTCCGGACATTTATTTTGCCGTAATCCAATAAATTTTAGGAATTCAATGGAACGACTTTAAAACCAACAAAGAAATTAGAGACATTGCAGGACAGCTCTATATCTCAATCGGGATCAAAAGAAGAAGATGGCAATTCGTGAGACATGTGATGCGGAGAGACAACAGAAGAATAGTGAAACAATCGCTTAGCTGGGAGCCAACAGGAAGAAGGAAAAGGGGAAGACCTCGCGAAACACTGAAAAGAACTCTAATCAAAGAGGCAAAAAAATGCCAATATAGACTGCCTAAAAACAATAGAAAAGCTAGCTCAAAACAGACAGAACTGGAGAGACACGCTGAGAGCCCTATGTGACGTCTAACGGCACAAGAAGGATTAAGATTAAGAATCCAAAGAAGTTTACAATTTTACTAGTTGTTATTTAAAGAAACACATTTCCTGAATCATCTTGCTACTCAAGAAGTTTTTAGTAGTTCTATATAAAATGGCATGGGCGTGTCTCGCATTCTTGCAGTGTCTCACATTGTTAACAGTCAGGTCCAAAAAAAGGAAGAGGCAATTTGAGAACTTGTACGGTCCTCCGCTACTCTTGGTTAAATTAATTGCAGTGTGAGGTGTACAGAGAGCACCCCCCCCCCCAGTGGTCTTCGTTTATTGACACAAACTAAAAAGCTTCTCACTTAGAAAATAAAAAGACCTATTTGATTAAATTGAACTATTCATTATAACCTTAAAGTTGAACTTCTACTTGACTATGGTATATATATACATATTTAATATATATATATATATATATATATATATTGGCGCCAGACGTGGTACGCCGAAGGGGGGTGGGCAGAGACAGGGAACAACACTTTCTTGGACTCCTGGTGCCGAAAATTCTAGATATGACCACCCATCACCTGAACACCTTCTGTGAAACCTTACCTACAAAGATTTATACCTAACAGAATGTTGTTTGGGGTAGGGTGGAGGTGGTGTCATTCTATCAATATATTTAGAATTAATTTTATAAACCACATAAAATATCAGCTTAATGCTTTAATTACTTTCTTATTTTATCTCTCCTATTTATAGAGTGAGATCATATCTGAGGCTTGCACCAAAACAAGAGACTCAGTGATCATGTGCCAGATCGGATTTTACCGAAAAAGATCTCTGGAATTTCCCTGCGTGTCACTGTGCGTCATTTGCAGTTCATGTGAGACTGGCGAATACCTGTACAAGGAGTTTACAGGTCGGGAGTGTAAAGACTACAACAACACCATCTGCTGTAGCGAAGAGAACATGGACGTGGTAGATGACATTTGTGTGAAGAAGTCGACTACCACGTCATCACAGATGGTTGATTTCAAAGCTTTTCATCCATTACTAAAAGAAATTAGCGCCAAAAGCACAATGGGAACAGTGTTACGATCTCGTCATCTCTATCTTTATCTTTTAATCACATTGGAGTATATCAGTGTTTCTTAAAGTTTCTTGGGGTCGAGGCAGGCCCGCCGACAGAAATTTCGGGCCCATAGGCAGGGCTGTCACGGGCCCCTAGGCATAAACATCTAAAGTATCTTTAGGTTATGAGAATTAAAAAAATTCACAGATCACATACTTTGTACTTATACTATGTATAAGTAAGACAGATACATCATACAAGTTATGGTTTTATTCAGTTATAATTTGAAAAAAAATGTATTCTAAGTTTATTGTTTAATTTCAACTATAAAAACAGTTTAATTGTATGAATGTTCTTTCAGCTTCTGCAACTGTTACATGAATTGTACAATAGATCCGTAATGCAATAGCGATATTTGGGAATATAGATTCCAACTTCAACTGGTCACTTTTATTCAGCAGTTTTTTGGGATGAAGGTTTTCACTTTGTATACTATCTGGAAAAAAATGACTTTAGATGTTTTATTTCTTCAATTAATTCACTGCTTACATTATTTGTCATTTTCTTTGCAGAAATTAGAACATTTCCAAATCAGTTTCTCCGATTTCTGGAAAAAACCACAGAAAAATGAAAGAATTGTTAATATCCTTTGCCTATTGAAAACCACATATAACATCTATCTATATATATATTTCTCCTCTTCGAGAAATCGCGATAGTAAAAAAAAAACACTATAGTCTGCTGGGAGACGAGGGCTGGGTCACAGCAAGTGACAGCGGGGAAAAAGACGCAGGACTATTTATAGAATAGCTGGGTTCAGTCAGAGCAAGCATTTGACACCACTATAGTTTGCTGGGAGACGAGGGCTTGGTCACAGCGAGGTTGAAAAAAAAACCCACTATATTGTGCTGGGGGGGGGGGGGGAGGGAGGGGTGGATAGAGGCAGACTCGGCGAATTGTCACAGACGACCACGCATTGTTTCACCAGCAAGTGCGTTTTTTTTTATAAAACCAGATTATTTTTATTTCTTATATGATGTCAACATAACACTATAGTCTGCTGGGAGACGAGGGCTGGGTCACACAGCAAGCGACAGCGGGGACCCCCCCCCCAGTAATTATTACATCAGCTTGCAAGACTATTTACAGCTGGGTTCAGAAGGGAGGGATGTCACAGATAAATTTAAATTTTTCTGATTTCTTTTATAAAACCAGATTATTTTAATTTCTTATATGACGTTTTGTTCTTTTATATAGTGAAATAAATTAAGCGAATGATACGAGCGCAATGGTGGTTGTACAATACTATTTTATGTCTAGACAGCTCCAGTAATTTTTAAAACAGTATTGTTTGGTCGTAATCATTTTCAGGGGCGGACCTAGACAACTTTGACGGAAGGGGGGGGGGGCAAAACTGAAATGTTAAAATTATAGTCCGTCCGCCCGTCTTAGAACAAAAAATATTTCGATAATTTAATTATGTCTTACCACCCAGCTTGAAATGGGTATCTGACTTAAGTTGGGGAAGTAAAGGCGGCTGGGCGTTGTGCTAACCACACAATCCCTTCATATGCCGAGGTTATAGAAACAGATGAATTATACACTTCACCTGCCCTGAAGGCCCGTTAGGGCTAAGAAGGGAACTTTACTTACTTTACTTACTTTACTACCTAAACTTGCGGTAACGGGGGGGGGGAATGAAAAAAATAAACAATAAAATAAAAAAAAAACAAGTTGCTGGAAGGTACCAGATAGTGACCATAAAGTCTGCACATAATAGGTCAAAGTTCAACTTTGTTTACTATGTATTTTTTCCGAAGATGTCAGCCTGTTATTTTCTTTGATTGTTTATTTAAAAATATAATTACAGTAATTATATTGATTGATACGGCGGCGTATGTTACGACGCGGGATGGCTAGTTATAAATAAGTTTATAGAACTTCTTCTTCTTCCTTTGCCTCTACAGCTCATTTAGGACCCAGGCCTGCCCATACTACTCTTTAGGGAGCAACCGATATGCCTTTTTACCGATAGTCCCATACCGATATTTTTCCTCAGCATTTTTACCGAAACCGATACCGATATTTTCTTTTTAATCAACAACAATGCCAAACACGTGTTTTTCTCGTGCTGTATGACGTATGTCAACCCATGTTCACCCCTTCCCTGTCATTTTTTGTAACACTTCGCCTACTCGTGTCTTGTTTACCCCCCCCCCCCCCCAAAAAAAAACAACAACTTCCCATCCAAAAAAAAAATACACACAGATGTTCACTAATTGTATCATTCAAGGTCATACATTAGAATTAAGAAATACCAATCCTATTGTTTCAAGGTCATATCGCTGATGTAATTTTATGTAGACGTGACAATTTCTGTGTACGGGTTTTTTTCCCCTCTTTAAAAAAAATCTTGTCTGATCTGGTTATAGAATTGGGTTATTTACGGATTTTTTTTTTCTGAAACTCTGTTGTGAAAAAAAAACAATGTATCGGCAGCCAAAAAAAAAGGCCACTCCGATAGTTAACCCATAGTGCCAATATCGGTCCGACTATCGGTCGCTCCCTACAACAATCGACCGATCCGATATTAACCGATAGTGCCAATATCGATCCGAGGATGGATTTTTCCGTTACAAAGTTCCGGGAAATCCCTGTCAGTCGCACTGCATCTTGTGTGATATCTGTGGTGTAGGTAGGAACATGTTTAAAACTTTTGTTGGTCGCGAATGTAGCGAGTACAACAACACAGTCTGTTGTGAGAGTGAACATATGGTCGTTGTTGATGGGACCTGCGTCAGAGACACCAAAACGACTGTCACCACCACTACACCAACACCACTGACATCACCAATATATTTATCAGTATTTCTACACGCCAGTCAGCTAGGATACGAAGACATTGATATGAGAAACACTGTTTCATTGGTCAGTTCAAATCAATATTTACGCATCTTCTTAGTATTAACAACTGTTTACCTAACTTCATTCGCAGTATATAAACTTCTGAGAGACCTAATTCGATGTCTTCTGATGTGTTTATTGAAATCTTTTGAAAAAGCATTTCATTTGATGCTAGAGATACTAGCAATGAGTAAAAATAAAAATATGTTGATCGACTATGGAGTACTGAAAAGTCTTCGGTGTATCAGCTGAGTACTTTTACAAACATTTGACAGTTGTAAATAAAAGACCTCAACCGGCATATTTCATGTTTCTGGCATCTTGAATAATATAAATATCATATGCTGAAATATACCATTTGGCGCCCCCTTTGTACTTATGATGCCTACGCCCTTGCCCTTCCCCTCACTACGCAACTGGGACTCTGTGAATGTCTAGTTAGCCTGATTACAGGAACAGATCTGTTCGTCTTGTCAGCTGTCAATAACTAAACATTTTCGCCTGATGTGTAAAATAAATGTTTCATACAGGATCACACACAACCAAAGACCGGATCAGTTAATTTTATTATTCTCATTCTTTTAAATAATAAATCTACGTTTTTTTTTTTTAGAAAATTCATTTGTTGGGATATGTTGCATTCTGTAAATTATATTGATTCATTTTGTACAGTTACATAAATAAAATTTCAGTTACATATACATATTGTCTGTTTTAAAAAATTAATAAGATTACATGTTAATGAGAAATAAACATCGAAATAAATATTTTACGTCTAAAGTCTGCCTATGCTGTTTCCTGTTTTAACCGTAATGGCTTCTTGCCCGCGTTCTCGATTCTAAAAATGCTTTTTTTTTAAAATAAACAATTTTAAATAGTTTGTGTGTTTTAAAACATGAGACGTAAAAGTATAAAACATAAAGAAGTAAAAAAAAAACCTATCAATACTATTGAAATAAATGTCTTCTTCAGTCTGATTGTATTTTAAAATCGTCAAACGAAAACAATCGTTACAAATTGAATACTCTCCAAAGATTAAAATAACCGCGCTCATCGTAACAGATTTAGTTCATAAAACTCTTTTTAAAGATCGATCTAAACAGAAAAAAAATCTGCCAAATTTACGTTTTATAATTAAATTTATCAGTTATCGTATCATTTTATTTTGAAATTAAGGTACAAAAAAAATCCATGTAGATTGACAATGAAACAAGAAACGTTTGATTACTTGTCTCTGCTGATGGGTTTGGGGGTACACATGTGGGTTAGTGCCTAGGGCAACAAGATGGCTAAATCAGACCCTGACTCGACTGCTAACCGAAAGGTTCCAAGTTCGAGTGTCGAGACTTGTATTGGGTCCGATTAATGTCCCTGAGTCCATCCAGCTTACAAACGGGTACTATTTATTTAGGAAAGTAAACTAGCCGGTGTGCTGGACACACGATCCCCTAGAACAGCCATGGCTACCAAAAACAGATGAACTCTACTTCATCTAGCCCCAATGGCCTGTATTGACTTTATAAGGGAGACTTCACATTTTTACTCAAAGTAAAACATATTTTATGTTACTTTCAGTGGGGTTAGTCCTAAAGCATTTTAACTTTCAGACATATACTGTGCCTCCCACTCACCTACGCACAGGGTCATAGGTTAAGTTTGAGTTTTTATTTTGAGTATCAGTCAAAATTGACATTTGTCACATGTATTGTTTTTTTCCTAAGTAATAATGATTTACATGTGAATAATAAAAATATCTTTAAAAATGTTTAAAAAACACATGATTAAATATGCAACTTAATCATATTACTATTAGAAAGCCTCATATAAATACTTAGTGAGTCTAAAAACAACCAAACACTCCGGCGCTACACTTTTATTAGCGATCCGGCGCTACACTTTTATTAGCGATCCGGCGCTACACTTTTACTAGCGATCCGGCGCTACACTTTTATTAGCGATCCGGCGCTACACTTTTATTAGCGATCCGGCGCTACACTTTTATTAGCGATCCGGCGCTACACTTTTATTAGCGACCCGGCGCTACACTTTTATTAGCGATCCGGCGCTACACTTTTATTAGCGATCCGGCGCTACACTTTTATTAGCGATCCGGCGCTACACTTTTATTAGCCACCCGGCGCTACACTTTTATTAGCGATCCGGCGCTACACTTTTATTAGCGACCCGGCGCTACACTTTTATTAGCGATCCGGCGCTACACTTTTATTAGCGATCCGGCGCTACACTTTTATTAGCGACCCGGCGCTACACTGTTGTTAGCAATCCGGCGCTACACTGTTGTTAGCAATCCGGCGCTACACTTTTATTAGCAATCCGTCGCTACACTTTTATTAGCGACCCGGCGCTACACTGTTGTTAGCAATCCGGCGCTAAACTTTTATTAGCACTCCGGCGCTACACTTTTATTAGCAATATGTCGCTACACTTTTATTATCACGGAGCAAGGAAGTTAAATACACGCAACGTTTTCCAAACTCGTTCCGTTAAAGGAGTAACGAAAATTACATCTGAGAAGCAAAGAATTGTCATCCATGAAAAAAAAAATGGGAGAGTTTGCTTTTAGTTTGGATAAATGAACGGGAGATGAAAAGAGATTAACTAGTACGGCCATCATTCAAGAGAAGGCTAGAGAAATTTTTGAGAAAATGAAAGAACAAACTCCAGGCTCGTCCTCCGAAAATCTAGAATTGAAGGCTACCACTGGCTGGTTTGCAGAGTTTAAAAGGAGATCTGGCATTAAAGATCTTTTGAAGAAGTGGGAGGATGTCAGAGCAACGGTCTTAAAATGGCACCCAACCTCAAGCTGATGTCAATAGGGTTGCTGATCTCTATTAAGACATTGCTATCAATCATTTCCTGAAAGTCCCTAAAGGAGAGAGAAAAACAATACGACATTGTACATGTTCTTTAACCCCCCCCCCCCCCAAAGAAAAGAAAAGGACTTAATAATAAGCAAGACTATATATATATATATATATATATATATATATATATATATATATATATATGTATTACATTTGGAATGAATAAGATTTCTAAGAAATTATAATTACATGAATTTTTTTTTTTAATTTAATTTTTAGGATCCCCAGAACGAATTAATCGAATTCTAATTAATATATATGGTAAATCGGTGATCGGTTAACGAAAAATCGGATAGCGAACAGACATTTGGAACGGATTATGTTCGTTAACCGATCACCCACTGTATTATTCTGGCACGTACAAAAAAAGTCTTTTGAATGTATTTATTTTTGCCTGCTTGGCGTACAAAATAAAATATGAAGACCACTATAGTTAGAGGATAAGTAGGTGTCTTTTGATTGTAGATTGCTGGAGCCCCAGATATGTTTTCAGGGCTACACTCTGCTGGATATGTTTCCAGGACTACACCCTACTCTGCTGGACATGTTTCAGGGCTACACTCTGCTGGGCAAGTTTCCAGGGCTACACCCTACTCTGCTGGATATGTTTCCAGGACTACACCCTACTCTGCTGGGCATGTTTCCAGGGCAACACCCTACTCTGCTGCGTATGTTTCTAGGGCTACACCCTACTCTGCTGCGTATGTTTCAAGGGCTACACCCTACTCTGCTGCGTATGTTTCTAGGGCTACACCCTATTCTGCTGGACATGTTCCTAGGGCTGCACCCTACTCTGCTGCGTATGTTTCTAGGGCTACACCCTACTCTGCTGCGTATGTTTCTAGGGCTACACCCTACTCTGCTGTTATGTTTCTAAGGCTACACCCTATTCTGCTGCGTATGTTTCTAGGGCTACACCTTACTCTGCTGCGTATGTTTCTAGGGCTACACCCTACTCAGCTGCGTATGTTTCTAGGGCTACACCCTACTCTGCTGCGTATGTTTCTAGGGCTACACCCTACTCTGCTGCGTATGTTTCTAGGGCTACACCCTACTCTGCTGCGTATGTTTCTAGGGCTACACCCTACTCTGCTGCGTATGTTTCTAGGGCTACACCCTACTCTGCTGCGTATGTTTCTAGGGCTACACCCTAGTGTTGTTTCACCCTCACCCACATCTCTTATTTACACACACATATATGTGTGTTAGATGTATCCCAACGCCTTCTATTTTCATTGATTTTGTTATTTGTCTGATAACATGAATGTTTTAAATTTATTTTGTTCCCTTTCAAGCCATATTAAATTGCTATAGAACAAATCTCAGTTATGAAGACCAAACACTTGATGTATCTTGTATCTTGTACTTTTAATGTGTTTTAGGAATTCAGTGGGCTTGTATCATATACTTTTAATATGAATCCAATGTGAATTTTCTTGTAACATTAAACATCAATCTGTCCTTCAACCACTTTCAATGTTTTCCATCCCTGTTATATTTCAGGTTGTGGACTTCAATTGTTTTCGTGAAACATCTATTAGGTCAACAGCAAGAATGGGAGGGGGATAAGCTAATGGGCCCCGTTTTTTAATGAAATAAATCATACTTTTTATATTTATATATCGTGATGCGGGTTTTGTGGTGAAATGGATTGATGTAGTGATGTCGGTGTATGTGATGATGATGGTAGATGTGGTGATGTTGATGGTTGTGATGTCGGTGTTTGTGGTGATGTTTGTTGATGTGATGATATCTATGTTTGTAGTAATGTCATTGGATGTGATGAAGCCGTTGGTTGTGATGATGAGGGAGGGTGTGGTGATATCGGCGGATGTGGTATGTTGGTTATCGGGTTGCAGTGTTGACGTGGATGGTATTGATGCTGGTGGTTTTATTGATGCTGGCTGCTGTATGGATGGTCATCTCTGTTGATCTGCTAACGTGTATGCATGACATTGGTGTATTGTTCCATTCGATTTTATTTAATGATTTTTACGTATTTTTTCCTATAATAAAAATAGCTTTTAGATATAAATCTTAAAATACTTTCTAGTACAATAAGATACTTGCTTTTTTTCCAAAAATAATGCTCAGAATTAAGAGAAGTACGTAATCTATTTTATAATTCATAAAAAATAATTGTAAATAAATTAAATATTTAATACAAATGTAACACTTTTCAAATTTTAGTACCAAGCTAGAAATATTTTCCCGTACAATATCATTTGCAATTAATCCCTTTTTAATGCATGCATCTTTAAAACTTTCACACACAATTCCATCTACTGTTCGAATATTTTCATATGACGACCATGAAGCAACAGCAAACGTAAATAAAATATTTCAGGAAATAAAGCTAAATAAATAGCATACATACGTCCAATAATACGGTCTTATGCGAAGTTTTCAATTACGTGCGCTTTGATCTGATACATATATTTCAGGAATTTCAGAGTTACAGCGTTGTTTTTCTTTCTCTGCTACGTTCAACTGCAGCAGGGTGTGTGATGTCCCTGTAAGGATGGGATGAAATCTCTCAGATCCTATAAACCACTAATGGGACGATTTTTCGGTGCCGTTCTTTCATCCCCACCGTAGCCGATAGTGGTAAAGCGCTCGACTGTCGATCTGAAGGTACCTGGGTCGATCTGCGGTGAAGACCAAGGACATTTTTCAGGTCATGGCTAAAGTCCTCGCTATATCTCCCGTGGTGCCTCCATGACCATTGCACTATTGGCTATGGTGGGGATGAAAGAAGGGCAACAAAAAAACCGTTAATAGTCCGTAAATCCATACAATCATATTTATTCACATTCCGTTCAACCTCTAACTTTTTATCGTATTCCGTTCGGCTTCTAACGGTTAATCGGATTCGGTTATTTTTCTCTATCACTCCGCGCTTGTTGTATCTAGTAGCGCTCAAAGACACCACTGATTGACATGTCTTACATTAGAGTCAGACAACACCTGCTGAATGTCTTACATTAGAGTTAGACAACACCTGCTCAATGTCTTACATTAGAGTCAGACAACACCTACTCAAATTATTAAATATCGGACTAACGTGCATTAAAACAAACTTCACTAGAGCCTCACCTGGAGTCTCTCCAATGAAAAGACAAAAATTGTGACTTCTTTGGCAGGGCTCAATTTACCGCCGGGGATGCCGGGATATTCCCCGGCACTTAAAACTGTCATACCCGGCTCTGCTTTAGATAATATATCCCTCACATTTATCCCCGGCTGTGCAGAAATTTTTTTCCACCCCGGCACTGGTTTTTCCTTATATTGAGCACTGTTCTTGGGGCCTCACTGCTGAAGGCTCCCCTCTGTATACTGATTCCTATCAAATCTAATTATACATCAGCTTTACATGTACTTTAATTTAGACCTAAACTTCAAAAAGTCTCTGCACAGTGCCCACCCTCATCCCCCAAAGAACCACGACGACCCTGAACACACCACCCACAGAAACAGCTAACTTTACGTCCAGCAACAGGCTTTCATTTAGTTGTATGCCCAGCCAGTGGTGTATCGAGTTTAACTCGCGCCCGGGGCACAATACCTTTTTAGCGCCCACCACTTCGAAAACGGCATAATATTATATGTAAAATATGCATTAATCTGTCTTTGTTTTTTTTTAAACCCTTGGCTGCTTTTTCTCCTCCCCCAGCTAGTGTAGATGTTGATAAACATCGCCACAATAGCCCTGCTTCATCAGCATTGTAAATCTGTTCAGGTGTTAAATCATTATCAGCCACGATTTTCTCAAACTCGTCTTTGTATTTTTCTGCAGAGTTTTGGTTTGCTGAAAGTGTTTCCCCAGTCAAGTGTTTCAAGTCTTCGAATTAAGTTTCTGAGCCCACCATCAGAATAATTACATTCACTTTCAGCATCTCCTAAATCTTGGCCGAATTTCTTTCCCTTTTCAACAATCATTGGTCCTGTTACCGGCTTTCCTTCAGAATGTACTACACTAAACAATTTCAACAATACACTATTTAGCTGTTCCAGTTTTGGTTTTTTTAAATATTTGTCCAGAAGCCAATTTTTCAGTTGTGATCGATTGAGAAGCAAACTTCATTAGTTCATCTTTTTGTTTTTTAATGTCATAAATAGTTGATGAGCCAATATTAAACTCATTCATTAAAACATTTCTATCCTCGTCTTTTTCTAGCCGTTTGATGATTTCTAGTTTCTGATTGAGCGTCAGTGTTACGTGTATTCGTTTCTCTCCTTTTAAACTCGAAGGCTTAAGTTTTGAATACATGGTCACTGTACAGTTAGAACGAAAATCACTTTTTTTTGTAAACAGTTTGAAAAGTTACGTTTACTGCGATGTGAAAGGACACAAAACAACAATGCACAAAAAAATGGCCGCTAATTGTTTCCGAAGAATAGCAAGCGCTTCCGGATGATCCCGAACTATCCCGAAAACTTCAGAATAGCTCTGGAGTGTTTTTATTTGCTTTAAAGACACACTTTTGGAGAAAACCAACATTTTTACAATTTTCTGGAGTGATGCCGGGCTATCGGGCATTCCGGACTGTTGGATGCCGGACTAATGGACTTCTCCTGTACCATTTGGCGAACCTTTGTGAGTTGCGCCCGGAGCATGATGCCCTTCCCTCCCTACGCCACTGTGCCCAGCTCATTATCCCAGCAGAAGACAGCCCACTCTAATATTTTTTTCTTGATTTTGACCCCATTTCCCCACCCCGTGTAACGTTTTCTTTGTTTCACCATTTTTTATCACTTCGTATTACATTTCGGCCAGCACCACAAGACGCTATGTGATAAGTAAATGGTCCTCCTAGCTCTCCTGTTGTACTGTTGAATTTTCAACATATTACATAATTTTGCTTTGCCCCCCCTTCCCCCCCCCCCGTTTCAATAGCTATACTTACATGAGAGTAGTTTACTGCAGTTGTAAAATGTTCCCAGGTACTTTCCATTATGAAATATGGCAAAAACCCGAAAAAAAAGAAATTCCCGATTTTGACAGCAGGAATTTTTTTAATTTGTCAGGTAAAATTCAAACCATTTGCGCATACGGCAAACATAATTAACGGACGTTTTCATGTTATTACTGTGTGGTAAGAAACATTTATAAGTGATTTACTATGACACCGAGTAAGAGTTGACATTTTATGTTTTTGTTTCATACATTCAAGCAGAGTTAAAATGCTGATTTAATAAACTAAAAATTAAAAACATAAAAGTTAACAGTCAAGGCGGTGGCCTCAGTGAGATTTTTACCAAGGGTCCCCTAAATATACTTCTTTATAGAACTTTCCCCCACCCTTTCAAAGTGAGAACGGCCCTATGTATTAACTTCAATTCTTTTCATACATGTAATTGTTTCTTACTTAGCATTATGTCTTTTTTTATTTTCATACGATCAGGATTTGGCGTTGTCAAATTTCTTTTCAAGGGGAATAATACAGTAAATTTCAAATGAAACACTACATCAAGGGGCTAAGTCCCCTCAACCTTAATGTTCTACCCTTGATGGCAATGTTCACGGCTGCATATGGCATGAAAAAATCATGTCATCAGGACGTCCCATCGAGACCCTTACCGGACCCTGTGGCGAGACTAGCAATGTCCAAGGCGTGTCCAGCTGGGCATCACCTCAGAGGACATCGTTGTGTCTCATGTGACGACGGGACATTCATGACCCCGTGGATGGCCGAGTCAAGACTTTATTCGGAGTGCCTGCCATGTCTTCGACCTACAGAGGTGAGTGTAAGAGGCCCATCGCTGACCGAGCTAAACTATTTTATTCTCAAAGTCTGCCATGTCTTCAACCAATAGAGGTGAGTGTAAATAGGTCAGGACAGTTGTTAAATACTGGCATGGTGTAGGGTTAGATATTACTATAATTACAGTGGCGTAGAGGGGAGCGGATGGCCCCGGGTGACAGCATATGGAGGGTGACACTATGTCACCTCCAACAAAATATTCAGTTATGTCCGGTCAAGGGTTTGATAATGCAGCAAGCATGGCTGGAATCCACGGTGATGTGCAACAAAAGATCAAAGACACTAATCAGAAGGCAATTTTTTAGAGCATTTTGAAAAAAAAGTCCCCGTTTTGACTGTCTGTCTGTCTGTCCGTCATCACCCTAGATCTCAACAACCATAAGTCCTAGACCCATGATGTATATATCATTTTGTAGGTCTTGGCCTGCCATGTGTGCATCAAAAGTTTATTTCACGATCTGACCTCTGAGGGTCGAAAAAAAGGCTTATTGGGTACCGTTTTTTACTATATAAGCTATATTAACGAAGGGGCGTACAAAGGGGCATAACTCATTATTTATTTTTGTAACAGTTATTCAACATGACTTACTTCCCTTACTTATAACACGAAAATGTTCTAACATGTCCTGTATCCAGGCTTAGATCGCTTGTTTACTTTGTTCGAATCATTCGAAAGGGTGAGTGAATGTGTACAAGTGGATTGTCTACACAGAGCAGTTCTCACATCTAGGCTAAGACTTTACAAGCTAGTTAGGGCCAAGCTAAAATTACTTATGATAACGCCGACATTCATATGATATTGCATATTGATGGACAGTTTAATACGTTGGACTAATGAAGCAATTGGGTCTGTTTCTTTCGTTATTAATATGAGTGAGATGGAACTTTTACCATTCCATCAAATGGTAAAGTTCCCTTAACGTTTAAGGGCCTTCAGGGAGAGCAAGTGTATAATTCATCTGTTTCAGTAGCCAAGTCGTATAGAAGGGGTTTTGTGAGGCATAAGCCGCAGCAACTCTTACTTCCATATCTTTAGTAATGCAACCATTTCAATCTGGATGGACTTGGGGGAATATAAGCCGATTTTTCCAAGTCCGGGAAAGAAATCTCATCGTCCTAAAAGAGGATTGGAATGGCGGGGTAGCGGTTAGATAGCAATTCGGTAGAGGCTAGATATCGAGATGGATCTTCTTGAAGCAGCACGACCTACACACTGAGCAAGTCCACGTCAACTACATGTCTCCCTTGGCGATTGCACTATCGTCTAATGTGGGGCGAAAGAAGGCACAGCATTAATTGGTTTATAGGATCTAATATATAAACACCCTATCCTTTCAGGGACTTTAAAATAAATACTTACACCGCTCAATCATCCGTCTTTTCACCATAACTTGCTATTGTATCTGTGTCCACAGAATGAGATGATCCATGTGTCATGCACTAAGACAATAGACACCGAAATCCTCTGCTCTGACAATTTCCACAGAGTTCAAACCAAGGGCGACCCCTGTGTGTCAAGCTGTGTTGTGTGTGCATTGTGCGGTGTCGGACAATACCTGTACAGTGGCTCCATAGGCCGTGAATGCAGGGGATACGACGACACTGTCTGTTGTGGTCAGGACAACATGGATGTGATTGACGGCACCTGTGTCCATAAGGATGCCACGTCTACTATAACCTCGACTGCCCAGTTGACCACCGACGCTGTTCATTTTGATTCCTCCGCTTCATGGTCAGCCCACATTGATGTGACCAACGTTTCAGGGGTGATGTCATTGTCAGATAACGTATTTGTTTACATTCTAGTTATGACATATGTTTGTCATAAAGCTGCCCAAATCAAATTATTCCATACTTTAGTTTGATGTTATTGATTTTTTCATATACAAATAATATCATTATTTTGCATTAATTATATCATTAATAATTGTTTACTGCCCTTGTTACAATGAAATAATATTCATTTCTATGACTGAATATTTTTATGACTAAACATTTAAAAAAAAAAAAAAACACTACATTCATGATTCACAAAAGTAACAACTTTTGGATCTTATTCAGGGAGAGAGAAAGAGAGACAGGTAAAACGAGAGAGAGAGAGAGAGAGAGAGAGAGAGAGAGAGAGAGAGAGAGAGAGAGAGAGAGAGAGAGAGAGAGAGAGAGATATGATTAGTGGTGTGATTTCTTAGTTTTTTTAGTTTGCGTTAACTGGTAGAATGTTAGTTTTAGTAGTCAGCTCACTGGGTCATCTGATGAATTGAATAATCTCATTTCTTTCGTAATCTTTATTCCGGTGATTCAGAAATAAACAAATACGCACACCACTGATACAAACAACTACGCACACACTCTAATTAACAAATATGCACACATTCTGATATAAACAAAAACTGCACACATTCTGATATAAACAAAAACTGCACACATTCTGATATAAACAAAATATGCAAACATTCTGATATAAACAAATATGCACAAACTCTAAAATAAACAAACTATGCACACATTCTGATTTAAACCCGCTCAATAAATATGTTGGTTGTGTTTTATATTTGAAGACATCACAATGATTTGTATATTTCATTTATATTTATAATTTTTCATTGAATACATTTTTGATATGTTTATATTGTTACGACCCTCTCGGTGCGCATCATACAGTCTACAGAGTGAACGCTATGACGCAGTAGAGATAGTGACGTAGAAGCCGGCAAGAAGATGGCCGTGATGTTATTGTCGTTGTCTATGTGTTAAAAAGATAGTAAATACTCTTGGAATCCACGCCTGTGTGTTGTTTTGATTTTATGAACAGAATTTAAGAGTTATACAATATTATGTATATTATGTTAACCAGCATCTTAAGCCTGTTCCATTCTGGACACAAGACGTGTTAGCGCATTTTCTTGTTATGTATCAGTACGTATGTTAGCTTTCAGTAAATATTTGTAAATTTTGGAAATGTTTATAAATTCAATTGTATAATGCATATATCTGAAAAAAATAATAAAAAAACGGTACCCTAAGAAACACTGTTTCCCAACCCACAGAGGGCTTGACTAAAATTATTTAAAACAAATTTATGTTAGGGGGACAGATACTCTTGGGGCCCCTAGGGCCCTTATTCCCGTATCGCTACGTTTAGAATGGGGCCATGAAAATGACATAATTATTAATATAGCTGATATAGTAAAAAAACGGTACCCTAAGAAACACTGATGCCCAGCCCTTAGAGGTCAGATCGCGAAATCGACTTTTGATGCAGGAATGACAGGCCAAGACTTACAAAAAAGTATATGCATCATGCGTCTAGGATTTATGGTTGCTGATATCTAGGGTGATGACAGACAGACGAACAAAACGGGGACAATAGCGCATTCAACTTCTCGAAAATGCGCTAAAAAGTTGTTTCATTCATTATACTATTAATTTTAATTATTCATGAAAAGATGTGTATTTTTTATATACCTGTAATAATATACGAAGTTATAAAGTTACTTAGTTTTTTTCAGGTAACAAATGAGTAAACAACATAAAGTTCACATATTTGTTTTATATTCAATTTTGGCGGGAGATAAGAATTAAGGAATGCAGATATGAATGAAGTAATATTTAAAAGACGAATTACTTCTGAAAGACAACAAGTTATAGTTAACATATTGGGTGTTTATGGTAAACCCACGCAAAGAAAGGGAAGATATTAGTAGGATGATGTTGTATTTGAGTATATGTCTAAAATAACTTACTTTTCTGCTTTCTTACACCCTGTTTCTGTTAATACAGTCTGGATGTAAAGTAAATTTGAGCAGATACTGTAGATTAAATGTTTATCTCGCTGATTCTCAAATTATCTTTCTACTATACTCATTCTCAACAGCAAACAACTTCCAAAAATTGATAACAATTAGCATAGTCGTTTTAGTAAAACGGTTTTACCACTACAAATTATTAGCATAGTCGTTTTACCACTACAAATTATTTCCGAATTGCGACATAAATAAAGTTTATTTTTAACGTGAATTCAAGAAGAAAAAAACTGATTTACTTCCCATTAGTCCAGAGGAAATATTTTTTTTAGAAATTCAAATAAAATAGGATAATTCCGATATGACAGATATATATTATCTATCGAAACAACATGGAGTTATCTTGACATTCATAATATTTACAAAAAGTTTAATAAACGTTTACAGTGAGATATAATATGAATTGTAGAGCCCACAGATTAGTACATAAACTAACTATTTACAGTCCAGGTTAATCGTTTAAAATTATCGTAAGTAATATATTGTTTTTGTTTCATTGATATAAACTGTTGATGTTTCAAGAAATTGAACAACAAGCTATGAGAAGCAACTCAAAAATATTTATCAGTGGGATTTCAATCACTGTTATCTTTAAAAAAAAAAATCTAAACATTACTATAGACTTCAACTAAAAATAATTGCTGTAATTTATAATTTTTTTTTTTGTTTTAAATTTCCTATTTTTTTTTTACATCTTAAATATTTCTCTGTTTACTTTTTTCGCCTGCCGTTTTTTTTTTATTACTACGGTTCCAATGATTGATATTACATTCGTCAAAAAGTCTGTTACACCTGTCACTAACGTCTGCAGAACTGGGTAGACAAAATAGACCTGCGGTTCTAAACCTTATTCGTGATTGTACCCCTAAAGGTGCTAGAGTATGTCCAGGGGTATCTTTCACACGTATGTTCGCAAATAAATTTACTTATTTTCATAATGGAATCTGCTTTCATCTTTCTAGTGCCATACTTGGTCACGTGGTTTGGAGATGAGTCAGTGAGCCAACTGGCGACCTTCTTCAAACTCATTGGTTGTTTTAAAAGAATATTATGTTTAACTGCGTACACCTGCACAGCCCCGTAGCTTGAAAATTCTACAGCAGGGGCACGGCATTCTACAGCAGGGGCCAGGCATTCTACAGCAGGGGCCAGGCATTCTACAGCAGGGGCAAGGCAATAGCAGGGGGGCCAGGTAATATATTTTACTAAGCAGATCAAATAAGCAGAGGGGGCCAGACAAAACGCAGGGGGTCCGGTCCCCTAGCCCCCCCCCCCCGCACGCTATGGGCCTGCCCTTGCATAACATTTCCCGGTACACACTGATAATCGCTGAAATATGCGACCGACTGGGGCAGCCGCTGTTGGGCTTTTTATGAACGATCAAGCTACCCCAGGCCGTCCAGGGTCGTATACTTGATGAGGATGAGTGCCTCGTGGTTGACAGTTCAGACTTCAAACAATGGAAGGCAATTAGAGCAATTGGCATGGGGGTAAACGACAAAAAATGAACAAGTCGTCAACTACTAGTACTTTTACCTAAGGACCGGTGCCCTTCCGTGAATCAAATGGCGCTGGGCCGCCCAAAAAAAACATTAACTAATTTCCTGCTGATTCATTTCCTTTTATACCCCCCACCCCCACCCATCCCCACGCAGGCCGCGGTAAAATTATTAAACTTTGACCTGTCTGCGGCGAGAAAAAGGTTGGGGAACACTGACTTAAGAAACCACCCTCACCCCTCAACTACCGTTAAAGCCCAAGCGGGTTCTTTATTTCCTGTTGAAGTTGTGGCGAATATTGAAAGATAATGCATTATTCGATTACATGAGTATAATTTATATTTTACTTCTTCAGTATTACATTGACTAGCTTACATCCTGTTTGACATAAAGTGTCAGCTACAATAAGTTTTATGTATTCACCGTCTAGACGTTGGACTTTTAAAAAAAAATATATTTTACCAATCGTTAGAGACACTTTTTTATTATTTGCATCCATATGCTAGGAATGAAGCACATTGTTTTCATATTAATAACTACATAGAGAACACAAAGGCTTACAATATTAACAACAAACAGACAATGTAACAACAACAACAATAATAACAAACATTCTCAACTATTTAATTTCATGTAAATCGTAAACATTTGCTTGACGTTCTGTCTTCATGTTTACTCGTTTTAATGAACTTATTTGCCATCACTCATGTTTACCTCTCCTGTTTGTCATCACTTCTGCCATCACTCCTACCATCACTCCTGCCATTACTCCTGTCATCATTTCTGCCATCACTCCTTTCATCACTATTACCATCACTACTAAAATCACTCCTGTCATCACTACTACCATCCCTACTACAATCACTCTTGCCATCACTATTACCATCACTCCTGCCATCACTACTACCATCACTCCTGCCATCACTCATACCATAACTACTACCATCACTTCCGCCATCACTCCTGCCATCACTATTACCATCACTCCTGCCATCACTATTACCACCACTCCTACCATCACTCCTGTCATCACTACTACCATCACTCCTGTCATCACTATTACCATCACTACTACAATCACTCATGTCAAAACTACTATCATCTCTACTACAATCACTCCTACCATCACTCCTGTCATTACTACTACCATCACTCCTGCCATCACTCATACAATCACTACTACCATCACTTCTTCCATCACTCCTATCATCACTATTACCATCACTCCTGCCATCACTCATACCATCACTCCTGCCATCATCCCTTGTGGAGAAATAGTATAGTCGAAGTTTGATGACGCAATCCGGTAGGCTTCGCCCACAGCAGTATTCTTGGCTTCATTCCGCCATCTTGCATTGTAGTTTATTGTAGGTTCTAGTGTATACTAAACCGACAGTGGGAATCATGTGCTTTGTTTTGTTAGTCTAGCTTTGGGCATCGTGATATGTGGATGCATGTTGACAGTTTGTTATTCTAATCTTCCTGAATTCATCATTATGTCAGCTCATATTCAAGAATTAAATACAATTATTATTGTTACTTCAACTGGAGTCGACTTCGTTTATTAGAGTTGACTGAAATTCTTACATCTACTACAAGTATAAAAGAACTTTACACGTAATAATATTGTTGTGACCCTCTTAATTTCAACACACGGCGCTGGGCGAGTCGTCACCTGGACAGGTGTGTAAAAACAAGAGATGAGGACGATGCGTGACGACGCGCGACGTGACCTGATTTTGCAGGTGTGGACTGGACATGTGTAGTTAATTGCTTATTGTTTTAGAGAACAAGGAGTTGGTGACCTAGAGAGTACACGTTGGACTCGTTTGTGGCCGGCAGTGATTTTGTTTCCTATGTGGATTTACCAGTTTGGTTATGGAATTAATGTTTAGTAAATTTGTGTAATAAATAAATGTATCAGTCTAGTCATTATTGAACCCACGTGTCCTGTGTGTCATTCTGTAAAATATCAAGTTGTAACACTGGTGTCAGAAGTGGGATAGTCTACCATGCCCGGTAAGAGACTAAACCAACTTTTAGTTAGGGAATTGAAGGAGGAACTAGAAGAAAGGGACCTCCCGACTGAAGGCAATAAGCAGCAACTGGTTAAGAGACTTAATGGAGCGCTTATCGATGAGGGAATGGACCCGGAAAGCTACACTTTTACCACAGAAATCGGGCAGCTGAGAAGCGAAGTGAAAGAATTTCATTCCACATTAAGAAAACCAATAGAGGACATTAAGAAAAGTTTAAAAGGTGACCTCGAGAGAACAAAGATCGAAATAAATGAAGATGTCGACATGAGGGTGAATCAACTCCGGGCTGAGATTTTAATCAACAATGAAAAATACAATGAGGAGATTAGCGGCATTAGGGAAGAATTGAACAAGGTGCAGGGGTCACAGGCGGTGACCCAGACTACATCGAGCAAGATAAGACCACCAATTTTTGACGGCACGATTTCATGGTCCGTCTATAAAAGACAATTTGAGGCGGCTGTTAATGTTAACGGCTGGACCCAGGACGAAGATAAAGCAACAGCGCTTGTGTTGGCCTTGAGAGGAAAAGCCGCCGAACTACTGCACACCATTTCTGATCCAGGACGTTACGATGCCGTAGTTAGGGCCTTAGAATTGAGGTTTGGCGATGAACACTTGCAGGAGGTCTACAGAGTGCAGTTGAAGACAAGACAACAGAAGTCTGGGGAATCCCTGCAAGAAATAGAGGCAGACATCGAGCGACTAGCACGCCTGTCCTACCCAACGGCTGAACAGGAATTCCTTAATGTCATTATAATTGACTATTTCATAGATGCCATTCGCGACCCAGAACTGAAAAAAGCAATTAGGATGAGTGGGAAACAAAGGGCAAGCGAAGCACTGGCTTACGCCCTGTCGTATGAAGCTGCTAAGAATTCCTCCAGGACCGAACATCACTCAAGGCAGTTAGAGGTCAATGAAGATACACAGCTTGACCAGATTCGTAGGGTGGTTGAAGAGGCTATGGCAGCCAAGGAACAAGAGATGGCCGAGAGGGCTAAGAGTATGAATGACCCTCGCTGCTGGAGCTGTGGTGCTTCTGGTCATCTTCGTAGAAACTGTCCAGGAATTCGGCGATACCAGACCAGACAGTCAAGAGCCTCCCCACAATTTAATCGCTGGAGTAACCAGGGAAACTAACGTCTGCCAGCTTCGTAGGGCAAAAGCTGGCAAAACACTCCAACAAAGCCCATAACGTCGTCATTCCAGTTGCAACTCTGGGGACTAAATCGAGCCTGTATGTTAAAGGAAAAATTGGACAGCTTGAGTGTAGATTTCTATTAGATACTGGGGCATCGCGTTCAATCTTGCGACCTAATGCAATCAAAGACATGCAAATGAATAATGTGAATGGGCATTCATTGAAGACTGCAAGTGGGGAGTTAATGCCGATCCTGGGACGGACTAAAATTGAGTTCCAACTAGGGGATGAATCGTTCATTCATGAGTTTTTGGTGGCTGACATTGTCGACAAATGCATTTTGGGGCTGGACTTCATGCACTTATATGGCCTTTCACTGAACCTTGGCGTAGGCACGTTGCAGTGTGGGAAAAAGGAATTTCCCCTCCTTGGGAAATATGATAATGAGAATGTTATAAAGAGAATACGACTCATTGAAGACATAAGTGTACCTGCTCAGTCGGAATTTATCATCTGGGGTAAATTGGACTATGATGGAGATGGAATGAAGACAGCCATAGTAGAGGCTGGTCATGGAATTGGTCGAGGACTAGCCATTGGGAAAACATTGGTGGCAATCAATGAAACCAAGTTGGTACCAGTAAGAGTGATGAACATTACAAATACTGATCAAAACCTTCGTAAGGACAGTGTCATCGCTACATGTGACCCTGTTGATTTAATAACGAACTGTGAGATTGATAAACGTTTAATGGCCAAAAGTCCTGCAAAGAATCGATTCTTAGATAAACTTTTATGTGAATTGCGGAAGGATTTGCCCCAAAGCGATTATGATAAGGCCGAAGCTATGTTACAGGAGTATACAGATATCATGGCTGCTGAAGAAAATGATTGCGGGAGAACAGACTTGGTTCAGCATCGAATCAACACAGGGAGTGCTAAACCAATACGGCAGATGCCACGCCGCCTACCTCTAGCGAAACAACAAGAGGCAACAGAAATGTTGGAACAAATGCATAAACAAGGGGTGATAGAACCGTCCAACAGCCCGTGGAGTTCACCTGTCGTACTTGTGAAGAAGAAAGATGGGTCGTTTAGATTCTATGTAGACTATAGAGCTTTGAATGAGGTAACTGACAAAGACAGCTATCCTCTTCCCCGCATCGACGACACTTTGGATACACTCGCTGGATCTAGAATTTTCTCCACTCTTGACTTAAAAAGTGGTTACTGGCAGGTTGGTTTACACCCTAAAGATAAAGAAAAGACTGCGTTCTCGGCGGGTAATGGTTTCTGGCAGTTTACTGTTATGCCGTTTGGGTTATGTAATGCGCCAGCGACTTTTGAACGGCTTATGGAACACATCTTGCGAGGTCTCAACTGGAAGACATGCCTCGTCTACCTCGATGACATTATAGTGATGGGAAAGACATTTGATGAACACCTTACGAACCTAAGAGAAGTGTTCCAGCGTATTCGCAGTGCCGGTATGAAGCTCAGTCCACGGAAGTGTTCACTATTTAGAAAGAAAGTGAACTATTTGGGCCACGTTGTGTCTGCAGATGGCATAAGCACTGATCCTGGTAAGGTTGAGGCCGTAAAGAGTTGGCCAAGACCAACGAATGCGCATGAACTTCGAAGCTTCCTGGGACTCTGCACATATTATCGGAGATTTGTGCCAAACTTTTCCAGCATTGCCAGAGAGCTTCATCGGCTCACGGAGCAAAAGAAGTCATTTCTTTGGAGCGAAGAATGCCAACAGTCTTTTGACGAATTAAAGAATGCACTAAGCTCTTCCCCGGTACTGGCTTACCCAGTCCCTGGTAAAACATTTATACTCGATACAGATGCTAGTAGTACCGGGTTAGGTGCTGTGTTGTCCCAGAGGATAGATGGCATAGAGAATGTCGTATCCTTTTACAGTCGAACTCTGTCGAAGGCTGAGAGGAATTATTGCGTAACCAGACGAGAACTTCTAGCAGTTGTGGATGCAATAAAACACTTCCACAAGTATCTGTATGGCCAAAAATTTACATTAAGAACAGATCATGCAGCACTGAAGTGGCTCTTGTCCTTTAAGAGCCCAGAAGGACAGATCGCTCGTTGGATTGAAAGATTGCAGACTTACGACTTCGATACCCAACATCGCAGGGGATTGCTGCATAATAACGCAGATTCCCTATCACGTCGACCCTGTAGGCTGGAATGCAAACACTGCCAGCGGTTGGAGGCAAAAGAGACAGATGACGTTTATGTTCGAAGCTTGGAGTTGGATGCCTCGGAGGCATGGTCTGCCCTCAAGATCCGAGAGGACCAATTGAACGACGAGGATTTAACCCATATCCTCCGGTGGAAAGAAGAAGGGCCCCGGCCCGATTGGCAGCAAGTTGCCGAAACGGGTGCATCCACGAAGGCCTATTGGACTCAGTGGGACTCTATGGTAATTGACCACGGGACAATCAAGAGAGTTTGGGAATCTGCGGATGGTACCTCCCGTCGACTCCAACTAGTGCTTCCAAGGTCAAGGGTTCCCGAGGTGCTGAATGAAATGCACAATGGTGCCACCGGTGGACATCTGGGGGTAAATAAAACACTGGAAAAAGTGCGCCAGAGGTTCTATTGGCTTAACTACAGAAAGGACGTGGAGGACTGGTGTAGGAGGTGCACTCAGTGCGCAGCAACAAAAGGGCCGAGGAACAAACCTCGGGGTCACATGCAGCAGTACTTTACTGGAGTCCCTTTTGAGAGAATTGCCATAGACGTTGCGGGACCCTTCCCAGAGACCAGGCAAGGGCACCGCTATATCCTGGTTATCAAAGACTATTTCAGCAAGTGGCCAGAAGCTTTTGCTATGGCGAATCAGGAGGCCAAAACTATAGCGGACATAGTGGTTAACGAGTGGATCAGTCGTTTCGGAGTCCCGATGGAGCTCCACTCGGACCAGGGTCGAAACTTCGAATCAAAATTATTTCAGGAGATGTGCAGACTCTTGGGGATTCAGAAGACAAAAACAACCCCGTTACATCCACAATCGGATGGGATGGTCGAACGGTTCAACCGGACACTGGTGCAGCACCTGGCAAAATTGGCAGATGATCGCCAGGAAGACTGGGACACTCACATACCACTGTTTCTGATGGCCTACCGAGCAGCAGCTCACGAAACGACGGGTCACTCGCCATCAACGGTAGTGTTTGGTCGGGAACTCCGCCTACCTTGTGACCTTCTGTTCGGATTCCCCAGAGACGCTCCCTCCATGGAAACAGATTATGCCAATGGACTGAGATCTCGACTCGAGGAACTACATTCTATGGTTCGAAGAAACCTCAAACTCGCTAGTAACACCATGAAAACCAGATACGACAGACGGGCAAACTCGTCTGGTTTTCAAGAGGGAGACCTAGTCTGGCTTTACAACCCACAGAGACGTAAAGGAAGATCCCCAAAGTTGCAGAGGGACTGGGAAGGCCCGTACCGGGTCATAAAGAGACTTAACGATGTCGTGTACAGAATACAGAGAAGCGCACGCACCAAGATGAAAGTGGTGCACCTCGACAGACTTTGCAAATTCTTTGGTGCAGATGGACCTGTCCGGGACGGACAGATTTAAGAGGGGGGCAGTGTTGTGACCCTCTTAATTTCAACACACGGCGCTGGGCGAGTCGTCACCTGGACAGGTGTGTAAAAACAAGAGATGAGGACGATGCGTGACGACGCGCGACGTGACCTGATTTTGCAGGTGTGGACTGGACATGTGTAGTTAATTGCTTATTGTTTTAGAGAACAAGGAGTTGGTGACCTAGAGAGTACACGTTGGACTCGTTTGTGGCCGGCAGTGATTTTGTTTCCTATGTGGATTTACCAGTTTGGTTATGGAATTAATGTTTAGTAAATTTGTGTAATAAATAAATGTATCAGTCTAGTCATTATTGAACCCACGTGCCCTGTGTGTCATTCTGTAAAATATCAAGTTGTAACAATATTAAAGAGGACCTCGCAACACCCCTGTTTGTCATCATCACTCATGGTTGCCATCATCACTCATGTTTGCCATTTTCACTCATGTTTGTCATCGCAGAAAAACAATTGACCGTTTTAAGTATCTCAATAAGTATAACACATACAAATCTCAACTAAATCTGTTCAAATTAAGTTGTCTACACCCAGTGGTCACTATGTTAGAATTACATGTATTTTGAATGAATGTTTTCCCACATTCAAACAGTTCGTAATTATTTCATACAACCCTGTTCACACCATCATTTCGACATCGGCCTGTCGTATTTAGCCAATGTTTACTTTGGTCAATGTCTTAGGCTAATATATAAAATTGGCCAGCTAGCAAACATTAGCCGTAACATACCCAGCCAAGGCCGTAGCCGGAATTTCGTTTGGGGGGGGGGGCTGTGCGTTTTGGGGGGGGGGGCTGTGCGGAGAGTTTTATATAAGAAAAAATTGGAACGCAATGATTAAGAAGTATATTATATAATAAAATTTGATTTTTAGAATTAATTTGGGGGGGGGGGCTGCAGCCCAATATAATTCTAAAAAAATAGAATGAATGGCCGGCTTCGTGCAAGTAAAGGAGATCCTGCCTTTCTGAGTTGTGTTTGGATACTCAAATACTCACAACGTATAACCTGGTATGTAGTGGAATGTTCCCCTCTGAGACCCTACAAGTCGTTGAGCCGGCCCTGTATGTAAGGAATACTACTTAGTCTATTACTATTGCCTTTTACCCTATGTTTTTTTTTGCCAGGAGAGATCTACTTCCACCTTAGGGAGATGGTCAGTGTCTGTTTGGTCTGTCTCTTGCTGGCCGCAGTCTCAATTTATGTCCAGCAAAGCGATGGTACTGAAGACGTTTTCTGTGATCCGGATATTCCATCGCGTCTAATGCCAGATCCAACAGCTACAACCAAGACGCCAGTGCCGTGTGGTAGAGGACAGTATTTTAGTGAACAAAAAGGCTGTGTTTTCTGTGAGGACGGGACGTTCATGACGTCAAAGATGGATGAGTCGGAAAAATATGCCGAGTGCCTGCCATGTCAAAAGCCTCTTGAGGTGAGACCTACTGATAAAAAAAAGTCGTTTCTCTGTTAGTAGCAAGTTAATTTATGTCTCATGGTCTGTCTCTATAAAAAAAAAATTAACTATGCAGTTTTTCCGTCCATAACGACGTAACCAGGATGTTGTTCTGTCAATAACGACGTAACAATATTTTTGTTGTGTCAATAACGACGTAACTATGTTGTTGTTTTTGTTAATGACGACGTACCTACAATTGTTGTTCTGTCAATAACGACGTAAGTACATGCTGTTATAATATCAAGAGAGAGAGAGAGAGAGAGAGAGAGAGAGAGAGTCTGAAAGAGACTGAGAGAGAGAGAGAGAGAGAGAGAGAGAGAGAGAGAGAGAGAGAGAGAGAGAGAGAGAGAGAGAGAGAGAGAGAGAAAGAGACCGAAAGAGAATTTCTTGTGTAATTTATCATATTTGACACGCCTCATGGCAGAGTAAAATATAACTACGAGTCCGACAGTCAGTGATAATGAGCACAAGGATTTTCTGTCGGGAAACCTTGACATTCTGTCAATGACAACTTAACTATGCTGTTGTTTGTCAATAACGACGTACCTATATTGTTGTTCTGTCAATAACGACGTACCTATATTGTTGTTCTGTCAATGACGACAAACCTATAATGTTGTTCTATCAATAACGACGTATTCATGCTGTTGTTATGTCTTTATGAAAATGTAACCCGTATCTCTATACCCACCACCCGTTTTATTTATTTAACATTTTTTAAAATTTTTAAATGTTTTTTCTTCTCAGAATGAAATAATTGCCGAAGCTTGCAACACATCAAGAGACACTTTAATTATGTGCAAAAACAATTATTACCGCAACCGACCAAATAATAGAATTACTTGTGAATCTGAGTGTGTCCGGTGTACAATTTGTGGTGCTGGATCTAACAGCAATTTAAACTATGCTTTTGGTAACTGCAGTGACTACAGCAACGTCGTGTGCTGTCACTCAGAGGACATGATTGTGGTAAATGGTAACTGCGTCCATACCACCAGCCCCTCGCCTACTACGAAGTATACTACTACTACCATTAATAGTTCAGCAGACGTGACAACAGGGCTACTATCTTTTGTTTCTATTACCTCCATTGTTTCACTTTTATGCTAATCCAGAACCTCCTGCATATGTGCCAGTGGACGTTAGCTGCGGCTCTGTTGTGGTGGTAAATATAATGTGTTTTTTGCCACTTCATGTCAGTCGGAGACAAAGTGCTCTATTGTCCCCTGAAAATGTCCACAAAATCTACACATTGAGTTGGTACCAGCGATACTTTATTAAGTGATATTGATACTATCTAGTGGGCAGACATTCATCTTGTGCCACAACATTGGAATCTTCAGAATCAGGCTTCAGTCCAGAGGATTGCAACCATTCATCTGATTTTATAAGTCAACGTCTGCCTCTTTCACCCTCAGGATATTTTTCTAGTAAAATGATTTTTCTCTCCATTTATCATGAAGTCACTTTGGGCCTATCTACTTAGACAAACTCGGGTAGCTTACTTTTTTTTATTTGATTCTTGATTCAGATCATTTTCACTGCAACTCACACAGAGCTATAAAAGTGCATTTACCCGGCGTGAGTCGGTTTGGAAGTCTAGACCAGCCATGGGCAAACTATGAACTGCTAAATCAGGCCAATGGTCAGCAACTCGTTTCAGAAAGAGGCACATCATTTGCCCAATATGTTATGATGTTTACATTTGATTATATTAGCTGTTCATATCAACACTACATCTTGGATGTTCTTGGACCGGCCGGCCATTCGCGACTCAAAAAATTTGCCATATGGGCCAGATGAAGTATCTACGGCTATCGTACGGGGTTGTGTTGCTACTGGCTAGTTACACCCACCGCCTCTAATTTCATCAACGGAATAAAATGTGACTAGGACCTGTGTGGGGATCGAACCTTGGACGTTATGTATGGCGATTACAGAAAGAAAAGCTACACTTCATCAACTCTGCTGGTCTTAGGCATTTAAGAGAAAACAACACAGTTTTACTGTGCGAAAGTAGCTGATTATAACGTTAATCTTTAAACAGTAATTAACACATTGTAGTTTCATAAAGAACTATGTCTTTATGTGTGTAAGTGATGCATTGCTTACGCATATTGTGTCCATATTGGGGTCAGGCTAGGTACTTTTAGAAAACTAGGTAAGCACGTAAGTTAGTACTTTTTCGTAGTGTGATAGTGTAAATAATGAGAGATAGTGTATTCTTTTAAGACATGAGACCCTTTGAATGTTTTTTGTTTGACTAATTTTAATTAGTTTCGTTTATGTTAGAAATAAAATTAAACAATGTCGCTGAAATAAAAAGAAGAGTTCTTATACATGTTTACCTTCTTTTCGTGATTTATTTAAACGGTTAGTTATCATTGACAATAAAATGAATATAACAAGCAATATATAGTACATTGGTATTCATAGTCAACTCATCCATGATAAGTCCTACATAGTACACTGGTATTCATAGTCAACTCATCCATGATAAGTCCTCTCTAAGGAACTCGGAAGAAAATTAAGATGTATATGGAAATTATGTCAAAGGGAGGGTCCTAGTCACAATATTGGCAGGTCCTAGTCACAATGTTGGCAGGTCCTATTGACAATGTTGGCAGGTCCTAGTCACAATATTGGCAGGTCCTAGTCACAATGTTGGCAGAACCTAGTCACAATGTTGGCAGGTCCTAGTCACAATATTGGCAGGTCCAAGTCACAATGTTGGCAGGTCCTAGTCACAATGTTGGCAGGTCCTAGTCACAATGTTGGCAGGCCCTAGTCACAATATTGGCGGATCCTAGTCACAACGTTGGCAGGTCCTAGACACAATATTGGCAGGTCCTATTGACAATGTTGGCAGGCCCTAGTCACAATGTTTTACAGGCCCTAGTCACAATGTTGGCAGGGCCTTGTCACAATGTTGGCAGGCCCTAGTCACAATGTTGGCAGGTCCTATTGACAATGTTGGCAGGTCCTATTGACAATGTTGGCAGGTCCTAGTCGCAATGTTTGCAGGCCCTAGTCACAATGTTGGCAGGTCCTAGTCACAATGTTGGCAGGTCCTAGTCACAATGTTGGCAGGCCCTAATCACAATGTTGGTAGGTCCTATCGACAATGTTGGCAGGTCTTATTGACAATGTTGGCAGGTCCTAGTCACAATGTTGGATGGCCCTAGTCACAATGTTGGCAGGTCCTAGTCACAATGTTGCCAGGTCCTAGTCACAATGTTGGCAGGTCCTAGTCACAATGTTGGCAGGTCCTAGTCACAATATTGGCAGGTCCTAGTCACAATGTTGGCAGGTCCTAGTCACAATGTTGGCAGGCCCTAATCACAATGTTGGCAGGTCCTATCGACAATGTTGGCAGGTCCTAGTCACAATGTTGGCAGGCCCTAATCACAATGTTGGCAGGTCCTATCGACAATGTTGGCAGGTCTTATTGACAATGTTGGCAGGCCCTAGTCACAATGTTGCCAGGTCCTAGTTACAATGTTGCCAGGTCCTAGTCACAATGTTGCCAGGTCCTAGTCACAATGTTGGCAGGTCCTAGTCACAATGTTGGCAGGCCCTAGTCACAATATTGGCAGGTCCTAGTCACAATGTTGGCAGGTCCTTGTCACAATATTGGCAGGTCCTAGTCACAATGTTGGCAGGTCCTAGTCACAATGTTGGCAGGTCCTAGTCACAATGTTGGCAGGTCCTAGTCACAAAGTTGGCAGGCCCTAATCACAATGTTGGCAGGTCCTAGTCACAATGTTGCCAGGTCCCTAGTCACAATGTTGGCAGGTCCTAGTTACAATGTTGGCAGGCCCCAGTCATAATATTGGCAGGTCCTAGTCACAATGTTGGCAGGTCCTAGTCACAATGTTGGCAGGTCCTAGTCACAATATTGGCAGGTCCTAGTCACAATGTTGGAAGGTCCTAGTGACAATGTTGGCAGGTCCTAGTCACAATGTTGGCAGGTCCTATTTACAATGTTGGCAGGTCCTATTGACAATGTTGGCAGGCCCTAGCCACAATGTTGGCAGGCCCTAGTCACAATGTTGGCAGGTCCTAGTCACAATGTTGGCAGGTCCTAGTCACAATGTTGGCAGGTCCTAGTCACAATGTTGGCAGGCCCTAGTTACAATGTTGGCAGGTCCTAGTCACAATGTTGGCAGGCCCTATTCACAATGTTGGCAGGCCCTAGTCACAATGTTGGCAGGTCCCAGTCACAATGTTGGCAGGCCCCAGTCACAATGTTGGCAGGCCCTAGTCATAATGTTGGCAGGCCCTAGTCACAATGTTGGCAGGCCCTAGTCACAATGTTGGCAGGCCCTAGCCACAATGTTGGCAGCCCCTAGTCACAATGTTGGCAGGTCCTAGTCACAATGTTAGCAGGTCCTAGTCACAATATTGGCAGGTCCTAGTCACAATGTTGGCCGGTCCTAGTCACAATGTTGGCAGGCCCTAATCACAATGTTGGTAGGTCCTATCGACAATGTTGGCAGGTCTTATTGACAATGTTGGCAGGTCCTAGTCACAATGTTGGCTGGCCCTAGTCACAATGTTGGCAGGTCCTAGTCACAATGTTGGCAGCCCCTAGTCACAATGTTGGCAGGCCCTAGTCACAATGTTCGCAGCCCCTAGTCACAATGTTGGCAGGTCCTAGTCACAATGTTGGCAGGTCCAAGTCACAATGTTGGCAGGTCCTAGTCACAATGTTGGCAGGTCCTAGTCACAATGTTGGCAGGCTCTAGTCACAATGTTGGCAGGTCCTAGTCACAATGTTGGCAGGCCCTAGTCACAATGTTGGCAGGTCCTAGTCACAATGTTGGCAGGCCCTATTGACAATGTTGGCAGCCCTAGTCACAATGTTGCCAGGCCCTAGTCACAATGTTGGCAGGTCCTATTGACAATGTTGGCAGGCCCTAGTCGAAATGTTGGCAGGCCCTAGTCACAATGTTGGCAGGTCCTAGTCACAATGTTGGCAGGTCCTATTTAAAATGTTGGCAGGTCCTATTGACAATGTTGGCAGGCCCTAGTCACAATGTTGGCAGGCCCTAGTCACAATGTTGGCAGGTCCTAGTCACAATGTTGGCAGGACCTAGTCACAATGTTGGCAGGCCCTATTCACAATGTTGGCAGGTCCCAGTCACAATGTTGGCAGGCCCCAGTCACAATGTTGGCAGGCCCTAGTCATAATGTTGGCAGGCCCTAGTCACAATGTTGGCAGGCCCTAGCCACAATGTTGGCAGGTCCTAGTCACAATGTTGGCAGGTCCTAGTCACAATATTGGCAGGTCCTAGTCACAATGTTGGCTGGTCCTAGTCACAATGTTGGCAGGCCCTAATCACAATGTTGGCAGGTCCTATCGACAATGTTGGCAGGTCTTATTGACAATGTTGGCAGGCCCTAGTCACAATGTTGGCAGGTCCTAGTCACAATGTTGCCAGGTCCTAGTCACAATGTTGGCAGGTCCTAGTCACAATGTTGGCAGGCCCCAGTCACAATATTGGCAGGTCCTAGTCACAATGTTGGCAGGTCCTAGTCACAATGTTGGCAGGACCTAGTCACAATATTGGCAGGTCCTAGTCACAATGTTGGAAGGTCCTAGTGACAATGTTGGCAGGTCCTAGTCACAATGTTGGCAGGTCCTATTTACAATGTTGGCAGGTCCTATTGACAATGTTGGCAGGCCCTAGCCACAATGTTGGCAGGCCCTAGTCACAATGTTGGCAGGTCCTAGTCACAATGTTGGCAGGTCCTAGTCACAATGTTGGCAGGCCCTAGTTACAATGTTGGCAGGTCCTAGTCACAATGTTGGCAGGCCCTATTCACAATGTTGGCAGGCCCTAGTCACAATGTTGGCAGGTCCCAGTCACAATGTTGGCAGGCCCCAGTCACAATGTTGGCAGGCCCTAGTCATAATGTTGGCAGGCCCTAGTCACAATGTTGGCAGGCCCTAGTCACAATGTTGGCAGGCCCTATTCACAATGTTGGCAGGCCCTAGTCACAATGTTGGCAGGTCCCAGTCACAATGTTGGCAGGCCCCAGTCACAATGTTGGCAGGCCCTAGTCATAATGTTGGCAGGCCCTAGTCACAATGTTGGCAGGCCCTAGTCACAATGTTGGCAGGCCCTAGCCACAATGTTGGCAGCCCCTAGTCACAATGTTGGCAGGTCCTAGTCACAATGTTAGCAGGTCCTAGTCACAATATTGGCAGGTCCTAGTCACAATGTTGGCAGGTCCTAGTCACAATGTTGGCAGGCCCTAATCACAATGTTGGCAGGTCCTATCGACAATGTTGGCAGGTCTTATTGACAATGTTGGCAGGTCCTAGTCACAAAGTTGGCTGGCCCTAGTCACAATGTTGGCAGGTCCTAGTCACAATGTTGCCAGGTCCTAGTCACAATGTTGGCAGGTCCTAGTCACAATGTTGGCAGGCCCTAGTCACAATATTGGCAGGTCCTAGTCACAATGTTGGCAGGTCCTAGTCACAATATTGGCAGGTCCTAGTCACAATGTTGGCAGGTCCTAGTCACAATATTGGCAGGTCCTAGTCACAAAGTTGGCAGGTCCTAGTCACAATGTTGGCAGGCCCTAATCACAATGTTGGCAGGTCCTAGTCACAATGTTGCCAGGCCCTAGTTACAATGTTGGCAGGTCCTAGTCACAATGTTGGCAGGCCCTATTCACAATGTTGGCAGGCCCTAGTCACAATTTTGGCAGGTCCCAGTCACAATGTTGGCAGGCCCCAAACACAATGTTGGCAGGCCCTAGTCATAATGTTGGCAGGCCCTAGTCACAATGTTGGCAGGCCCTAGTCACAATGTTGGCAGGCCCTAGCCACAATGTTGGCAGCCCCTAGTCACAATCTTGGCAGGTCCTAGTCACAATGTTAGCAGGTCCTAGTCACAATATTGGCAGGTCCTAGTCACAATGTTGGCAGGTCCTAGTCACAATGTTGGCAGGCCCTAATCACAATGTTGGTAGGTCCTATCGACAATGTTGGCAGGTCTTATTGACAATGTTGGCAGGTCCTAGTCACAATGTTGGATGGCCCTAGTCACAATGTTGGCAGGTCCTAGTCACAATGTTGCCAGGTCCTAGTCACAATGTTGGCAGGTCCTAGTCACAATGTTGGCAGGTCCTAGTCACAATATTGGCAGGTCCTAGTCACAATGTTGGCAGGTCCTAGTCACAATGTTGGCAGGCCCTAATCACAATGTTGGCAGGTCCTATCGACAATGTTGGCAGGTCCTAGTCACAATGTTGGCAGGCCCTAATCACAATGTTGGCAGGTCCTATCGACAATGTTGGCAGGTCTTATTGACAATGTTGGCAGGCCCTAGTCACAATGTTGCCAGGTCCTAGTCACAATGTTGCCAGGTCCTAGTCACAATGTTGCCAGGTCCTAGTCACAATGTTGGCAGGTCCTAGTCACAATGTTGGCAGGCCCTATTCACAATATTGGCAGGTCCTAGTCACAATGTTGGCAGGTCCTAGTCACAATGTTGGCAGGTCCTAGTCACAATGTTGGCAGGTCCTAGTCACAAAGTTGGCAGGCCCTAATCACAATGTTGGCAGGTCCTAGTCACAATGTTGCCAGGTCCTAGTCACAATGTTGGCAGGTCCTAGTTACAATGTTAGCAGGCCCCAGTCATAATATTGGCAGGTCCTAGTCACAATGTTGGCAGGTCCTAGTCACAATGTTGGAAGGTCCTAGTGACAATGTTGGCAGGTCCTAGTCACAATGTTGGCAGGTCCTATTTACAATGTTGGCAGGTCCTATTGACAATGTTGGCAGGCCCTAGCCACAATGTTGGCAGGCCCTAGTCACAATGTTGGCAGGTCCTAGTCACAATGTTGGCAGGTCCTAGTCACAATGTTGGCAGGTCCTAGTCACAATGTTGGCAGGCCCTAGTTACAATGTTGGCAGGTCCTAGTCACAATGTTGGCAGGCCCTATTCACAATGTTGGCAGGCCCTAGTCACAATGTTGGCAGGTCCCAGTCACAATGTTGGCAGGCCCCAGTCACAATGTTGGCAGGCCCTAGTCATAATGTTGGCAGGCCCTAGTCACAATGTTGGCAGGCCCTAGTCACAATGTTGGCAGGCCCTAGCCACAATGTTGGCAGCCCCTAGTCACAATGTTGGCAGGTCCTAGTCACAATGTTAGCAGGTCCTAGTCACAATATTGGCAGGTCCTAGTCACAATGTTGGCAGGTCCTAGTCACAATGTTGGCAGGCCCTAATCACAATGTTGGTAGGTCCTATCGACAATGTTGGCAGGTCTTATTGACAATGTTGGCAGGTCCTAGTCACAATGTTGGCTGGCCCTAGTCACAATGTTGGCAGGTCCTAGTCACAATGTTGCCAGGTCCTAGTCACAATGTTGGCAGGTCCTAGTCACAATGTTGGCAGGTCCTAGTCACAATGTTGGCAGGCCCCAGTCACAATATTGGCAGGTCCTAGTCACAATGTTGGCAGGTCCTAGTCACAATGTTGGCAGGTCCTAGTCACAATATTGGCAGGTCCTAGTCACAATGTTGGAAGGTCCTAGTCACAATGTTGGCAGGTCCTAGTCACAATGTTGGCAGGTCCTAGTCACAATGTTGGCAGGCCCTAGTTACAATGTTGGCAGGCCCTAGTCACAATGTTGGCAGGCCCTATTCACAATTTTGGCAGGCCCTAGTCACAATGTTGGCAGGTCCCAGTCACAATGTTGGCAGGCCCCAGTCACAATGTTGGCAGGCCCTAGTCATAATGTTGGCAGGCCCTAGTCACAATGTTGGCAGGCCCTAGTCACAATGTTGGCAGGCCCTAGCCACAATGTTGGCAGCCCCTAGTCACAATGTTGGCAGGTCCTAGTCACAATGTTAGCAGGTCCTAGTCACAATATTGGCAGGTCCTAGTCACAATGTTGGCAGGTCCTAGTCACAATGTTGGCAGGCCCTAATCACAATGTTGGTAGGTCCTATTTACAATGTTGGCAGGTCCTATTGACAATGTTGGCAGGCCCTAGCCACAATGTTGGCAGGCCCTAGTCACAATGTTGGCAGGTCCTAGTCACAATGTTGGCAGGTCCTAGTCACAATGTTGGCAGGCCCTAGTTACAATGTTGGCAGGTCCTAGTCACAATGTTGGCAGGCCCTATTCACAATGTTGGCAGGCCCTAGTCACAATGTTGGCAGGTCCCAGTCACAATGTTGGCAGGCCCCAGTCACAATGTTGGCAGGCCCTAGTCATAATGTTGGCAGGCCCTAGTCACAATGTTGGCAGGCCCTAGTCACAATGTTGGCAGGCCCTATTCACAATGTTGGCAGGCCCTAGTCACAATGTTGGCAGGTCCCAGTCACAATGTTGGCAGGCCCCAGTCACAATGTTGGCAGGCCCTAGTCATAATGTTGGCAGGCCCTAGTCACAATGTTGGCAGGCCCTAGTCACAATGTTGGCAGGCCCTAGCCACAATGTTGGCAGCCCCTAGTCACAATGTTGGCAGGTCCTAGTCACAATGTTAGCAGGTCCTAGTCACAATATTGGCAGGTCCTAGTCACAATGTTGGCAGGTCCTATTTACAATGTTGGCAGGTCCTTATGACAATGTTGGCAGGCCCTAGTCACAATGTTGGCAGGCCCTATTCACAATGTTGGCAGGCCCTAGTCACAATGTTGGCAGGTCCCAGTCACAATGTTGGCAGGCCCCAGTCACAATGTTGGCAGGCCCTAGTCATAATGTTGGCAGGCCCTAGTCACAATGTTGGCAGGCCCTAGTCACAATGTTGGCAGGCCCTAGCCACAATGTTGGCAGCCCCTAGTCACAATTTTGGCAGGCCCTAGTCACAATGTTGGCAGGTCCCAGTCACAATGTTGGCAGGCCCCAGTCACAATGTTGGCAGGCCCTAGTCATAATGTTGGCAGGCCCTAGTCACAATGTTGGCAGGCCCTAGTCACAATGTTGGCAGGCCCTAGCCACAATGTTGGCAGCCCCTAGTCACAATGTTGGCAGGTCCTAGTCACAATGTTAGCAGGTCCTAGTCACAATATTGGCAGGTCCTAGTCACAATGTTGGCAGGTCCTAGTCACAATGTTGGCAGGCCCTAATCACAATGTTGGTAGGTCCTATTTACAATGTTGGCAGGTCCTATTGACAATGTTGGCAGGCCCTAGCCACAATGTTGGCAGGCCCTAGTCACAATGTTGGCAGGTCCTAGTCACAATGTTGGCAGGTCCTAGTCACAATGTTGGCAGGCCCTAATCACAATGTTGGCAGGTCCTATCGACAATGTTGGCAGGTCTTATTGACAATGTTGGCAGGTCCTAGTCACAAAGTTGGCTGGCCCTAGTCACAATGTTGGCAGGTCCTAGTCACAATGTTGCCAGGTCCTAGTCACAATGTTGGCAGGTCCTAGTCACAATGTTGGCAGGCCCTAGTCACAATATTGGCAGGTCCTAGTCACAATGTTGGCAGGTCCTAGTCACAATAATGGCAGGTCCTAGTCACAATGTTGGCAGGTCCTAGTCACAATATTGGCAGGTCCTAGTCACAATGTTGGCAGGTCCTAGTCACAATGTTGGCAGGCCCTAGTCACAATATTGGCAGGTCCTAGTCACAATGTTGGCAGGTCCTAGTCACAATATTGGCAGGTCCTAGTCACAATGTTGGCAGGTCCTAGTCACAATGTTGGCAGGCCCTAATCACAATGTTGGCAGGTCCTTATGACAATGTTGGCAGGCCCTAGCCACAATGTTGGCAGGCCCTAGTCACAATGTTGGCAGGTCCTAGTCACAATGTTGGCAGGTCCTCGTCACAATGTTGGCAGGCCCTAGTTACAATGTTGGCAGGTCCTAGTCACAATGTTGGCAGGCCCTATTTACAATGTTGGCAGGCCCTAGTCACAATGTTGGCAGGTCCCAGTCACAATGTTGGCAGGCCCCAGTCACAATGTTGGCAGGCCCTAGTCATAATGTTGGCAGGCCCTAGTCACAATGTTGGCAGGCCCTAGTCACAATGTTGGCAGGCCCTAGCCACAATGTTGGCAGCCCCTAGTCACAATGTTGGCAGGTCCTAGTCACAATGTTAGCCGGTCCTAGTAACAATATTGGCAGGTCCTAGTCACAATGTTGGCAGGTCCTAGTCACAATGTTGGCAGGCCCTACTCACAATGTTGGCAGGTCCTATCGACAATGTTAGCAGGTCTTATTGACAATGTTGGCAGGTCCTAGTCACAATGTTGGCAGGCCCTAGTCACAATGTTGGCAGGTCCTAGTCACAATGTTGCCAGGTCCTAGTCACAATGTTGGCAGGTCCTAGTCACAATGTTGGCAGGCCCTAGTCACAATATTGGCAGGTCCTAGTCACAATGTTGGCAGGTCCTAGTCACAATATTGGCAGGTCCTAGTCACAATGTTGGCAGGTCCTAGTCACAATGTTGGCAGGCCCTAATCACAATGTTGGCAGGTCCTATCGACAATGTTGGCAGGTCTTATTGACAATGTTGGCAGGCCCTAGTCACAATGTTGGCAGGTCCTAGTCACAATATTGGCAGGTCCTAGTCACAATGTTGGCAGGCCCTAATCACAATGTTGGCAGGTCCTATCGACAATGTTGGCAGGTCCTAGTCACAATGTTGGCAGGCCCTAATCACAATGTTGGCAGGTCCTATCGACAATGTTGGCAGGTCCTAGTCACAATGTTGGCAGGTCCTAGTCACAATGTTGGCAGGTCCTAGTCACAAAGTTGGCAGGCCCTAATCACAATGTTGGCAGGTCCTAGTCACAATGTTGCCAGGTCCTAGTCACAATGTTGGCAGGTCCTAGTTACAATGTTGGCAGGCCCCAGTCATAATATTGGCAGGTCCTAGTCACAATGTTGGCAGGTCCTAGTCACAATGTTGGCAGGTCCTAGTCACAATATTGGCAGGTCCTAGTCACAATGTTGGAAGGTCCTAGTCACAATGTTGGCAGGTCCTAGTCACAATGTTGGCAGGTCCTATTTACAATGTTGGCAGGTCCTATTGACAATGTTGGCAGGCCCTAGCCACAATGTTGGCAGGCCCTAGTCACAATGTTGGCAGGTCCTAGTCACAATGTTGGCAGGTCCTAGTCACAATGTTGGCAGGTCCTAGTCACAATGTTGGCAGGCCCTAGTTACAATGTTGGCAGGTCCTAGTCACAATGTTGGCAGGCCCTATTCACAATGTTGGCAGGCCCTAGTCACAATGTTGGCAGGTCCCAGTCACAATGTTGGCAGGCCCCAGTCACAATGTTGGCAGGCCCTAGTCATAATGTTGGCAGGCCCTAGTCACAATGTTGGCAGGCCCTAGTCACAATGTTGGCAGGCCCTAGCCACAATGTTGGCAGCCCCTAATCACAATGTTGGTAGGTCCTATCGACAATGTTGGCAGGTCTTATTGACAATGTTGGCAGGTCCTAGTCACAATGTTGGCTGGCCCTAGTCACAATGTTGGCAGGTCCTAGTCACAATGTTGCCAGGTCCTAGTCACAATGTTGGCAGGTCCTAGTCACAATGTTGGCAGGCCCTAGTTACAATATTGGCAGGTCCTAGTCACAATGTTGGCAGGTCCTATTCACAATATTGGCAGGTCCTAGTCACAATGTTGGCAGGTCCTAGTCACAATATTGGCAGGTCCTAGTCACAATGTTGGCAGGTCCTAGTCACAATGTTGGCAGGCCCTAATCACAATGTTGGCAGGTCCTATCGACAATGTTGGCAGGTCTTATTGACAATGTTGGCAGGACCTAGTCACAATGTTGGCAGGTCCTAGTCACAATGTTGCCAGGTCCTAGTCACAATGTTGGCAGTTCCTAGTCACAATGTTGGCAGGCCCCAGTCACAATATTGGCAGGTCCTAGTCACAATGTTGGCAGGTCATAGTCACAATGTTGGCAGGTCCTAGTCACAATATTGGCAGGTCCTAGTCACAATATTGGCAGGTCCTAGTCACAATGTTGGCAGGTCCTAGTCACAATGTTGGCAGGCCCTAATCACAATGTTGGCAGGTCCTAACGACAATGTTGGCAGGTCTTATTGACAATGTTGGCAGGCCCTAGTCACAATGTTGGCAGGTCCTAGTCACAATGTTGCCAGGTCCTAGTCACAATGTTGGCAGTTCCTAGTCACAATGTTGGCAGGCCCCAGTCACAATCATGGCAGGTCCTAGTCACAATGTTGGAAGGTCCTAGTGACAATGTTGGCAGGTCCTAGTCACAATATTGGCAGGTCCTAGTCACAATGTTGGAAGGTCCTAGTGACAATGTTGGCAGGTCCTAGTCACAATGTTGGCAGGTCCTATTTACAATGTTGGCAGGTCCTATTGACAATGTTGGCAGGCCCTAGCCACAATGTTGGCAGGCCCTAGTCACAATGTTGGCAGGTCCTAGTCACAATGTTGGCAGGTCCTCGTCACAATGTTGGCAGGCCCTAGTTACAATGTTGGCAGGTCCTAGTCACAATGTTGGCAGGCCCTATTTACAATGTTGGCAGGCCCTAGTCACAATGTTGGCAGGCCCTAGTCACAATGTTGGCAGGCCCTAGCCAGATGTTGGCAGCCCCTAGTCACAATGTTGGCAGGTCCTAGTCACAATGTTAGCAGGTCCTAGTCACAATATTGGCAGGTCCTAGTCACAATGTTGGCAGGTCCTAGTCACAATGTTGGCAGGCCCTAATCACAATGTTGGCAGGTCCTATCGACAATGTTAGCAGGTCTTATTGACAATGTTGGCAGGTCCTAGTCACAATGTTGGCTGGCCCTAGTCACAATGTTGGCAGGTCCTAGTCACAATGTTGCCAGGTCCTAGTCACAATATTGGCAGGTCCTAGTCACAATGTTGGCAGGCCCTAGTCACAATATTGGCAGGTCCTAGTCACAATGTTGGCAGGTCCTAGTCACAATATTGGCAGATCCTAGTCACAATGTTGGCAGGTCCTAGTCACAATGTTGGCAGGCCCTAATCACAATGTTGGCAGGTCCTATCGACAATGTTGGCAGGTCTTATTGACAATGTTGGCAGGCCCTAGTTACAATGTTGGCAAGTCCTAGTCACAATGTTGCCAGGTCCTAGTCACAATGTTGGCAGGTCCTAGTCACAATGTTGACAGGCCCCAGTCACAATATTGGCAGGTCCTAGTCACAATGTTGGCAGGTCCTAGTCACAATGTTGGCAGGTCCTAGTCACAATATTGGCAGGTCCTAGTCACAATGTTGGAAGGTCCTAGTGACAATGTTGGCAGGTCCTAATCACAATGTTGGCAGGTCCTATTTACAATGTTGGCAGGTCTTAGTCACAATGTTGGCAGGCCCTAGCCACAATGTTGGCAGGCCCTAGTCACAATGTTGGCAGGTCCTAGTCACAATGTTGGCAGGTCCTAGTCACAATGTTGGCAGGCCCTAGTTACAATGTTGGCAGGTCCTAGTCACAATGTTGGCAGGCCCTATTTACAATGTTGGCAGGCCCTAGTCACAATGTTGGCAGGTCCCAGTCACAATGTTGGCAGGCCCCAGTCACAATGTTGGATGGCCCAAGTCACAATGTTGGCAGGCCCTAGTCACAATGTTGGCAGGCCCTAGCCACAATGTTGGCAGCCCCTAGTCACAATGTTGGCAGGTCCTAGTCACAATGTTAGCAGGTCCTAGTCACAATATTGGCAGGCCCTAGTCACAATATTGGCAGGTCCTAGTCACAATGTTGGCAGGTCCTTGTCACAATATTGGCAGGTCCTAGTCACAATGTTGGCAGGTCCTAGTCACAATGTTGGCAGGTCCTAGTCACAATATTGGCAGGTCCTAGTCACAATGTTGGAAGGTCCTAGTGACAATGTTGGCAGGTCCTAGTCACAATGTTGGCAGGTCCTATTTACAATGTTGGCAGGTCCTATTGACAATGTTGGCAGGCCCTTGCCACAATGTTGGCAGGCCCTAGTCACAATGTTGGCAGGTCCTAGTCACAATGTTGGCAGGTCCTAGTCACAATGTTGCCAGGTCCTAGTCACAATGTTGGCAGGTCCTAGTCACAATGTTGGCAGGCCCCAGTCACAATATTGGCAGGTCCTAGTCACAATGTTGGCAGGTCCTAGTCACAATGTTGACAGGTGTTAGTCACAATGTTGGCAGGCCCTAATCACAATGTTGGCAGGTCCTATCGACAATGTTGGCAGGTCCTATCGACAATGTTGGCAGGTCTTATTGACAATGTTGGCAGGCCCTAGTTACAATGTTGGCAGGTCCTAGTCACAATGTTGCCAGGTCCTAGTCACAATGTTGGCAGGTCCTAGTCACAATGTTGACAGGCCCCAGTCACAATATTGGCAGGTCCTAGTCACAATGTTGGCAGGTCCTATTTACAATGTTGGCAGGTCCTAGTCACAATGTTGGCAGGCCCTAGCCACAATGTTGGCAGGCCCTAGTCACAATGTTGGCAGGTCCTAGTCACAATGTTGGCAGGTCCTAGTCACAATGTTGGCAGGCCCTAGTTACAATGTTGGCAGGTCCTAGTCACAATGTTGGCAGGCCCTATTTCCAATGTTGGCAGGCCCTAGTCACAATGTTGGCAGGTCCCAGTCACAATGTTGGCAGGCCCCAGTCACAATGTTGGATGGCCCAAGTCACAATGTTGGCAGGCCCTAGTCACAATGTTGGCAGGCCCTAGCCACAATGTTGGCAGCCCCTAGTCACAATGTTGGCAGGTCCTAGTCACAATGTTAGCAGGTCCTAGTCACATTATTGGCAGGCCCTAGTCACAATATTGGCAGGTCCTAGTCACAATGTTGGCAGGTCCTTGTCACAATATTGGCAGGTCCTAGTCACAATGTTGGCAGGTCCTAGTCACAATATTGGCAGGTCCTAGTCACAATGTTGGCAGGTCCTTGTCACAATGTTGGCAGGCCCTAATCACAATGTTGGCAGGTCCTAGTCACAATGTTGCCAGGTCCTAGTCACAATGTTGGCAGGTCCTAGTTACAATGTTGGCAGGCCCCAGTCATAATATTGGCAGGTCCTAGTCACAATGTTGGCAGGTCCTAGTCACAATGTTGGCAGGTCCTAGTCACAATATTGGCAGGTCCTAGTCACAATGTTGGAAGGTCCTAGTGACAATGTTGGCAGGTCCTAGTCACAATGTTGGCAGGTCCTATTTACAATGTTGGCAGGTCCTATTGACAATGTTGGCAGGCCCTTGCCACAATGTTGGCAGGCCCTAGTCACAATGTTGGCAGGTCCTAGTCACAATGTTGGCAGGTCCTAGTCACAATGTTGGCAGGCCCTAGTTACAATGTTGGCAGGTCCTAGTCACAATGTTGGCAGGCCCTAGTCACAATGTTGGCAGGCCCTAGTCACAATGTTGGCAGGTCCCAGTCACAATGTTGGCAGGCCCCAGTCACAATGTTGGCAGGCCTAGTCATAATGTTGGCAGGACCTAGTCACAATGTTGGCAGGCCCTAGTCACAATGTTGGCAGGCCCTAGCCACAATGTTGGCAGCCCCTAGTCACAATGTTGGCAGGTCCTAGTCACAATGTTAGCAGGTCCTAGTCACAATATTGGCAGGTCCTAGTCACAATGTTGGCAGGTCCTAGTCACAATGTTGGCAGGCCCTAGTCACAATGTTGGCAGGCCCTAATCACAATGTTGGTAGGTCCTATCGACAATGTTGGCAGGTCTTATTGACAATGTTGGCAGGTCCTAGTCACAATGTTGGCAGGTCCTATTTACAATGTTGGCAGGTCCTATTGACAATGTTGGCAGGCCCTTGCCACAATGTTGGCAGGCCCTAGTCACAATGTTGGCAGGTCCTAGTCACAATGTTGGCAGGTCCTAGTCACAATGTTGGCAGGCCCTAGTTACAATGTTGGCAGGTCCTAGTCACAATGTTGGCAGGCCCTATTCACAATGTTGGCAGGCCCTAGTCACAATGTTGGCAGGTCCCAGTCACAATGTTGGCAGGCCCCAGTCACAATGTTGGCAGGCCCTAGTCATAATGTTGGCAGGACCTAGTCACAATGTTGGCAGGCCCTAGTCACAATGTTGACAGGCCCTAGCCACAATGTTGGCAGCCCCTAGTCACAATGTTGGCAGGTCCTAGTCACAATGTTGGCAGGTCCTAGTCACAATGTTGGCAGGCATTAGTTACAATGTTGGCAGGTCCTAGTCACAATGTTGGCAGGCCCTATTTACAATGTTGGCAGGCCCTAGTCACAATGTTGGCAGGTCCCAGTCACAATGTTGGCAGGCCCCAGTCACAATGTTGGCAGGCCCTAGTCATAATGTTGGCAGGCCCTAGTCACAATGTTGGCAGGCCCTAGTCACAATGTTGGCAGGCCCTAGCCACAATGTTGGCAGCCCCTAGTCACAATGTTGCCAGGTACTAGTCACAATGTTGGCAGGTCCTAGTCACAATGTTGGCAGGTCCTAGTCACAATGTTAACAGGTCCTAGTCACAATATTGGCAGGTCCTAGTCACAATGTTGGCAGGTCCTATTTACAATGTTGGCAGGTCCTTATGACAATGTTGGCAGGCCCTAGCCACAATGTTGGCAGGCCCTAGTCACAATGTTGGCAGGTCCTAGTCACAATGTTGGCAGGTCCTCGTCACAATGTTGGCAGGCCCTAGTTACAATGTTGGCAGGTCCTAGTCACAATGTTGGCAGGCCCTATTTACAATGTTGGCAGGCCCTAGTCACAATGTTGGCAGGTCCCAGTCACAATGTTGGCAGGCCCCAGTCACAATGTTGGCAGGCCCTAGTCATAATGTTGGCAGGCCCTAGTCACAATGTTGGCAGGCCCTAGTCACAATGTTGGCAGGCCCTAGCCACAATGTTGGCAGCCCCTAGTCACAATGTTGGCAGGTCCTAGTCACAATGTTAGCCGGTCCTAGTAACAATATTGGCAGGTCCTAGTCACAATGTTGGCAGGTCCTAGTCACAATGTTGGCAGGCCCTAATCACAATGTTGGCAGGTCCTATCGACAATGTTAGCAGGTCTTATTGACAATGTTGGCAGGTCCTAGTCACAATGTTGGCTGGCCCTAGTCACAATGTTGGCAGGTCCTAGTCACAATGTTGCCAGGTCCTAGTCACAATGTTGGCAGGTCCTAGTCACAATGTTGGCAGGCCCTAGTCACAATATTGGCAGGTCCTAGTCACAATGTTGGCAGGTCCTAGTCACAATATTGGCAGGTCCTAGTCACAATGTTGGCAGGTCCTAGTCACAATGTTGGCAGGCCCTAATCACAATGTTGGCAGGTCCTATCGACAATGTTGGCAGGTCCTAGTCACAATGTTGGCAGGCCCTAATCACAATGTTGGCAGGTCCTATCGACAATGTTGGCAGGTCTTATTGACAATGTTGGCAGGCCCTAGTCACAATGTTGCCAGGTCCTAGTCACAATGTTGCCAGGTCCTAGTCACAATGTTGCCAGGTCCTAGTCACAATGTTGGCAGGTCCTAGTCACAATGTTGGCAGGCCCTAGTCACAATATTGGCAGGTCCTAGTCACAATGTTGGCAGGTCCTTGTCACAATATTGGCAGGTCCTAGTCACAATGTTGGCAGGTCCTAGTCACAATGTTGGCAGGTCCTAGTCACAATGTTGGCAGGTCCTAGTCACAAAGTTGGCAGGCCCTAATCACAATGTTGGCAGGTCCTAGTCACAATGTTGCCAGGTCCTAGTCACAATGTTGGCAGGTCCTAGTTACAATGTTGGCAGGCCCCAGTCATAATATTGGCAGGTCCTAGTCACAATGTTGGCAGGTCCTAGTCACAATGTTGGCAGGTCCTAGTCACAATATTGGCAGGTCCTAGTCACAATGTTGGAAGGTCCTAGTCACAATGTTGGCAGGTCCTAGTCACAATGTTGGCAGGTCCTATTTACAATGTTGGCAGGTCCTATTGACAATGTTGGCAGGCCCTAGCCACAATGTTGGCAGGCCCTAGTCACAATGTTGGCAGGTCCTAGTCACAATGTTGGCAGGTCCTAGTCACAATGTTGGCAGGTCCTAGTCACAATGTTGGCAGGCCCTAGTTACAATGTTGGCAGGTCCTAGTCACAATGTTGGCAGGCCCTATTCACAATGTTGGCAGGCCCTAGTCACAATGTTGGCAGGTCCCAGTCACAATGTTGGCAGGCCCCAGTCACAATGTTGGCAGGCCCTAGTCATAATGTTGGCAGGCCCTAGTCACAATGTTGGCAGGCCCTAGTCACAATGTTGGCAGGCCCTAGCCACAATGTTGGCAGCCCCTAGTCACAATGTTGGCAGGTCCTAGTCACAATGTTGGCAGGTCCTAGTCACAATATTGGCAGGTCCTAGTCACAATGTTGGCAGGTCCTAGTCACAATGTTGGCAGGCCCTAATCACAATGTTGGTAGGTCCTATCGACAATGTTGGCAGGTCTTATTGACAATGTTGGCAGGTCCTAGTCACAATGTTGGCTGGCCCTAGTCACAATGTTGGCAGGTCCTAGTCACAATGTTGCCAGGTCCTAGTCACAATGTTGGCAGGTCCTAGTCACAATGTTGGCAGGCCCTAGTTACAATATTGGCAGGTCCTAGTCACAATGTTGGCAGGTCCTATTCACAATATTGGCAGGTCCTAGTCACAATGTTGGCAGGTCCTAGTCACAATGTTGGCAGGTCCTAGTCACAATGTTGGCAGGTCCTAGTCACAATGTTGGCAGGCCCTAATCACAATGTTGGCAGGTCCTATCGACAATGTTGGCAGGTCTTATTGACAATGTTGGCAGGCCCTAGTCACAATGTTGGCAGGTCCTAGTCACAATGTTGCCAGGTCCTAGTCACAATGTTGGCAGTTCCTAGTCACAATGTTGGCAGGCCCCAGTCACAATATTGGCAGGTCCTAGTCACAATGTTGGCAGGTCATAGTCACAATGTTGGCAGGTCCTAGTCACAATATTGGCAGGTCCTAGTCACAATATTGGCAGGTCCTAGTCACAATGTTGGCAGGTCCTAGTCACAATGTTGGCAGGCCCTAATCACAATGTTGGCAGGTCCTATCGACAATGTTGGCAGGTCTTATTGACAATGTTGGCAGGCCCTAGTCACAATGTTGGCAGGTCCTAGTCACAATGTTGCCAGGTCCTAGTCACAATGTTGGCAGTTCCTAGTCACAATGTTGGCAGGCCCCAGTCACAATCATGGCAGGTCCTAGTCACAATGTTGGAAGGTCCTAGTGACAATGTTGGCAGGTCCTAGTCACAATATTGGCAGGTCCTAGTCACAATGTTGGAAGGTCCTAGTGACAATGTTGGCAGGTCCTAGTCACAATGTTGGCAGGTCCTATTTACAATGTTGGCAGGTCCTATTGACAATGTTGGCAGGCCCTAGCCACAATGTTGGCAGGCCCTAGTCACAATGTTGGCAGGTCCTAGTCACAATGTTGGCAGGTCCTCGTCACAATGTTGGCAGGCCCTAGTTACAATGTTGGCAGGTCCTAGTCACAATGTTGGCAGGCCCTATTTACAATGTTGGCAGGCCCTAGTCACAATGTTGGCAGGCCCTAGTCACAATGTTGGCAGGCCCTAGCCACAATGTTGGCAGCCCCTAGCCACAATGTTGGCAGCCCCTAGTCACAATGTTGGCAGGTCCTAGTCACAATGTTAGCAGGTCCTAGTCACAATATTGGCAGGTCCTAGTCACAATGTTGGCAGGTCCTAGTCACAATGTTGGCAGGCCCTAATCACAATGTTGGCAGGTCCTATCGACAATGTTAGCAGGTCTTATTGACAATGTTGGCAGGTCCTAGTCACAATGTTGGCTGGCCCTAGTCACAATGTTGGCAGGTCCTAGTCACAATGTTGCCAGGTCCTAGTCACAATGTTGGCAGGTCCTAGTCACAATGTTGGCAGGCCCTAGTCACAATATTGGCAGGTCCTAGTCACAATGTTGGCAGGTCCTAGTCACATTGTTGGCAGGTCCTAGTCACAATGTTGGCAGGCCCTAGTTACAATGTTGGCAGGTCCTAGTCACAATGTTGGCAGGCCCTATTCACAATGTTGGCAGGCCCTAGTCACAATGTTGGCAGGTCCCAGTCACAATGTTGGCAGGCCCCAGTCACAATGTTGGCAGGCCCTAGTCATAATGTTGGCAGGTCCTAGTCACAATGTTGACAGGCCCCAGTCACAATATTGGCAGGTCCTAGTCACAATGTTGGCAGGTCCTAGTCACAATGTTGGCAGGTCCTAGTCACAATATTGGCAGGTCCTAGTCACAATGTTGGAAGGTCCTAGTGACAATGTTGGCAGGTCCTAATCACAATGTTGGCAGGTCCTATTTACAATGTTGGCAGGTCCTAGTCACAATGTTGGCAGGCCCTAGCCACAATGTTGGCAGGCCCTAGTCACAATGTTGGCAGGTCCTAGTCACAATGTTGGCAGGTCCTAGTCACAATGTTGGCAGGCCCTAGTTACAATGTTGGCAGGTCCTAGTCACAATGTTGGCAGGCCCTATTTACAATGTTGGCAGGCCCTAGTCACAATGTTGGCAGGTCCCAGTCACAATGTTGGCAGGCCCCAGTCACAATGTTGGATGGCCCAAGTCACAATGTTGGCAGGCCCTAGTCACAATGTTGGCAGGCCCTAGCCACAATGTTGGCAGCCCCTAGTCACAATGTTGGCAGGTCCTAGTCACAATGTTAGCAGGTCCTAGTCACAATATTGGCAGGCCCTAGTCACAATATTGGCAGGTCCTAGTCACAATGTTGGCAGGTCCTTGTCACAATATTGGCAGGTCCTAGTCACAATGTTGGCAGGTCCTAGTCACAATATTGGCAGGTCCTAGTCACAATGTTGGCAGGTCCTAGTCACAATGTTGGCAGGCCCTAATCACAATGTTGGCAGGTCCTAGTCACAATGTTGCCAGGTCCAAGTCACAATGTTGGCAGGTCCTAGTTACAATGTTGGCAGGCCCCAGTCATAATATTGGCAGGTCCTAGTCACAATGTTGGCAGGTCCTAGTCACAATGTTGGCAGGTCCTAGTCACAATATTGGCAGGTCCTAGTCACAATGTTGGAAGGTCCTAGTGACAATGTTGGCAGGTCCTAGTCACAATGTTGGCAGGTCCTATTTACAATGTTGGCAGGTCCTATTGACAATGTTGGCAGGCCCTTGCCACAATGTTGGCAGGCCCTAGTCACAATGTTGGCAGGTCCTAGTCACAATGTTGGCAGGTCCTAGTCACAATGTTGGCAGGCCCTAGTTACAATGTTGGCAGGTCCTAGTCACAATGTTGGCAGGCCCTATTCACAATGTTGGCAGGCCCTAGTCACAATGTTGGCAGGTCCCAGTCACAATGTTGGCAGGCCCCAGTCACAATGTTGGCAGGCCTAGTCATAATGTTGGCAGGACCTAGTCACAATGTTGGCAGGCCCTAGTCACAATGTTGGCAGGCCCTAGCCACAATGTTGGCAGCCCCTAGTCACAATGTTGGCAGGTCCTAGTCACAATGTTAGCAGGTCCTAGTCACAATATTGGCAGGTCCTAGTCACAATGTTGGCAGGTCCTAGTCACAATGTTGGCAGGCCCTAATCACAATGTTGGTAGGTCCTATCGACAATGTTGGCAGGTCTTATTGACAATGTTGGCAGGTCCTAGTCACAATGTTGGCAGGTCCTATTTACAATGTTTGCAGGTCCTATTGACAATGTTGGCAGGCCCTTGCCACAATGTTGGCAGGCCCTAGTCACAATGTTGGCAGGTCCTAGTCACATTGTTGGCAGGTCCTAGTCACAATGTTGGCAGGCCCTAGTTACAATGTTGGCAGGTCCTAGTCACAATGTTGGCAGGCCCTATTCACAATGTTGGCAGGCCCTAGTCACAATGTTGGCAGGTCCCAGTCACAATGTTGGCAGGCCCCAGTCACAATGTTGGCAGGCCCTAGTCATAATGTTGGCAGGACCTAGTCACAATGTTGGCAGGCCCTAGTCACAATGTTGACAGGCCCTAGCCACAATGTTGGCAGCCCCTAGTCACAATGTTGGCAGGTCCTAGTCACAATGTTGGCAGGTCCTAGTCACAATATTGGCAGGTCCTAGTCACAATGTTGGAAGGTCCTAGTGACAATGTTGGCAGGTCCTAATCACAATGTTGGCAGGTCCTATTTACAATGTTGGCAGGTCCTAGTCACAATGTTGGCAGGCCCTAGCCACAATGTTGGCAGGCCCTAGTCACAATGTTGGCAGGTCCTAGTCACAATGTTGGCAGGTCCTAGTCACAATGTTGGCAGCCCCTAGTCACAATGTTGGCAGGCCCTAGTCACAATGTTGGCAGGTCCCAGTCACAATGTTGGCAGGCCCCAGTCACAATGTTGGCAGGCCCTAGTCATAATGTTGGCAGGCCCTAGTCACAATGTTGGCAGGCCCTAGTCACAATGTTGGCAGGCCCTAGCCACAATGTTGGCAGCCCCTAGTCACAATGTTGGCAGGTCCTAGTCACAATGTTAGCCGGTCCTAGTAACAATATTGGCAGGTCCTAGTCACAATGTTGGCAGGTCCTAGTCACAATGTTGGCAGGCCCTAATCACAATGTTGGCAGGTCCTATCGACAATGTTAGCAGGTCTTATTGACAATGTTGGCAGGTCCTAGTCACAATGTTGGCTGGCCCTAGTCACAATGTTGGCAGGTCCTAGTCACAATGTTGCCAGGTCCTAGTCACAATGTTGGCAGGTCCTAGTCACAATGTTGGCAGGCCCTAGTCACAATCTTGGCAGGTCCTAGTCACAATGTTGGCAGGTCCTAGTCACAATATTTGCAGGTCCTAGTCACAATGTTGGCAGGTCCTAGTCACAATGTTGGCAGGCCCTAATCACAATGTTGGCAGGTCCTATCGACAATGTTGGCAGGTCTTATTGACAATGTTGGCAGGCCCTAGTCACAATGTTGGCAGGTCCTAGTCACAATATTGGCAGGTCCTAGTCACAATGTTGGCAGGTCCTAGTCACAATGTTGGCAGGCCCTAATCACAATGTTGGCAGGTCCTATCGACAATGTTGGCAGGTCCTAGTCACAATGTTGGCAGGCCCTAATCACAATGTTGGCAGGTCCTATCGACAATGTTGGCAGGTCTTATTGACAATGTTGGCAGGCCCTAGTCACAATGTTGCCAGGTCCTAGTCACAATGTTGCCAGGTCCTAGTCACAATGTTGCCAGGTCCTAGTCACAATGTTGGCAGGTCCTAGTCACAATGTTGGCAGGCCCTAGTCACAATATTGGCAGGTCCTAGTCACAATGTTGGCAGGTCCTTGTCACAATATTGGCAGGTCCTAGTCACAATGTTGGCAGGTCCTAGTCACAATGTTGGCAGGTCCTAGTCACAATGTTGGCAGGTCCTAGTCACAAAGTTGGCAGGCCCTAATCACAATGTTGGCAGGTCCTAGTCACAATGTTGCCAGGTCCTAGTCACAATGTTGGCAGGTCCTAGTTACAATGTTGGCAGGCCCCAGTCATAATATTGGCAGGTCCTAGTCACAATGTTGGCAGGTCCTAGTCACAATATTGGCAGGTCCTAGTCACAATGTTGGAAGGTCCTAGTCACAATGTTGGCAGGTCCTAGTCACAATGTTGGCAGGTCCTATTTACAATGTTGGCAGGTCCTATTGACAATGTTGGCAGGCCCTAGCCACAATGTTGGCAGGCCCTAGTCACAATGTTGGCAGGTCCTAGTCACAATGTTGGCAGGTCCTAGTCACAATGTTGGCAGGTCCTAGTCACAATGTTGGCAGGCCCTAGTTACAATGTTGGCAGGTCCTAGTCACAATGTTGGCAGGCCCTATTCACAATGTTGGCAGGTCCTATCGACAATGTTGGCAGGTCTTATTGACAATGTTGGCAGGCCCTAGTCACAATGTTGGCAGGTCCCAGTCACAATGTTGGCAGGCCCCAGTCACAATGTTGGCAGGCCCTAGTCATAATGTTGGCAGGCCCTAGTCACAATGTTGGCAGGCCCTAGTCACAATGTTGGCAGGCCCTAGCCACAATGTTGGCAGCCCCTAGTCACAATGTTGGCAGGTCCTAGTCACAATGTTAGCAGGTCCTAGTCACAATATTGGCAGGTCCTAGTCACAATGTTGGCAGGTCCTAGTCACAATGTTGGCAGGCCCTAATCACAATGTTGGTAGGTCCTATCGACAATGTTGGCAGGTCTTATTGACAATGTTGGCAGGTCCTAGTCACAATGTTGGCTGGCCCTAGTCACAATGTTGGCAGGTCCTAGTCACAATGTTGCCAGGTCCTAGTCACAATGTTGGCAGGTCCTAGTCACAATGTTGGCAGGCCCTAGTTACAATATTGGCAGGTCCTAGTCACAATGTTGGCAGGTCCTATTCACAATATTGGCAGGTCCTAGTCACAATGTTGGCAGGTCCTAGTCACAATATTGGCAGGTCCTAGTCACAATGTTGGCAGGTCCTAGTCACAATGTTGGCAGGCCCTAATCACAATGTTGGCAGGTCCTATCGACAATGTTGGCAGGTCTTATTGACAATGTTGGCAGGCCCTAGTCACAATGTTGGCAGGTCCTAGTCACAATGTTGCCAGGTCCTAGTCACAATGTTGGCAGTTCCTAGTCACAATGTTGGCAGGCCCCAGTCACAATATTGGCAGGTCCTAGTCACAATGTTGGCAGGTCATAGTCACAATGTTGGCAGGTCCTAGTCACAATATTGGCAGGTCCTAGTCACAATATTGGCAGGTCCTAGTCACAATGTTGGCAGGTCCTAGTCACAATGTTGGCAGGCCCTAATCACAATGTTGGCAGGTCCTATCGACAATGTTGGCAGGTCTTATTGACAATGTTGGCAGGCCCTAGTCACAATGTTGGCAGGTCCTAGTCACAATGTTGCCAGGTCCTAGTCACAATGTTGGCAGTTCCTAGTCACAATGTTGGCAGGCCCCAGTCACAATCATGGCAGGTCCTAGTCACAATGTTGGAAGGTCCTAGTGACAATGTTGGCAGGTCCTAGTCACAATATTGGCAGGTCCTAGTCACAATGTTGGAAGGTCCTAGTGACAATGTTGGCAGGTCCTAGTCACAATGTTGGCAGGTCCTATTTACAATGTTGGCAGGTCCTATTGACAATGTTGGCAGGCCCTAGCCACAATGTTGGCAGGCCCTAGTCACAATGTTGGCAGGTCCTAGTCACAATGTTGGCAGGTCCTCGTCACAATGTTGGCAGGCCCTAGTTACAATGTTGGCAGGTCCTAGTCACAATGTTGGCAGGCCCTATTTACAATGTTGGCAGGCCCTAGTCACAATGTTGGCAGGCCCTAGTCACAATGTTGGCAGGCCCTAGCCACAATGTTGGCAGCCCCTAGTCACAATGTTGGCAGGTCCTAGTCACAATGTTAGCAGGTCCTAGTCACAATATTGGCAGGTCCTAGTCACAATGTTGGCAGGTCCTAGTCACAATGTTGGCAGGCCCTAATCACAATGTTGGCAGGTCCTATCGACAATGTTAGCAGGTCTTATTGACAATGTTGGCAGGTCCTAGTCACAATGTTGGCTGGCCCTAGTCACAATGTTGGCAGGTCCTAGTCACAATGTTGCCAGGTCCTAGTCACAATGTTGGCAGGTCCTAGTCACAATGTTGGCAGGCCCTAGTCACAATATTGGCAGGTCCTAGTCACAATGTTGGCAGGTCCTAGTCACAATATTGGCAGATCCTAGTCACAATGTTGGCAGGTCCTAGTCACAATGTTGGCAGGCCCTAATCACAATGTTGGCAGGTCCTATCGACAATGTTGGCAGGTCTTATTGACAATGTTGGCAGGCCCTAGTTACAATGTTGGCAGGTCCTAGTCACAATGTTGCCAGGTCCTAGTCACAATGTTGGCAGGCCCTAGTCACAATGTTGACAGGCCCCAGTCACAATATTGGCAGGTCCTAGTCACAATGTTGGCAGGTCCTAGTCACAATGTTGGCAGGTCCTAGTCACAATATTGGCAGGTCCTAGTCACAATGTTGGAAGGTCCTAGTGACAATGTTGGCAGGTCCTAATCACAATGTTGGCAGGTCCTATTTACAATGTTGGCAGGTCCTAGTCACAATGTTGGCAGGCCCTAGCCACAATGTTGGCAGGCCCTAGTCACAATGTTGGCAGGTCCTAGTCACAATGTTGGCAGGTCCTAGTCACAATGTTGGCAGGCCCTAGTTACAATGTTGGCAGGTCCTAGTCACAATGTTGGCAGGCCCTATTTACAATGTTGGCAGGCCCTAGTCACAATGTTGGCAGGTCCCAGTCACAATGTTGGCAGGCCCCAGTCACAATGTTGGATGGCCCAAGTCACAATGTTGGCAGGCCCTAGTCACAATGTTGGCAGGCCCTAGCCACAATGTTGGCAGCCCCTAGTCACAATGTTGGCAGGTCCTAGTCACAATGTTAGCAGGTCCTAGTCACAATATTGTTGGCCCTAGTCACAATATTGGCAGGTCCTAGTCACAATGTTGGCAGGTCCTTGTCACAATATTGGCAGGTCCTAGTCACAATGTTGGCAGGTCCTAGTCACAATATTGGCAGGTCCTAGTCACAATGTTGGCAGGTCCTAGTCACAATGTTGGCAGGCCCTAATCACAATGTTGGCAGGTCCTAGTCACAATGTTGCCAGGTCCTAGTCACAATGTTGGCAGGTCCTAGTTACAATGTTGGCAGGCCCCAGTCATAATATTGGCAGGTCCTAGTCACAATGTTGGCAGGTCCTAGTCACAATGTTGGCAGGTCCTAGTCACAATATTGGCAGGTCCTAGTCACAATGTTGGAAGGTCCTAGTGACAATGTTGGCAGGTCCTAGTCACAATGTTGGCAGGTCCTATTTACAATGTTGGCAGGTCCTATTGACAATGTTGGCAGGCCCTTGCCACAATGTTGGCAGGCCCTAGTCACAATGTTGGCAGGTCCTAGTCACAATGTTGGCAGGTCCTAGTCACAATGTTGGCAGGCCCTAGTTACAATGTTGGCAGGTCCTAGTCACAATGTTGGCAGGCCCTATTCACAATGTTGGCAGGCCCTAGTCACAATGTTGGCAGGTCCCAGTCACAATGTTGGCAGGCCCCAGTCACAATGTTGGCAGGCCTAGTCATAATGTTGGCAGGACCTAGTCACAATGTTGGCAGGCCCTAGTCACAATGTTGGCAGGCCCTAGCCACAATGTTGGCAGCCCCTAGTCACAATGTTGGCAGGTCCTAGTCACAATGTTAGCAGGTCCTAGTCACAATATTGGCAGGTCCTAGTCACAATGTTGGCAGGTCCTAGTCACAATGTTGGCAGGCCCTAATCACAATGTTGGTAGGTCCTATCGACAATGTTGGCAGGTCTTATTGACAATGTTGGCAGGTCCTAGTCACAATGTTGGCAGGTCCTATTTACAATGTTGGCAGGTCCTATTGACAATGTTGGCAGGCCCTTGCCACAATGTTGGCAGGCCCTAGTCACAATGTTGGCAGGTCCTAGTCACAATGTTGGCAGGTCCTAGTCACAATGTTGGCAGGCCCTAGTTACAATGTTGGCAGGTCCTAGTCACAATGTTGGCAGGCCCTATTCACAATGTTGGCAGGCCCTAGTCACAATGTTGGCAGGTCCCAGTCACAATGTTGGCAGGCCCCAGTCACAATGTTGGCAGGCCCTAGTCATAATGTTGGCAGGACCTAGTCACAATGTTGGCAGGCCCTAGTCACAATGTTGACAGGCCCTAGCCACAATGTTGGCAGCCCCTAGTCACAATGTTGGCAGGTCCTAGTCACAATGTTGGCAGGTCCTAGTCACAATATTGGCAGGTCCTAGTCACAATGTTGGAAGGTCCTAGTGACAATGTTGGCAGGTCCTAATCACAATGTTGGCAGGTCCTATTTACAATGTTGGCAGGTCCTAGTCACAATGTTGGCAGGCCCTAGCCACAATGTTGGCAGGCCCTAGTCACAATGTTGGCAGGTCCTAGTCACAATGTTGGCAGGTCCTAGTCACAATGTTGGCAGGCCCTAGTTACAATGTTGGCAGGTCCTAGTCACAATGTTGGCAGGCCCTATTTACAATGTTGGCAGGCCCTAGTCACAATGTTGGCAGGTCCCAGTCACAATGTTGGCAGGCCCCATTCACAATGTTGGATGGCCCAAGTCACAATGTTGGCAGGCCCTAGTCACAATGTTGGCAGGCCCTAGCCACAATGTTGGCAGCCCCTAGTCACAATGTTGGCAGGTCCTAGTCACAATGTTAGCAGGTCCTAGTCACAATGTTGGCAGGCCCTAGTTACAATGTTGGCAGGTCCTAGTCACAATGTTGGCAGGCCCTATTCACAATGTTGGCAGGCCCTAGTCACAATGTTGGCAGGTCCCAGTCACAATGTTGGCAGGCCCCAGTCACAATGTTGGCAGGCCTAGTCATAATGTTGGCAGGACCTAGTCACAATGTTGGCAGGCCCTAGTCACAATGTTGGCAGGCCCTAGCCACAATGTTGGCAGCCCCTAGTCACAATGTTGGCAGGTCCTAGTCACAATGTTAGCAGGTCCTAGTCACAATATTGGCAGGTCCTAGTCACAATGTTGGCAGGTCCTAGTCACAATGTTGGCAGGCCCTAATCACAATGTTGGTAGGTCCTATCGACAATGTTGGCAGGTCTTATTGACAATGTTGGCAGGTCCTAGTCACAATGTTGGCAGGTCCTATTTACAATGTTGGCAGGTCCTATTGACAATGTTGGCAGGCCCTTGCCACAATGTTGGCAGGCCCTAGTCACAATGTTGGCAGGTCCTAGTCACAATGTTGGCAGGTCCTAGTCACAATGTTGGCAGGCCCTAGTTACAATGTTGGCAGGTCCTAGTCACAATGTTGGCAGGCCCTATTCACAATGTTGGCAGGCCCTAGTCACAATGTTGGCAGGTCCCAGTCACAATGTTGGCAGGCCCCAGTCACAATGTTGGCAGGCCCTAGTCATAATGTTGGCAGGACCTAGTCACAATGTTGGCAGGCCCTAGTCACAATGTTGACAGGCCCTAGCCACAATGTTGGCAGCCCCTAGTCACAATGTTGGCAGGTCCTAGTCACAATGTTGGCAGGTCCTAGTCACAATATTGGCAGGTCCTAGTCACAATGTTGGAAGGTCCCAGTGACAATGTTGGCAGGTCCTAATCACAATGTTGGCAGGTCCTATTTACAATGTTGGCAGGTCCTAGTCACAATGTTGGCAGGCCCTAGCCACAATGTTGGCAGGCCCTAGTCACAATGTTGGCAGGTCCTAGTCACAATGTTGGCAGGTCCTAGTCACAATGTTGGCAGGCCCTAGTTACAATGTTGGCAGGTCCTAGTCACAATGTTGGCAGGCCCTATTTACAATGTTGGCAGGCCCTAGTCACAATGTTGGCAGGTCCCAGTCACAATGTTGGCAGGCCCCATTCACAATGTTGGATGGCCCAAGTCACAATGTTGGCAGGCCCTAGTCACAATGTTGGCAGGCCCTAGCCACAATGTTGGCAGCCCCTAGTCACAATGTTGGCAGGTCCTAGTCACAATGTTAGCAGGTCCTAGTCACAATATTGGCAGGCCCTAGTCACAATATTGGCAGGTCCTAGTCACAATGTTGGCAGGTCCTTGTCACAATATTGGCAGGTCCTAGTCACAATGTTGGCAGGTCCTAGTCACAATATTGGCAGGTCCTAGTCACAATGTTGGCAGGTCCTAGTCACAATGTTGGCAGGCCCTAATCACAATGTTGGCAGGTCTTAGTCACAATGTTGCCAGGTCCTAGTCACAATGTTGGCAGGTCCTAGTTACAATGTTGGCAGGCCCCAGTCATAATATTGGCAGGTCCTAGTCACAATGTTGGCAGGTCCTAGTCACAATGTTGGCAGGTCCTAGTCACAATATTGGCAGGTCCTAGTCACAATGTTGGCAGGTCCTAGTCACAATGTTGGCAGGCCCTATTTACAATGTTGGCAGGCCCTAGTCACAATGTTGGCAGGTCCCAGTCACAATGTTGGCAGGCCCCAGTCACAATGTTGGCAGGCCCTAGTCATAATGTTGGCAGGCCCTAGTCACAATGTTGGCAGGCCCTAGTCACAATGTTGGCAGGCCCTAGCCACAATGTTGGCAGCCCCTAGTCACAATGTTGGCAGGTCCTAGTCACAATGTTAGCAGGTCCTAGTCACAATATTGGCAGGTCCTAGTCACAATGTTGGCAGGTCCTAGTCACAATGTTGGCAGGCCCTAATCACAATGTTGGTAGGTCCTATCGACAATGTTGGCAGGTCTTATTGACAATGTTGGCAGGTCCTAGTCACAATGTTGGCAGGTCCTATTTACAATGTTGGCAGGTCCTATTGACAATGTTGGCAGGCCCTTGCCACAATGTTGGCAGGCCCTAGTCACAATGTTGGCAGGTCCTAGTCACAATGTTGGCAGGTCCTAGTCACAATGTTGGCAGGCCCTAGTTACAATGTTGGCAGGTCCTAGTCACAATGTTGGCAGGCCCTATTCACAATGTTGGCAGGCCCTAGTCACAATGTTGGCAGGTCCCAGTCACAATGTTGGCAGGCCCCAGTCACAATGTTGGCAGGCCCTAGTCATAATGTTGGCAGGACCTAGTCACAATGTTGGCAGGCCCTAGTCACAATGTTGACAGGCCCTAGCCACAATGTTGGCAGCCCCTAGTCACAATGTTGGCAGGTCCTAGTCACAATGTTGGCAGGTCCTAGTCACAATATTGGCAGGTCCTAGTCACAATGTTGGAAGGTCCTAGTGACAATGTTGGCAGGTCCTAATCACAATGTTGGCAGGTCCTATTTACAATGTTGGCAGGTCCTAGTCACAATGTTGGCAGGCCCTAGCCACAATGTTGGCAGGCCCTAGTCACAATGTTGGCAGGTCCTAGTCACAATGTTGGCAGGTCCTAGTCACAATGTTGGCAGGCCCTAGTTACAATGTTGGCAGGTCCTAGTCACAATGTTGGCAGGCCCTATTTACAATGTTGGCAGGCCCTAGTCACAATGTTGGCAGGTCCCAGTCACAATGTTGGCAGGCCCCAGTCACAATGTTGGATGGCCCAAGTCACAATGTTGGCAGGCCCTAGTCACAATGTTGGCAGGCCCTAGCCACAATGTTGGCAGCCCCTAGTCACAATGTTGGCAGGTCCTAGTCACAATGTTAGCAGGTCCTAGTCACAATATTGGCAGGCCCTAGTCACAATATTGGCAGGTCCTAGTCACAATGTTGGCAGGTCCTTGTCACAATATTGGCAGGTCCTAGTCACAATGTTGGCAGGTCCTAGTCACAATATTGGCAGGTCCTAGTCACAATGTTGGCAGGTCCTAGTCACAATGTTGGCAGGCCCTAATCACAATGTTGGCAGGTCTTAGTCACAATGTTGCCAGGTCCTAGTCACAATGTTGGCAGGTCCTAGTTACAATGTTGGCAGGCCCCAGTCATAATATTGGCAGGTCCTAGTCACAATGTTGGCAGGTCCTAGTCACAATGTTGGCAGGTCCTAGTCACAATATTGGCAGGTCCTAGTCACAATGTTGGAAGGTCCTAGTGACAATGTTGGCAGGTCCTAGTCACAATGTTGGCAGGTCCTATTTACAATGTTGGCAGGTCCTATTGACAATGTTGGCAGGCCCTTGCCACAATGTTGGCAGGCCCTAGTCACAATGTTGGCAGGTCCTAGTCACAATGTTGGCAGGTCCTAGTCACAATGTTGGCAGGCCCTAGTTACAATGTTGGCAGGTCCTAGTCACAATGTTGGCAGGCCCTATTCACAATGTTGGCAGGCCCTAGTCACAATGTTGGCAGGTCCCAGTCACAATGTTGGCAGGCCCCAGTCACAATGTTGGCAGGCCCTAGTCATAATGTTGGCAGGACCTAGTCACAATGTTGGCAGGCCCTAGTCACAATGTTGACAGGCCCTAGCCACAATGTTGGCAGCCCCTAGTCACAATGTTGGCAGGTCCTAGTCACAATGTTGGCAGGTCCTAGTCACAATGTTGGCAGGCCCTAGTTACAATGTTGGCAGGTCCTAGTCACAATGTTGGCAGGCCCTATTTACAATGTTGGCAGGCCCTAGTCACAATGTTGGCAGGTCCCAGTCACAATGTTGGCAGGCCCCAGTCACAATGTTGGCAGGCCCTAGTCATAATGTTGGCAGGCCCTAGTCACAATGTTGGCAGGCCCTAGTCACAATGTTGGCAGGCCCTAGCCACAATGTTGGCAGCCCCTAGTCACAATGTTGCCAGGTCCTAGTCACAATGTTGGCAGGTCCTAGTCACAATGTTGCCAGGTCCTAGTCACAATGTTGGCAGTTCCTAGTCACAATGTTGGCAGGCCCCAGTAACAATATTGGCAGGTCCTAGTCACAATGTTGGCAGGTCCTAGTCACAATGTTGGCAGGTCCTAGTCACAATGTTGGCAGGTCCTAGTGACAATGTTGGCAGGTCCTAGTCACAATGTTGGCAGGTCCTATTTACAATGTTGGCAGGTCCTATTGACAATGTTGGCAGGCCCTAGCCACAATGTTGGCAGGCCCTAGTCACAATGTTGGCAGGTCCTAGTCACAATGTTGGCAGGTCCTCGTCACAATGTTGGCAGGCCCTAGTTACAATGTTGGCAGGTCCTAGTCACAATGTTGGCAGGCCCTATTTACAATGTTGGCAGGCCCTAGTCACAATGTTGGCAGGCCCTATTCGCAATGTTGGCAGGCCCTAGCCACAATGTTGGCAGCCCCTAGTCACAATGTTGGCAGGTCCTAGTCACAATGTTAGCAGGTCCTAGTCACAATATTGGCAGGTCCTAGTCACAATGTTGGCAGGTCCTAGTCACAATGTTGGCAGGCCCTAATCACAATGTTGGCAGGTCCTATCGACAATGTTAGCAGGTCTTATTGACAATGTTGGCAGGTCCTAGTCACAATGTTGGCTGGCCCTAGTCACAATGTTGGCAGGTCCTAGTCACAATGTTGCCAGGTCCTAGTCACAATGTTGGCAGGTCCTAGTCACAATGTTGGCAGGCCCTAGTCACAATATTGGCAGGTCCTAGTCACAATGTTGGCAGGTCCTAGTCACAATATTGGCAGGTCCTAGTCACAATGTTGGCAGGTCCTAGTCACAATGTTGGCAGGCCCTAATCACAATGTTGGCAGGTCCTATCGACAATGTTGGCAGGTCTTATTGACAATGTTGGCAGGCCCTAGTCACAATGTTGGCAGGTCCTAGTCACAATGTTGCCAGGTCCTAGTCACAATGTTGGCAGGTCCTAGTCACAATGTTGGCAGGCCCCAGTCACAATATTGGCAGGTCCTAGTCACAATGTTGGCAGGTCCTAGTCACAATGTTGACAGGTGTTAGTCACAATGTTGGCAGGCCCTAATCACAATGTTGGCAGGTCCTATCGACAATGTTGGCAGGTCTTATTGACAATGTTGGCAGGCCCTAGTTACAATGTTGGCAGGTCCTAGTCACAATGTTGCCAGGTCCTAGTCACAATGTTGGCAGGTCCTAGTCACAATGTTGACAGGCCCCAGTCACAATATTGGCAGGTCCTAGTCACAATGTTGGCAGGTCCTAGTCACAATGTTGGCAGGTCCTAGTCACAATATTGGCAGGTCCTAGTCACAATGTTGGAAGGTCCTAGTGACAATGTTGGCAGGTCCTAATCACAATGTTGGCAGGTCCTATTTACAATGTTGGCAGGTCCTAGTCACAATGTTGGCAGGCCCTAGCCACAATGTTGGCAGGCCCTAGTCACAATGTTGGCAGGTCCTAGTCACAATGTTGGCAGGTCCTAGTCACAATGTTGGCAGGCCCTAGTTACAATGTTGGCAGGTCCTAGTCACAATGTTGGCAGGCCCTATTTACAATGTTGGCAGGCCCTAGTCACAATGTTGGCAGGTCCCAGTCACAATGTTGGCAGGCCCCAGTCACAATGTTGGATGGCCCAAGTCACAATGTTGGCAGGCCCTAGTCACAATGTTGGCAGGCCCTAGCCACAATGTTGGCAGCCCCTAGTCACAATGTTGGCAGGTCCTAGTCACAATGTTAGCAGGTCCTAGTCACAATATTGGCAGGCCCTAGTCACAATATTGGCAGGTCCTAGTCACAATGTTGGCAGGTCCTTGTCACAATATTGGCAGGTCCTAGTCACAATGTTGGCAGGTCCTAGTCACAATATTGGCAGGTCCTAGTCACAATGTTGGCAGGTCCTAGTCACAATGTTGGCAGGCCCTAATCACAATGTTGGCAGGTCCTAGTCACAATGTTGCCAGGTCCTAGTCACAATGTTGGCAGGTCCTAGTTACAATGTTGGCAGGCCCCAGTCATAATATTGGCAGGTCCTAGTCACAATGTTGGCAGGTCCTAGTCACAATGTTGGCAGGTCCTAGTCACAATATTGGCAGGTCCTAGTCACAATGTTGGAAGGTCCTAGTGACAATGTTGGCAGGTCCTAAACACAATGTTGGCAGGTCCTATTTACAATGTTGGCAGGTCCTATTGACAATGTTGGCAGGCCCTTGCCACAATGTTGGCAGGCCCTAGTCACAATGTTGGCAGGTCCTAGTCACAATGTTGGCAGGTCCTAGTCACAATGTTGGCAGGCCCTAGTTACAATGTTGGCAGGTCCTAGTCACAATGTTGGCAGGCCCTATTCACAATGTTGGCAGGCCCTAGTCACAATGTTGGCAGGTCCCAGTCACAATGTTGGCAGGCCCCAGTCACAATGTTGGCAGGCCTAGTCATAATGTTGGCAGGACCTAGTCACAATGTTGGCAGGCCCTAGTCACAATGTTGGCAGGCCCTAGCCACAATGTTGGCAGCCCCTAGTCACAATGTTGGCAGGTCCTAGTCACAATGTTAGCAGGTCCTAGTCACAATATTGGCAGGTCCTAGTCACAATGTTGGCAGGTCCTAGTCACAATGTTGGCAGGCCCTAATCACAATGTTGGTAGGTCCTATCGACAATGTTGGCAGGTCTTATTGACAATGTTGGCAGGTCCTAGTCACAATGTTGGCAGGTCCTATTTACAATGTTGGCAGGTCCTATTGACAATGTTGGCAGGCCCTTGCCACAATGTTGGCAGGCCCTAGTCACAATGTTGGCAGGTCCTAGTCACAATGTTGGCAGGTCCTAGTCACAATGTTGGCAGGCCCTAGTTACAATGTTGGCAGGTCCTAGTCACAATGTTGGCAGGCCCTATTCACAATGTTGGCAGGCCCTAGTCACAATGTTGGCAGGTCCCAGTCACAATGTTGGCAGGCCCCAGTCACAATGTTGGCAGGCCCTAGTCATAATGTTGGCAGGACCTAGTCACAATGTTGGCAGGCCCTAGTCACAATGTTGACAGGCCCTAGCCACAATGTTGGCAGCCCCTAGTCACAATGTTGGCAGGTCCTAGTCACAATGTTGGCAGGTCCTAGTCACAATGTTGGCAGGTCCTAGTCACAATGTTGGCAGGTCCTAGTCACAATGTTGGCAGGCCCTAGTCACAATGTTGGCAGGTCCTAGTCACAATGTTGCCAGGTCCTAGTCACAATGTTGGCAGGTCCTAGTTACAATGTTGGCAGGCCCCAGTCATAATATTGGCAGGTCCTAGTCACAATGTTGGCAGGTCCTAGTCACAATGTTGGCAGGTCCTAGTCACAATATTGGCAGGTCCTAGTCACAATGTTGGAAGGTCCTAGTGACAATGTTGGCAGGTCCTAAACACAATGTTGGCAGGTCCTATTTACAATGTTGGCAGGTCCTATTGACAATGTTGGCAGGCCCTTGCCACAATGTTGGCAGGCCCTAGTCACAATGTTGGCAGGTCCTAGTCACAATGTTGGCAGGTCCTAGTCACAATGTTGGCAGGCCCTAGTTACAATGTTGGCAGGTCCTAGTCACAATGTTGGCAGGCCCTATTCACAATGTTGGCAGGCCCTAGTCACAATGTTGGCAGGTCCCAGTCACAATGTTGGCAGGCCCCAGTCACAATGTTGGCAGGCCTAGTCATAATGTTGGCAGGACCTAGTCACAATGTTGGCAGGCCCTAGTCACAATGTTGGCAGGCCCTAGCCACAATGTTGGCAGCCCCTAGTCACAATGTTGGCAGGTCCTAGTCACAATGTTAGCAGGTCCTAGTCACAATATTGGCAGGTCCTAGTCACAATGTTGGCAGGTCCTAGTCACAATGTTGGCAGGCCCTAATCACAATGTTGGTAGGTCCTATCGACAATGTTGGCAGGTCTTATTGACAATGTTGGCAGGTCCTAGTCACAATGTTGGCAGGTCCTATTTACAATGTTGGCAGGTCCTATTGACAATGTTGGCAGGCCCTTGCCACAATGTTGGCAGGCCCTAGTCACAATGTTGGCAGGTCCTAGTCACAATGTTGGCAGGTCCTAGTCACAATGTTGGCAGGCCCTAGTTACAATGTTGGCAGGTCCTAGTCACAATGTTGGCAGGCCCTATTCACAATGTTGGCAGGCCCTAGTCACAATGTTGGCAGGTCCCAGTCACAATGTTGGCAGGCCCCAGTCACAATGTTGGCAGGCCCTAGTCATAATGTTGGCAGGACCTAGTCACAATGTTGGCAGGCCCTAGTCACAATGTTGACAGGCCCTAGCCACAATGTTGGCAGCCCCTAGTCACAATGTTGGCAGGTCCTAGTCACAATGTTGGCAGGTCCTAGTCACAATGTTGGCAGGCCCTAGTTACAATGTTGGCAGGTCCTAGTCACAATGTTGGCAGGCCCTATTAACAATGTTGGCAGGACCTAGTCACAATGTTGGCAGGTCCCAGTCACAATGTTGGCAGGCCCCAGTCACAATGTTGGCAGGCCCTAGTCATAATGTTGGCAGGCCCTAGTCACAATGTTGGCAGGCCCTAGTCACAATGTTGGCAGGCCCTAGCCACAATGTTGGCAGCCCCTAGTCACAATGTTGCCAGGTCCTAGTCACAATGTTGGCAGGTCCTAGTCACAATGTTGCCAGGTCCTAGTCACAATGTTGGCAGTTCCTAGTCACAATGTTGGCAGGCCCCAGTCACAATATTGGCAGGTCCTAGTCACAATGTTGGCAGGTCCTAGTCACAATGTTGGCAGGTCCTAGTCACAATGTTGGCAGGTCCTAGTGACAATGTTGGCAGGTCCTAGTCACAATGTTGGCAGGTCCTATTTACAATGTTGGCAGGTCCTATTGACAATGTTGGCAGGCCCTAGCCACAATGTTGGCAGGCCCTAGTCACAATGTTGGCAGGTCCTAGTCACAATGTTGGCAGGTCCTAGTCACAATGTTGGCAGGCCCTAGTTACAATGTTGGCAGGTCCTAGTCACAATGTTGGCAGGCCCTATTCACAATGTTGGCAGGCCCTAGTCACAATGTTGGCAGGTCCCAGTCACAATGTTGGCAGGCCCCAGTCACAATGTTGGCAGGCCCTAGTCACAATGTTGGCAGGCCCTAGTCACAATGCTGGCAGGCCCTAGTCACAATGTTGGCAGGCCCTAGCCACAATGTTGGCAGCCCCTAGTCACAATGTTGGCAGGTCCTAGTCACAATGTTAGCAGGTCCTAGTCACAATATTGGCAGGTCCTAGTCACAATGTTGGCAGGCCCTAATCACAATGTTGACAGGTCCTATCGACAATGTTGGCAGGTCTTATTGACAATGTTGGCAGGTCCTAGTCACAATGTTGGCTGGCCCTAGTCACAATGTTGGCAGGCCCTAGTCACAATGTTGCCAGGTCCTAGTCACAATGTTGGCAGGTCCTATTTACAATGTTGGCAGGTCCTAGTCACAATGTTGGCAGGCCCTATTCACAATGTTGGCAGGTCCCAGTCAGAATGTTGGCAGGCCCCAGTCACAATGTTGGCAGGCCCTAGTCATAATGTTGGCAGGCCCTAGTCACAATGTTGGCAGGCCCTAGTCACAATGTTGGCAGGCCCTAGCCACAATGTTGGCAGCCCCTAGTCACAATGTTGACAGGTCCAGGTCACAATGTTAGCAGGTCCTAGTCACAATATTGGCAGGTCCTAGTCACAATGTTGGCAGGTCCTAGTCACAATGTTGGCAGGCCCTAATCACAATGTTGGCAGGTCTTATTGACAATGTTGGCAGGTCCTAGTCACAATGTTGGCTGGCCCTAGTCACAATGTTGGCAGGTCCTAGTCACAATGTTGCCAGGTCCTAGTCACAATGTTGGCAGGTCCTAGTCACAATGTTGGCAGGCCCTAGTCACAATATTGGCAGGTCCTAGTCACAATGTTGGCAGGTCCTAGTCACAATGTTGGCAGGTCCTAGTCACAATATTGGCAGGTCCTAGTCATAATGTTGGCAGGTCCTAGTGACAATGTTGGCAGGCCCTAATCACAATGTTGGCAGGCCATAGTCACAATGTTGGCAGGTCCTAGTCATAATATTGGCAGGTCCTAGTCACAATGTTGGCAGGTCCCAGTCATAATGTTGGCAGGTCCTAGTCACAATGTCCTAGCATTGCAATGCTCTGCATGGTACAGGTACCTGGTTGTCAGTGTTGTATGTTTATGTTTGCATTAGTATAGAGTTGGAGGCATTATGGTAGCTCAATGAATGAACAAGACCGATCTTATACTACTTCTTCACATTCGTCTCAATAAGCAAACAAGGCAGATTGCTGATTCATTATTTTATATATATTGCAAACAAAACATTAAAATTAAGACACTAATTGCATTTCTCTAAATTACTACTTCAAATGTAAATTAACCTTCTTTGAAGGTGATAAAAGACAATTAATTAACAATACTACTTCATAGCTCAGAATCCAATTTACAAATAACTAGCACGAGATAAAAAAATCATGACTGCCTAGTACCAAAACCAAAATATATCTCTCTCGACAAAGTTTGTATCCAAGTAAGGAAAAATTCATGTGACGTCAAATAGCAACCAATACGTCACATAGTTAATATTACACATAAACATAATTCATAGTATTTTGAAAAGTGCGGTGCGCAAACTCAAGATTAATAAAAATAGATTTATGAATATCTGCACCAATCCTTCGTACTCTACATCTCCCCTTCCCTCAAAAATGTGCAACATTTAAATATCATCCATCATTATTTAACTATCAACTTCATAAGAATATTCAATAATAATCCATAGAACTCAACAACATTATATAGTATTCAATAATAATCAATTGTTCTCAATACGTAATAATAGTCAATAGTATTCAAAATCATTCAATAATAATAATCAATGGTTTTTTTTTTTTTTTAAAATACTCAACATAATAATACTCAATGTAATAATATTCAATAGTATTCAAAACTCATTCAATAATAATGTTCAAAGTGAACAAACCAATTCTATCATATGCCAATTATCAATTTAACCAATATAAATAATACATACTCAAAAAAAAAATTTTATGTTAATACCACTAGTATATGTGTCTTATAAATTTTATTTTCATTTACCAGTGCCATAACCCTATCAAACAATTCTCCAAGCCATACAATCAATGTAATATATACTGTGTACCCTATTATATTAGTAATTTAATTCAGTAGTTTAACAGAGACTATTTAACTAGTCTAGATAAAATATCTGGTATAAAGTTTTCAGAGCCTTTAATATGTTCTATTTGAAAGTCATAGTCTTGCAGAAGCAAGGACCATCTAGTTAGTTTGGCATTATTTATTTGTTTACTTTTAAAATTGACAAGTGGTTTATGATCTATTAGAACTAAAAATTTTCTTCCCAGTAAATATTTTTGCAATTTGATTATAGACCAAACAATAGCCAGGCATTCTCTTTCTATCACTGAGTATCTTTTTTCTGTATCTGTTAGTTTTCTACTAAGATATAATATGGGTTTATTTAGATTATTTTCCCTATGCATTAATGAGGAACCAATAGCAATGCTGGAGGCATCTGTGCATAGTACTAATGTCTTATTTGGATCAAAGGCATTTAAGATAGGTGTACTTTTAAAATAATTTTTTATTTCATCAAGTACTATCTGACATTCACCATTCCACACAACTTTCTGCTTCATTTCTTTTTTAGTTAGATTGATAAGTGGATTCATGGTTTTAGTAAAATTATTTATGAACTTCCTGTAATAACTACAGAGACCAATTAAGGATCTGACTTGTTTTTTTGTTTCAGGTGTTTCTATTTTGAGAATTTTACTAACATTGCTGTCTGTTGGTTTTATTAGACCTTGACCTATGTTATATCCTAAAAAATCAATATTACTGTATCCTATTTTTATTTTGTCAGGAGATAATGTCAGATTGTTGTTCCCAAGTATGGTCAATAGTCTGGTCAATGCCTCTATGTGAGTGTCCCAGTCTTTTGTAAATATGCATACATCATCCACATAATGTCTGACATTGGGTAATCCATTTAATATATGTGACATCATTTTTGTAAATGTAGCAGTACTGTTCACTAAGCCAAAAGGCATAACATTCCATTCATAGAAATTATCATGAGTGGCAAAGGCTGTAAATTTTTTTGAATTTTCTTCCATAGGTATTTGCCAAAAACCACGAGTTAAGTCTAAATGTGAGAAAATCTTTGCATGAGCCATTTCATTTGTTAGGTCATCTACATTTGCTAATGGTTGTCTATCTACTTGTGTAATTGAATTAAGTCCTCTATAATCACAACATAGTCTCATTGTCCCATTTTTCTTTTTTACTAGTACAATAGGGGATTTATATGATGAATCAGAATGTCTTATCAAATTATCTTTAAGTAGACCCTTAATTTCTTTCTCTAACATCTCTCTATATTTGTATGGGATTTCATAATATTTAGCCTTAAATGATTTGTCATTGGTCAACTTGATTTCATGTTCAAAATTTGTTGCTCTACCTGGTTTATTAGAGATTACCGAGTTAAAATCAAGCATTAACTTTGTTATTTTTGATTTTGTATCAATAGGTATGTCTGTGCAGTATTTTATTTTTGTCAAATCATCCTGATCATTATCAATACAAGGAATTTCCTTAAGATCAATATCTTCAATTTCTGTTTCATTGGATATGACATTTAAGAAGTACAAATTATCAATTGGTACTTTTTTGTGTACTGTATGTAGATCTAACAAGTTTAAAACTAATGTATTTGATTTTGTAGTATCATTAGTTATATTGCTTGCAATTAAATTGTATAGACTTTCTAATTGATGAAAATTTTCATGTTGACAAATATCTATGTTATTATTTCCTTGATTTATATAATTTCTAACTTGCTCTATAACAATCTTGATAGTATCATCTTCTGTTTTGTTTTTATTAATAGCCCACTTCTGTAATTTGAATAGTTTTTTTCCCAATTTTTGCAAATATTGTTATGAATTTTTATCTGTCCTTAACAATGAGTTTAAATACTTTACTGGTCTTTCAAAACATTTTTTAAGATCATCAATATGACAGTTACTTTCTTTTCCTTCTATATCTAGTATATAAGTAGTTTTTCCTGTTCTTTTTTTTACTTTATATGGCCCTCTCCATTTATTTTCACTATCCTGTGGAAATAAAACATATGCATTATCTCCTGCATTTAATGTTCTTAGTGTTCTGTTTCTATTTTTACCTAGTCTATTCTGGTTGTTACTTTTTTTTAGATTATTTTCTGCAAGTTTGTTGGCATAATTTATGTTATGTTTTATTTGTTCTATCCATACTGAATTTTTTATTCTTTCATCTTCTAAAGAAGGTAGAATATTATTTTTAAAAACCTTTAAGGGACTTCTTGGGTTTGTTCCAAATACTAATTCAAAAGGTGAGAATCCAGTGGATTCATGGGGAATCTCCCGGTATGCAAATAATATAAGTGGTAAATATCTATCCCAATTACTTTCTTGATCAATAATTAATTTATTTAACATTATTTTAATAGTTTGATTGGCCCTTTCTACTGCACCATTAGTTTGAGGTCTATAACGAGGTGCAAATACTTGAGTGATTTCTAACATTTTAGTAAAGGCATGAGTTATTTGAGATGTGAATTGTGTACCATTGTCAGATAAAATAATCTGGGGAAAACCAAATCTAGTGAATATAGTTAATAAGGCACTACAAATATTTACAGCAGTAATATTTATTAAGGGAATGGCTTCCAACCATCTTGTAGCAAAATCTACAACTGTTAAAATAAACTTATGTCCCCTCTGGGATTGTTGAGATACTGGTCCTATAATATCAATGGCTATCTTATAAAATGGTTTATGGTTAGTGTCCATTTCTTGTAGGGGGGCTTTATGGTTAGATGGGTTTTTGTTAAATTTAGTGCATATCTGACAGGATTTTATATATATCTTAATGTCTTTTTCTAGGTTTGGCCAAAAACAATGATTTCTAATTCTATTTAGTGTTTTTCTGTAACTCATGTGTCCAGCTAAGGGACTGTCATGTGTTATTTGTAGTAATTTTGTTCTAAGTGATTGAGGTATTAATATTTGTACATAATCTCTCTTACCTGTAACTTTTCTTACCATGATATCATTTATTATTGAGTATGATGCTTTCTTATTATTCTTATTATTTGTGTCAAAATAATCTAGCAGTGATCCATCTTCTTGTTGTAATTTGATAAATTCTTCTTTAGTAATATTCAATATGGTAAATGTATCCTGATTGTTTATGCTGGGTCTTTCTTCTTGTTTATTCATAGATTGAGCTCTAGTGATAGCGTTAATTACTTGTGATAATTTTTTATGTTCTGTTATGTCATGTTGTGTTTTACTTGTACTATCCAATTCTACCATAATGTGTTTATTTAACTGTTCCTTTTTTTTATCTCTGTCTGATTCTACAATAATGCGTTCGTTTAATTGTTCCTTCATTTTATCCCAATTATTAGAATTTTCCTTTGCAATGTTGTATGCTTTTTTGTGTCCTATCAGTAGATCTTTAATTATTTCTGATCTTTCATTTAATGGAACATCTATTATATGTTTTTCTACAATATTAATATAGTTTAATATGTGCCCTGCTCCATTCCATCTAGGAATTTTATTTGATGTTTCTACAGTTTCAATAGATTTAATAGAAGTATTTACCTTATCACTATCAATTAAGTCGTTCTGGACAGACTGAAGTGTTTTCTGAACGCTTATTTCCTTACCACTTAACCACTGTATAAATAATTCACTTGAATTGTCTGGTTTGATGTTTGGTATGTTTCCTATAATTAGGGGGGCCACAGGTGCTATCATCGCTATTGCTTCTATTTTTCCACTAATCCAAGGTGTATCAATTTCTATTATTGCCTTTTTACAGTTTAAAGTTTGACCATTACCTAATTTGACTTTTTCATAAGTATCTATTATGCAGTCCTCTGAAACAAGTGAGTGATCTACCACCACACAACTGGCTCCTGTGTCTCTAAGACACATGACAGGTTTGTCATTGAGGAAGCAAGGGTAAAATACTAGACTTCCATTATTGTTCAACAGTGCATTTACAGTATGTGTGTTGTTTGTTCTACCCAATGTTCTACCTCTGTCATTGTATTGTCTTGGTGGGCTGTTATTTGGTGATTGTCTCTGTCTCCTATTGTCTTGTCCTGAGTATCTACTAAAGTTTCTATTATTGTTGTTTCTAGCATATTGTCTGTTAGGTAAGTATCTATTATTCTGTATATTATTGTACCCATTCCTGTATTTTAATTTTCTACAATTGACTATTATATGCCCTGGTCTAGAACAATAGTGACAAATTATATTACCAGGTACACTACTGTATCTTGACTTATTGTTATTATAGTTGTTGTTGTTGTGTCTGATAGCACTAAAGGTATTATCCTTATCTTTGAACATGGGGGTATTCTGATTACTGTCCTTATAATCAGATAGAGCAGAGATAAGGTCTTTTTTACAGTTTACTTTTCTTAATTTTATAAATGAAAATAATTTATCAGAACTAAGATTTAGGAATTTGTCCACTAACATTAGTTCTATTATTTGTTGAGGATCAGATGAATCTATATTTGCTGCCCTAATAAATTCCTTTAAATATTGTTCTATTTTGCTCACATAAGCTGTAGGGTGTTCTAATTCAGAGATAACAGAATTATGGAATAAGTTTCTGTAATATTCTTCAGTCTTGTTGTAGTATTTAAGTAGATGATCTTTTAGTTCATTATATGGTTTATCTTCAGGGTGTTCTAACATATGTAGGACATTGAGGGCCTCATCATGAAATGCTCCTATCAGGTGTCTGGTCCATTCACTTTCTGGTATTTTGTTAAGTTTAAACTGACATTCACATTTAGTTAAAAATATGTCAATGTTATTGTCCTTGCTATTGTATTGACCCAACTTTAATTTATCATATGTATGGTTTGTTGTTGTTTTTCCTGTATTTTGTTCATGTTCTATTTTTCTTATTTGTACCTCTGCTTCTAATCTAAGTCTTTCTTTCTCTAATTCTATCCTAGCTATTTCCATATTATTTTCTCTATCTTTGTCTAACCTTTCATGCTCTAATTCTATCCTAGCCAGTTCCTTTTCTTTCTCTAAATTGGCAAGTTCCGTTTCTTTTTCTAAATTGGCAAGTTCCTTTTCTTTTTCTAAATTGGCAAGTTCCTTTTCCCTTTCTCTATTAATTATTCTTTCTTCCCTGTCCAACCTTTCTTTAGTTAATTTCTCTTCTTTTTCAATGTTTTCTTTAATAAATTGTAGGAGTTTCTCTCCTGTTAGACCATATTTTTCACCTCTCCTCTCATATGCTTCCCATAAATTTTCTTCTATATTTTTAACCTCCATATTTATGATTTAAGAAACCCTTCAATGATCAATTAACAATTTCTAATAGATTCAAATAGATTTCAACAATATTGGAGAAGAAGGAAAAAAAATTTCACTGGCACTGGTATATACAATTGGCACTATTTAAAATATCACATATATCAATCAATGTTTACATAAATAAATATCCTATATTATATGCATGGGATTGGGATTCAGTGTCCAAAACAATAAATAAATAGAAAATATTTATGAAAATGTATATATTTATAAATTTCACACTACAGGACAAACAATAACTGAATCAGCTTCCTATTAGATGATAGTGAACAGTAGAATACAATGTATGTAAACAAAACGCAGACGTACACTAGACTGAGTTAAATTTAATTACGACGAATTATATACAAACAAATAGGACAATAAATAAACAAACTGCTCAAAAACAACTAAACATTTAAATGATATCAGTATTTTAAGTGGATCCAAATATTATTAAATAATTATCAATTACACTATTGAGTGCAATAGATCCAGATAAAACACTAGCATACCCCTGATAGAACCCCAAACTAGCTAGCCTATATTTGGGTCGCCGCCCTTCCTCCCTTTAAAACGACGAATAAACAAATATGGACACTGAATAATGCATAATTATATGGGGAAGATAAAATTAAAATTTGTTACTTAACTGTTATCTGTCTTACAAGCTTCCTAGACTGGATGTACATTACACTCGTACTCAGGCGGCCATCTTGGTCCTTGATCTTCGATGTGAACTTGAACTTGTTGACGTCACGAGTTTCTTTATGAATGAGCGCAGCTACTTGTTGATGAAATAGGAACTATACATTCATAGTGTGAACTCATAGGACATCTGACCGGACTGTAGAATGATTTTGTTCGATCTCAGGTGAGGACCGATAGATATTCCAGGTCATGGTGAAAGTCTCCAGCTTTATCCCCCGTGGTGCCTCCATGATTATTGCATTATTGGATATGGTGGGGATGAAAATGGAAAATTGGCAAAATAAAAACCAACCCACTAGTTGTACTCTTTTTGTTTTTTTTTAAATGGCTAAATCTGGTCGAATGTGTCTCGTATAAAAACGATTCAAATTTTTTATATTTCTCTTACCTGTTTGTAGGCATGGCAGAAAAAACAACCAACAACAACAATGTTTTAGGACTTTTCCAGACCAGCAGGGTGTGTGTCACTGTGTGAACTGCCGATCGGAAATGGGGAGGGTTTTTCCTGCCATCACGGACAGAAGAGGAAGATGTCGTATACCTACCTCTCTGCCACTAATGGCAGGCTGCCAGAATGTGCTTGGGTGGGACAGAGTGAAAGAGTGTTCCGAGTCGACCACGCCAGCTGCAAGCATAAGGGTCTCGTGTAAACATCATTGACCACGATACTGACACTGTTTCAACGCTGAACTTCATTGACCACGATACTGACACTGTTTCAACGCTGAACTTCATTGACCTCCTCATTCTATTTGGGAACGTATTTAGTTTGCAAACATTAAATGAAAGATCCCTGGGGAACTTACACCATTCCCTGTTTAGTTGAGTGTCACTAATAACCCTCGAATTTTCTAAACTAATGATTGACATGATTTACAAGTTCATAGGAAATCCCAACCACACCTCACTAAAACTAACGTGCTTCTGGAAAGCCACTGCACTAGATTTTGATGTTTACAATTTTATAAGCATTATTTATTTCCCATATCCGGAAGTTGTCGCACATAAATCAACACAAACAAAAAGTGATTATTAAAAAAAAACAAGCAATTAAGCCTGTTCCATTCTGGACACAGGACGTGTTAGCGCATTTTCATGTTATGTATCAGTACGTTTGTTAGCTTTCAGTAAATATTTGTAAATTTTGGAAATGTTTATAAATTCAATTGTGTAATGCATATATCTGTAAAAAAATATTATAAAGACGTTTCTTTATATTTGAAAAAAACATATTTTCTTTTAAATCTAACTACAAGTGGTTTGTGGTTACTGAAATAGGACTCATAATTGAAAACATTCGAAATGTTTCGAAAACTCCGTCAATTGTTGCATAGCTCTGATACTTTCAATTAAACTCAGAACACAAGCTTACTATTTCATTTGATGAGTTTCTTAATAAATCTTGGTGAAACTACGTGCTGCAGTATTTCGCACCAAATGAACGGGTTATTGAACGTACAAGGTGTATATATAATATATAAGCCTCTTAGGAGCCCTGAAGCCCGGCCCTCAGAGGTCCTATCGCGAAATGAACTTTTGATGTACACATGGCAGGCCAAGACCTACAAAATGATATATACATCATGGGTCTAGGACTTATAGTTGCTGAGATATAGCGCTCCTTTATTAATATAGCTTATATAGTAAAAAACGGTACTAAGGCCCCTTTTCGGCCCTGAGAGGTCAGATCGCAAAATGGAAAAAAGTCATTTCTTGGCAGGCCAAGACCTACAAAATGATATATACATCATGGGTCTAGGACTTATGGTTGTTGAGATCTAGGGTGATGACGGACGGACAGACAGACAGACAAAACGGGGACAATAGAGCATTTTTTTTTCGAAAATGCTCTAAAAAAAAAGAAGTTATTGCAATACTGTGTGACTGTTACATTTTTAAGCTCACATTATCAACGTCTGAGTTATAACAACACAAATAGTGGACAGCCATCAACAACACTAGCCTAATAATAGTGTTACATCGTTTTATGTCTTTTATTAATATCTTTATTACAGTATTTGACCTTTGAGTATTAAAATTACGCTGTTGCTAGGCTTAAACTTAGTCTTAGAACGGTAAAACCTTAATACTACTCACTGTTTAATTTCTTATTATCTCCCTACCCCCCTCCCTTTTACAGTTATATTTAGAAGAAAAAACAGTTATTTAATTATTTATTCCATGTGATAGATATATCGACAAAAATTATACAGAATGTTAAATTTTAAAAAAAACAACAAATTTATGATTTACTAGTTCTAACTTTCACAATTAACAATATGCAGGGACGAGGCTTAAATGTTGCCGGTTAAAGTCATATTTATAGAAAATGTGTGGTTTATTGAAATATTTAGCATACTCATTCGTAATAAAAATAACTACACGTTTATATATTTAATTTATATATATATATATATATATATATATATATATATATATATATATATATATATATATATATATATATTAGGGTGCAATTCAATGCAATGGTAAAACAAAAATTAAGTTTCATTGTCCCACCCCCTAATTTTTTTCCTTTTGTTATGTTAAGTAACTTTACCAAGTTTCATGAAGATACAATGATATTTAGAGGTAGCTCAATGGACTAGAAGTTTTATATTATATGCGACAAGTTTCATGAAGATACAATGATATTTAGAGGTAGCTCAATGGACTAGAAGTTTTATATTATATGCGAAAATGCCTGTATTTGACATACAAGGCAAACTGGAGTTAATTTCTGTTACTTATTTATATAACTTCTGTTACTTATTTATATTTTCATGTCAGTGCAATATATATATATATATATATATATATATATATATATATATATATATATATATTACTGCTAGTGCCACAGTGACGATGAAAGAGGTTGTTAAGTTCTGGCTAAGGCACGCATTCCAAATGGCAAAGAATGCCACATAATTGCCAAGATAAAGGATCTCCATTCAGCATGGATTGGAATAAGAAAAAATGTATCCCGCAGAACAGATACTCAGAAGGAGAAGGAGCACCAATTTACTGAAAGTTTGACTGATTTGTTTGATGTTGCACATGCTGAAGCTTTAGTTAAGATGCAGGTACATGAAGACATAAAATAAAATTTCTTGAAGCACAAAGAGAGAAAATGAGGCATGATTACACGGGTCCAGTGGATATGGTGCTAAGTCGGAAAGAACAAAGGTCTCATAAAAGGCTTAGAGCAAGAATATCGTAAGGAAAAGGAGGCTAAGCGGATGCAACATGAGGTAATGAAGATGGAGTTTAGTGCCAGCAATGACAGTGACACAGAGGCTAAGAGCACCGATGGATGTGATCCAGATGATCCTGATGAACTCCCCGAACCACCTGAAGTGTTTACTAAACCAGTGAGGATCGTCCGATCCACCAATATTGTGAGTCCAGGTTTGGCAGCTGCGTTAGACAGAAGTAAAGTCAGTGACAGGAAAGCAGTTTACATAATTACAGCAGCAGCAGAATCACTTGGCCACAGTACTGCAGCCCTGGCGAATAACAAGGAATCAGTCAGCCATAGTCGACATAAACATCTTTAAGCAGCAGCTACAGAGATTCATGCATCGTTTCATCCAAACTGTCCATTAAATGCGCACTGGGATGGACAAATGTTGCCTGCATTAACATCAAAAGAGTTAGTTGATCGTCTTGCTGTTCTGGTATCCGGTGATGGAACAATGATGTTGCTGGGAGTACCAAAATTGCCAAATGGAACTGGAGAGGCCGAGGCAACTGCCGTATTTAATCTTTTTCAAGAATGGAACATTGCTGATAACATCAATTTCATGTGTTTCGACACTACGGCCAGTAACACTGGCATAAATGCAGGTGCCTGTATTCTTCTGGAGAAGAAACTTGGCAGAGAATTGATAAGCTTAGCATGCAGGCGCCACATAATGGAACTCATTGTGGCAAAGGTGTTTGATCTAGTGGAGCAAATATCAAGTTATTCCAGAGATTTTTTTGGGAATGTTCGGGCTCAATTTGAATGGTCAGTGCATGCCATATCATGTGGAGGTTGGTTATAATTAACAGCGGTAATTTCAAAATATTAGGCCTACCTGGTACGCTTAAAAAAAGTTTTAAATGGATTTAAAGCAAAATAATTGAATGTACATGCTGTATATATTCCAATTTATAACTATATTATGCCTTAGGGATAACTAGAGAAACAGTATAGAACATGTATTGCGACAAAAACCACTAGTCATTCATGTTGTTGAGTAAACAATACAGATAACTGGAAGCCTTTCTTCAGTTATAAAAACATGAACCATGCTGAAAATGACTACAAAAATCCACACAAAAATGTGCTTATAGAAAAAAAAGCTTAATTTTGAGAGGAGGTGAGAAAAAAATGTTATTCCTGCTGCTTATTAAAGAATTATCTTCATTTGTAATGATCAAGAACATTAACATAACTACATGTTACGACATGTACTAATATGAGAAGAAACTACAAACAATTATTTTCATGAATTGTTTAGATGCGAAGTAAAAATGGAAGATTAAATTGTTATTCAACAAAAAAATGATACAAATATTATGTCTGTCAAGGTTGTCAGGTGTAAAACTTTTAAATAAAAATGTTGTAGAAAATTTGAGTGAAATTGTGTTTTCTTCCTTTCAGGTACATTTATAAAATCCTAAAGATATGATAATAATTTGGTTACTAAATTTTAAGACTTAATACAGGGATCAATAACACAGGCACAAAGAGCTCAGCAGGCCAGATGAAAAAATGGACACATGAAAAGTGGGTGCTTTAAAATTCCTATTATATGTTTTAAAATTTTGAACTTATAATTTGCTGCTGTGGGTAATCACATAAGATACCAGTAAATGATATAAAAATGAAGGATTTTAACTGATTTAATGAAATTTTGTAGGTTGTAGCTAACCTGACAAATGTCCATCTGTGCTATTTGCACATATTTACTTTTAATCTTATTCACACACAAGTACTTAAAGGCCACTCATAGCTTACTAATATACAAGTCCTTAAATTTGCTCTTTTAATATTTTGTGTTTCTATCTTAGACAAATGTTTAATTTATTCCCAAGTTTTCCTTGTACATTTTTACATTACATTTGGCTCATGTGTGCTTAACCCTTTGTACATATGTTCGAGTTAACCCTTTATACATAATTTTGATTTCTTTGTTTACTATAATAATAACAGCTTTCTTATTTATTTTTTGTGACTAGGAACACAAACTTGTTTTCCTCTGTGACCTGTTTAAAATCCAGCCAAGGGGAGTTTTTTGCCATGATTTAGGTATGTTTGTATTTCTTCTAGTTAATCTTGTAAATGTTATACTGTTCTAATCAAACAGGTTAAAAAACAGGGTAAAGGCGAGTGGTCACATTGTATTATTTTTGTGCATCTGCCGGTGAGTAATTTATTTCAATTTTTAATAATCTTGCCTTTGGTTATTAAATGTTCATTGATTCACTATGCTGTTATACTATTTTCACTATAAAAGAAACATATGTGTGCATCTCATAGGCCTCATTCATAGCCATCTTTGTAAAAAAAAAAATATGTGGAAAGGATCTTTCTAAGAATTCATTACTTACAAGCCGACATTCACGCAAAAACCTCAGACGTTAACACATTTAACACGATTTTATCAAAATTAATATTCATTTATTGTTTCAAGTAAAGTATTCTGTCAATGTTCAATTTAAACCAAAACACACAAAACAGTTTTGTTTGAATTTCAAAGTACATTATTGATAAAAGAACAAGAAAAAAGAATTACAGAATTAAATTGGTAATAAAAAAACTTCAGTTTAAGCACATTATTGACTATAGAACAAGAAAAAAAATACAAAATTAAATTGGTTATGATAAATATTTTTAATCCTTGTGTATAAATAATAAAATATGACTAAAGATAAAATTTCTGCTATAAATTGACTAGACCATTAGGTTTTTGTTTACTATAGTATTGAAATTGAATGGGCCATTGAGAAATTCTGTACCTTATTAATTCTGTACAATATAACATAAATCCAAATATATATCACATGCATTATCCTAAATGGCACTCAAGATGTGCAGGTTTGGAGTAAAAATTTTGTCCTTTTACTTGTGATTAGACACCATTTTTTAAATGTTTATTTTAACTTATTTTCATAATTAAAGCGTTAAAGTTATTAAAAAAAACCTCTAATATTATATTATCCTATTATATTTCTACAAATTTTAAGTGCTTCAAACTTGATTAGTTTTCAAGCTATAAGATATAATATCTTTTATTTTCGCTTTGACGACATGTCTTGACAGCTGAACAAAATTTTTTTTTCCATCAACATATAAAATAATACAAATAAATATTTATCACATGCATTATCATCTACACATCATTACAAATAAGTGTCAAAAATTTAATCTTGTCTTTAAAAACTTTCAAAATGTTAATTTTTTAAGTAACATTTTGAAACATTCTGTCCTAAGTTTTCTATATAGCTAAATAGTCTTAAGTTAAAAAAAAAAAGTCACTAAAAAACTGCTGCTTTTTACGTTATCATCATAAATGAGGTGTTGTTGGAGTGTACTCTGCAAGATCTATTCATCTATACAGTATACTTGTTTTAGTTTGATAGAACAATTTTGAAAAGTTTATCAAAGTAACTGTAATGAATGATTTAGAAATAAATATTCAGTGTTTCTAAAGGTTCAAATACTGAAGAATGTTACAAGTGAATACAGTTTATTATGTATATGAATGAATGATAAAAAAAATCAACATATATTATTATATAATTTACAAAATTGTTTCCAAACTGAAAGTAATCATAGATGACCATTGTGGTAGAGTTTTTGAGGGTTTTTTTTATTGCTTATTAAGGCAGTCAGTTCATGATGTATTTTATCATATTTCCTTATAAAACTCTTTCAAATTAAAATGTCCTCATCTGTAGTTCTTTCTTAACTGTTCAGTGATCTTTAAAAACTTATGTTAACTTGTTTACTTTAAGAAGTTTTTTTTCAGTTTTTAATTTTTACATTACCTAGTTTTTAAGGGCAATGAAATCTCAAAAACCATCTGAAATAAATGAATTTTACTTTTCTTTAGCTTAAAGACTTCCTTAGTGGCGTGTTGTCTGATTATTAAAATTCAATAACTAAAAAAACTTCACTTTTCAAAAGCATCTTCACAATGCAGGCAAATTTTTTTTACCCTTTAATTGAAATCATAGTCCTCACATTATTTGTACAGCATAAAATAAAATAAAGCAAAGTACAAAAAAAAAAGTCTTGCATAATTTTTTTCTGTACATCATAAAAAAAAGATCACTAGTCACCACATCCCAAGATTAATTAAAATGTTTTGTTTAAAATCTATATGTCTGAGACAAGTTTGATGTCAACTGTAAAAAAATAATTAATTGAAAATTTGGGTCTTAAACTATTACTCTTGATTTTATCCTGCATTACTAAAATTCTGAACCAAAAAATGTATTAAAAAAAGAAATTCCACCCACAATAATTCTTAGATTTTTTTTGCCAGTTCAAAGTTTTTTCTGCTAATGTTGGACAGTAACTATAACCTGAGTTTATTTTTTGTTCTCAATATTACGGAAAATGCAAGAAAGACATTCCTAATATGACTTAACAATAGCAGAGGTAATAGACTGATCAAAACTTTGAAATATTTAATACATAGTCATCATCATACCCTTTAACAATTTGGTCGCTTGGGGAACAAATGGATACATCAACATACATATTTTCCATAGTTGTCCTAACCAGCTGTCTTAAATTTATTCATTAGTAGTTCTGCCCATTCTTTGTTGTCAAATTAATATTTCCGTTGGCGCCCTCTGCGATGGCATCCTTCTACAGTTCGTTGAAAAATGGTTTTTGACAGGCTATTATCTCTTAACACAAGACCAAACCATGCCATCTTGCCTCGCTTGATTATTTACATAATTGTTTCCTGAGTGCCCAGGCCATTGTTTTTGTAGGATCATAAAAAGTTTTTCCTGCTGACCTGTTTCAATAATAAATATTTTTTTTTAGTTTTTTCTTGTGTTTAAAATTTTTCTAAGCAAAAAAAAAAAAAAACAAACAAGAATATTTATTTTCTACAGTGTCAGTTTCTAAGCGGAATGAAAATCTTTATACACTTTGCTTTTTTCAATAAGGCATTTTTGTTTTCTGTTCCAAGAACTTTATCTCTAATTTACTTACCTATTGTCATTAGTTCAACTGAGATCACGAGACTCCTTTACTGTTGTTTGTATGAAAAGAGGTTGATCTTTTTAAGATATGCATTTCTTTGTCCATTCAGTTTTATTGATCGTAAAGGTCTGTCTCACACTGTGTGTCATTGATAAATTATAGTATGCATTATCCACAAAGGGCTAACACTGGCCATTTTCATTCTACTTCTACCGCTGGATTTAGATGCTGAAAAGAAAGGAAAAATTTGATGCAGTTTTAACATTTCAAGTCAAAATTGGTTTGTCTAATTGTGAAAATCCGAAAATCTTAATTGAAGCTGGGTTGAGTTTTTCTAGTTCGATATAAAAGTTTCATTTGATCAACTGGTTTGTGCTGTTAGTTGAAATAAATGTAGCTGTGTAAAGGACATTTCTTTTGCGAATCAATTATTTTGCTTGTAATTTTTTGTATACATGTAGTGACCATTTTTTCCCCATTAAAGTTAAACTTCCTTTAATTTTGATAAATTATACTTTAGCTCATCTGCTGACAGGTTTTATAGTATTCTTCCTACATGTCTTTTATAGTTACTAAACTTCTTAGATTGATCCGTTAAGCAAATGAGGATCTTTGTGCATTATGATAATACTAGCTGTACCCTGCAAAGCCTTTGTATAGAGATAGACTATTGTAAAGCCAGTGCCAAACATAGGTATTTGGGGGCCGGGGGGTTTGACCTCTTTTGGGGCCCCTGCATTTTGACATTCAATACCATGACATGAGATTTTGTACTTAATATTTTATGTAAAAAATAATTTTGGTGGGGGCTCCCTTTAAGCTGGGGCCCGGCGGGACTTTCGATTTTTGACCCCTCTCACCCCACCCTAGGTACGCCTCTGTGTTCAGCTTTGATAATATTTTCAAAATATTTTTTTTTTAAGTTATGAAATAATTAAAAATCCAATTAGTTGTTGTTTCTTTTTCTTACAACATCCAAAAAGATAAATTATTTCAATAAAAAAATGTAAAAGAGATCTAATTTGTTACTTTTCATTAAAACAACTAAACGGATACATTCTGGTAAAAAAAATAAAAAAAAATGTATGAGAGGAATCGAACCTGGATAGTCAGCATAAATAAATAAAATCTTAAGCTGCTTACCCATTCAGCCACCACATCACACGAACAAAGTGATAATTTGATGTACTATTTAAAAAAAATTGCTCGATTATTTTTTCACTTCCGTTTTTTTTAGGCATTTTGTAATTTAAAATAAATCAAAGCCCTATTTATTTAAAAAATTAAATATTATAATAGCTGAGAACTCAATTTGTATAGAAATTTGCAGAGTTTCTTTTTTACATTATATCGACTTTAAAAAAGATCTTTATTTACGAAATTAAATACAACAACGTGCTCACTAGTCTTATTGTCGGAGATTTTGGATCATTACTATTGTTTACGTTTGACGATGTTAAAATGCTACCTGTTGTTATAAAAACTACAATAATTTGAATGATATTATATGTTAATTATTACCTTTTAATATTTGGGACTTTTACATTTCATAATAAAAACCACAGAAACTATTTAAAACTGTAGATTTTTCAAAAAGAAATATCAACTAAATCTCAATAACAATATAAACTAACTCACCAGGTAAACCATTGTTCAGGTCTGTTTTAGTCTTTGTTACATGCATTGCTGGTTCAGTTCAGTTCCTTCCTTCCCCTAGCTTGACGCAGGCTGAAAAAGAAAGCTTAAAGAAAATCTGTAAGATTAAATGCATGCATATATTACAAAACTTATACATGTCAGGGACGCAGGCGTTTTATCAAGGCTCCTCGCAGGCAAGTAGTGGCACTTTGATGACTTGTTCTTGACTTGATGCAGGCTGAAAAAGAAAGCTGAAATGAAAGATTTAAGATTAAATGCATAATTATACATACTGCTACCAACACGAAACTAACCATTGAAATTTCAGTCCTTTACGTAAAAGGAAAGGATTTCATCAAGGGTCAGAGAAGTAACCCCATACTGTTATTTCCATTTTGTGGGTATTAATTTATTCTGTACACATATAGTTATATATTTCTTTGGAATTATTTCAGACATATGTAGTTATATACATCTTTGGAGTTCTGTCAAACACAATATATAAATATCTAGAGTTATTAATCCCTTTTATTTTCAACACTGGGACTTCAGTTTTCAATGTTTAGAACTATTTTTTTGGGGTCCTTTCATCATGGACAATGTAGTCCTAGGTTAGATAAATTAATCAGACATTATGAAATATAGGCCAAACCGGAAGGGAGGGATGGAGGTCCTACAGAGACTTTTATTTTACTTCATAAAGTATCAAATACAATGGGCGAGTTTCAAATTCTGTCAGGACTAGAATGACAACTGAGGCCTCAGTTTGATTAGTACCAGAATATTTAGAAGTTGACTTTGATGTCTTTACAGCATTTTGCCTATCGGATGCCACATGTCTACAACATTGATGAACCTACTGTTGCCTGTACTTAGTGTAGTTGCTCTCAAGTCTAGAATTTTGGTGTACCTAGTAACCTACTATAGCCACATTATTTATGACAAGTGATTTTTTTTTTTACTAAAAAGTGGTGTATTAATATTTTTTTTTTATTTTTGACTCTACAGAGCATCCACTGAATATGTCTACGCTATATCCAGCGGTCTAATAGATACACATCATTCGTGCGACATGTCAGTGCAGTATCGAAGGCTGTGCTCACCCCACTTCATGTTCCCACTAGATATCAGATGGTAAACCATGATGACCACTGCCAGAAGTGATTGACCATGCAAGCATCAACGGCGTGCCAGCAGCCCTAGGCCAAGAACGACAGCGATAGTTGGACCACACCAGAGGCAAGAAACACGGGTTGCCACTTTCAAGTCAGCTTGAAGATGATGTTGTGAAGGTTGGCACAACCTGAATGACCACCACTAGGGTTTGTGAAAGTTTACAGGAGACTGACGAGTATATTCATTGGATACCATACGCCGTGATTTGGCGCGTACCAACTAAACTGTCCTGACTTCCAATTTACAAAATGCCATCCAAAAGGTTAGATATTACGTCATTTAGAATATGAAATATGTTAATGTTCTGTTGAAGTTAATTATTGAAGTGATTAATTTAGATTGCATCTTAAAGTAATTTTTCATTCAATTCATGAAGTCTTGTATCATTTATTGAAACTGTGATAATTGAAAAAAGGACCTGAACATTACATAAAAATCCTAGGGAATAATAGAAGAAAATGTATAAGGACAAAATGTTTACATGTGACAGACAGAATATTTTCAGATCAGAGAATAAAAGACCATAAGTAATAATTCTATTAATTAATTGAGAAATGAATTTCCTTTAGATGTATTTGTCATAGTAGTTTGAAAAAAATCCAACAATAAGCTTTTAAGGATAAAACAATTACATACAAAGTTGTATATCTTCTATTTTAAGTGAATTTAAGAGAGAAGCATTTAAGGATGAAGGAGAATGGTGTACTAAATATTTATTTAGCTTCTACTAAAGTTTATTTGTATATTTCAATTTAATTTTAAACGCAGTTTTAAAAAAGGATTTAAATAGTAAATTTCATGTATAAGAAAGTAATTTCATATAATCTGCAGTTTATTTTAATTGTTTTGTTGCTAACATAAGGCTACATTAATTGTGAAGCAAACTTTATATGTTGTATTACTATCACTATACTAAAACTCAAATACTGAGTTTCCTTAGGTGGGATTGGTAACTCTACTGGCGGATGGGTAAATTGTGTTTTAAAAATCTTAATGCTTTGTTTCCAAAACAATTTCTATAAAAATAAAGTTCCCTTAGCCCAAACAGGCCATTGGAGCTGATGAAGTGTAGAATTTATCTGTTTCTTTAACCTCAGCATACAGTGGCACAACAGGGGGGGACCCTGTGATTTTTCCAAATCCAATGAATTTTTTGGATAGGGGGGGTATGGTGCTTCTCAATATGCCATAACCACAATAACTTTCTTTCTTTTGTATCATCAATACATAATTGATGATACAAAAGAAAAAAGACTGTAAAACTCATAATAATAATAATCTGTTCTATCCTTAATTCTTTATTAATTATAATTTTATTTTTGAGTCGAAGGATTTAAAAAATTGTCGACTGCGGCGGGCTTTTGTCTTTTTTCAAAATGTGAGCCCCTCCCCCCCCCCCCCCCAGCATTTTTCGCTGGTTGTTCCACTGTCAACATATGAAGGGATTGTGTGGTTAGCCTTTACTTCCCCAATATAAGTCAGGTACCCACTTAAAGCCGGGTGATCTTGTGGGACTTTGAAACAAATTTCACTCCACAGTTTGAGCAACTCCATATAAATACATTGCCACGAAAGAGGGGCGAATTTCACGAGTTACCTAGATACGCGAAATTCGTCTTGGTCTGTGCGTATCTTAAAGATATACGGTAATTTGTACAGAAAGCTCAACTCGCTATATTTATATTATTTGTTCCACTGTCCACAACTAAGAATATTTATTGTACAGAAAGCTCATCTCTATATTAAATATGTATTTATATTTATAAATTATTTATTTAATGTAAAAAAATATATTCTCCGATCAATGAAATAAATTGATGATGTCTAAAATATTAATTTGGCTTATTTAAAAAAAAAATTAGTTTACAGTGTACTTGTTTATGTAAATATCTCACTATGTTTAGCCATTACAATTTTTGCAAAAAAGGACAAATTCAGTTTTGTTATGTGTTTGTATCAGTGTGTGTATTCTGTCAGATATTTCTGTCTGTTGAGCGCTCATTCAGCAATCTGAAGTTGGTACAATATATTTTAAGATGTGAAATGTTACAACCGTTTATTGTGGATTTGGCAAGACATATGCTTATGTGTTATAGCGAAATAATCCCTTTTATTAACCCTGGACAGCACATTTCTGTAATAAATTTTATGATTGGCTTTATTTTTTGGTTATATTAATAGTCTAACTTAATCTACATAATATTATAACATTGGAAAGATAAAGTGGACTTTAAGTCAATGACTGATTTCCGTTAAATCAATGTAGAAAACATGTACACATTGTTTCCATACGAATACCACCTAAATAAAAGTAGGCCCACACAACTCTTTGCTCCACTTTTCTTGCCATAGTTTACATTTATTTTTAAAAAAATTATATCAATAACTCGTTTATAGTTAAGATGTACAACTACTTGCCATGCAAGTACAAGTACTCAAGTTGCAAGTAATAGCACAAGAAAACCTTTTTTTTAATTGTTACTGATACAGAAAATTTCTGGTCAATCTCCTTATCTCCCCACCCCCACCCCGCCCCCTCTCAAATCCACATGAAATAAAAAAAAACTTCCAGATTGGCTCACTCTCCACAACTTCCTTTCAAAAACAGAATTCTCAGATTTTATAAAATTAATTATTAATCTTATAGATGCTTTCTATGTCTTACGTGTGAAATATTTTAATTTATAAAATATTGAGACTTGTATTAACTGTTCACAAAATAAACCGTGCACAGCCTAAGGCCAACATAACAAACTCAACCTTAATAAATTTAAATCAAGAACTCAAAGTTCAACAATTTTCTGATTATTCCTGAGAGTAAATAGAGAGACAAATCACTTGGGAAATAACAGAAATCTTTGTCAAAAATAGTCATGTAAAGGGTCATTGTATAAAAACACTAGAAGAGAATTCAAATTTCTCACAATTTATTAAATAAAATTTGGCACATGGATGAAAATTTTCTAGTCTGTTTTGTTAAAATAAATTACTAAGTCATGGTCATAAAATCAAATCTGTATGACCTGAATGCTGGTAAATCATTGTAATAAAACAAGTCTGATAGGGATCAGAATGTATACCGTGTATTTAAAAGGGTGTGTATACTTGCATAGAAATGTATATAGTGTATATAAAAGGGTGTGTATACTTGCATAGAAAACTTGTAGTTTTATTAAAAAAGACAAAAGACACTTAAGAGAATAACAAATCAACAATTATGAAACGAAAGAAAATGAAGAGAACAATATAAAAAAAAAAACTGTTCTTTGCTGGAAGAATAAATAAAACAATGAAAAGTTAGAAAAGAAAATCATTTTGATATGTTAAAGCTATAAAACTGCAAATTGTTACATTTTGATATGCGTAAATGTGGCACACGCTTTGCGGAACACTAGTCTAACCCGTATGTCTCCCTCAGGTAGTTTCCATATCGTGCGGCGAATGTGTTGTAACACTGTCTCCCTCGCAGGTAGTTTTCATATCGTGCGGTGTGTGCGATGTATTTCATACATTTCTTTTTTATTTCTGTTCATATCGTATTCTATTCATAGCAATAATGATCATATGTTCTTTTCTATTGCAATACATGTATTTCGTATATTTCTTTTGTTATCCCTTTTGTCGGATTTCGTTCAGCCAGCTTCAGCAGGCTTTTCTACTAGTAACAAACATACACAACTACGAGAAAAAATAAGGGATATTTAATCCTTGAGAAAATTAAGTTATCGTTTTATTAAGACGTATCCCTTAAAATCGCATTTTTTTGAATTTTCAGTTAAATTTTTTTTTAAAAGTGTTCAATCATAATTTTTACAGGACCAAATATATTAAACATATCACTTTTTATAACAATACTGTGATTCCCATCGGATCAATACCTCTTATTTTCTACAAGTTGTATTGGGGCCATAATCATCAAAACATAATCATGGGCCCCAGGGTTGTGGGCCCCAACAACAATAACTAAAAGAATGAAATAAATGTGACAGATTAACATTTGATTATATTATCTAATGTTAAGAGAATTAAAAATAAACATCTATCAAATCGAGACCCAGACAATATTCCATTAAGTATTGAAACAGTAATTAGTCATTTTACTTTCGATCTAAAGCAGATATACTCGGCACGGAAATATATAAATATACAGCTAGAGGGGGGGGGGAGGTAGAAATCTTATGTCAGTAGTATTTATAGATATGCCGAGCTATGAGGATTTTTTATTTTACAACAGTTGTGTAACTTGTGTATACCACACCATGCAATATTGATTGGCTCATTATTACAGTTTTATTTAGAAGTTATATATTGATCGACATAGACGGTTTGCGCAATGAAATCATTGAACAGTATTGTAAGTAGTCATTTATCTATCTATCTATCTATCTATCTATCTATCTATCTATCTATCTATCTATCTATCTATCTATCTATCTATCTATCTATCTATCTATCTATCTATCTATCTATCTATCTATCTATCTATCTATCTATCTATCTATCTATCTATCAATATATATATATATATATATATATATATATATTTGTCTGTCTTTCTGATTTTTAGTCTGTTTGTCAGTCTGTCACCTACCTACCTATCTATTTTTCTGTCTGCCTGTCTATATTTCTGTCTCTTTGTCTGTCTATCTGTATATTACCGTTACAACAGACAGCTTGCAATACAAAAACAAATAAAATACAAAATATGCAGATCGGTGAAATAAAAGGAGATTCAAAGGTAACACAGATTCGTTATTGAGGCGCCAGTGAGTAGATTTGTTTTCTGGACATAGGACCATAGGCCTAGTGTCATTTGGATGATAATGAAACCAATCTGCTATTACTCTCAACATAATAAATGTAACACAATATTGGAATATGGCAGAAAATAAAAACGTGTGTGTTAAAGCTCTTTTAATTTTTTTTTCTGTCTGTAAATTATTTTTTAACGTGCATGTAGTTATACAAAATAATAATAATTTGCGACACATTAATTTAAACATCTATTAAATTATGATCTTTAGATTTTTTTTAGACTAAAATAAATTATAACTTAAAAAGAGTATTCTAGATTTTAAACTAACGCGTAAAAATATAGAATTAATCACAGTTTAGCTAAATTGTCATGAAATTCATTTGATTTAACTTAAATGTTGAACGAAACTATCAAAATAGGATGAAATTAACAGACTTTATCAAAGTCACTTCTGATTGGCTTAAAACTGTTTACAGTGTCAAATTTCTATTTGTCCATCTTATTATCAGAACTTCCTAGGTAGAATTAAGCAGTATCTAAAAGTATCTTATTTAAAGAACTTTATGAGAAATGTATTGTCTGTTAGCAACGACGTTTGTATTCGCTGTTAAAGGAAATTTCCGAAGAAAATAAATAGCCTACTGTCAGCGTGAGAGACTTTGTGTAATTGGAATGTGGGGATGAATGTCAAGGTTGATTTCGCAATGTAAACAGCGGAATACAAGTTAACATATATGTCGACACAAGCCAGTATTAAGACTGACTACTACTTTGCAGTTTCATCTGTTGTTTCAAATTGATTTAAAATACATCAAAAATTAGGAGAGCTTTACAGAAAAGTATTCTTTCAGCCTTACTTAGCGAAATATCCATTGAAACAAAAAAAAAATTATGGGAATTAAACAAAGTTGTAAAACAATATAAGGAGTATCATCTATTGATCCACGCACATCTGAGATTTTATCATCTATTGATCCATGCAATCTGAGATTTTATCATCTATTGATCCATGCACATCTGAGATTTTATCATCTATTGATCCACGCACATCCGCGATTTTATCATCTATTGGTCCATGCAATCTGAGATTTTATCATCTATTGATCCATGCACATCTGAGATTTTATCATCTATTGATCCAAGCACTTCTGAGATTTTATCATCTATTGATTTATGCAATCTGAGATTTTATCATCTATTGATCCATGCACATTTGAGCTTTTATCGTCTATTGATCCATGCACATCTGAGATTTTATCATCTATTGATCCATATTTCAGAGATGAATCGAACCTGGATATAGTCAGCATAAAAAGCGAATCACGTCCAAACGGCTTAACCATTGTACCAGCAGGACACACAAGCAAAGTTACAATTTTAATGCATAAGTAGACAAAATTACTCGTTCCCGCGAAAAGAAAATAACTTTAAATCATAAGAGTTCTTTCTGTTTACTGACGTCATCAAAGTTTGTAGGTCGTGTCTCGAAAAAAAAAATGCGTAGCACGCCCGGGCATTTTGCGTGGGCAATTACAAAAATTTTTGTCTCGTGTGATACTATCTTAATAGGGAGCCGGAGCCGTGCCGAAGCCGGAGCCGTCAAATTTGTGGGAGCCGGAGCCGGGACAAAAATTGGCGGCTCCGCAAGCCTGGTGACGACTACGTACAACTAAATCATGACCATCTGTCAAGGTTGTGACGACTGCGTACAACTAAATCATAACCATTTTAAAAAAAACCTGGTCGATTCAAACATAAAATAATCTTCTCTGTTGGAGATATTAACTTTATAATGTACAAGTTTACGTCACATGCCGTGGATCGATCGACTTTGGATAATTTCACGGAGCGGGAAGGGGGGAGATGTTCGTTGATTATTTATATTTTATATTGTTTACTTTTACAACTCCACTGCTGCTCACAGCATCTCAGCTCAAGGCTAACCTCTCGTCCATAAATATGTCGCACTATCCGAGAGAAATAAACCACAGTTAATAAAAAATAAAGAAATAATTTAATGTTTTTTGGGCGGCCAAGAATTATTTGACCTACGGACCGATAACGGTCAAGAGCTGAAAACAACTGGTCACATAACCGCACAATAATAAATCGGATATTCCCCATTTTTTCCCAGAAAAATGTATTCACTGATAGTTAATAAGTTGAACATTTGTGATTTCTCACATTTGTAGTTTTCACAAGAAGAACGTGTAACATCTGTAAATGACTCACTCATACGCACTGGTTTGTAAATCTGTTTGTTGGATTTTTAACATGTCTATTGATCCAAACTGTCTGTCTGTCTGTCCATCTATCCGTTTACTGTTGATGTTTTTTTTCTCTTTTGTTTAAATCATGTTGTCAATGACTACGCTAAAAATACCAAAATGAGAGAAAATGTGTCACTTTTAACAATTTGATGACATTTTCTATCTCTGTGTGTGTAATTTGCTAGATAAATATAATTTACTAGCCATCCCGAATCATATCATACGCCGCCGTATCAATCAATATAATTACTGTAATTATATTTTTAAATAAGCAATCAAACAAAATAACAGGCTACATCTTCGGAAAAAATACATAGTAAACAAAGTTGAACTTTGACATATCATGTGCAGACTTTATGGTCACTATCTGGTACCTTCCAGCAACTTGTTTTTTTTTTTATTTTATTGTTTATTTTTTTTCCTTCAGCATTCCCTCATTTCCGCGGTTAAACGGATACAGAATTTACCGCGACGGGGGATAAATGAAATAGTTTCGTATTTAGAGCACATAAAAACATGATCAAGGGCGTTACCGCAAGTTTAGGTAAGACATCATTCATTTATCGAAATATTTTTTGTTCTAAGACGGGCGGACGGACTATAATTTTAACATTTCAGTTTTGCCCCCCCCTCCCTTTTCCGTCAAAGTTGTCTAGGTCCGCCCCTGAAAATGATTACGACCAAACAATACTGTTTTAAAAATTACTGGAGCTGTCTAGACATAAAATATTATTGTACAACCACCATTGCGCTCGTATCATTCGCTTAATTTATTTCACTATATAAAAGAACAAAACGTCATATAAGAAATTAAAATAATCTGGTTTTATTAAAGAAATCAGAAAAATTTTAATTTATCTGTGATATCCCTCCCTTCTGAACCCAGCTGTAAATAGTCTTGCAAGCTGATGTAACAATTACTGGTTTTTTTTCCCCCGCTGTCGCTTGCTGTGTGACCCAGCCCTCTTCTCCCAGCAGACTATAGTGTTTTTTTTTCGCACAAATCTATAAATAGACGTATTTCCAGCGTCTTCTCGAAGAGAAGAAATATATATATATAGATTTATACTGACTAACTTGTGTCAATATAGATTGCATTATTTTCTTAAAAGCGTTAAAGATGATTCAAATGAGCGCATATTGCTCGACGAATAATACATTTCTCTTATTGAAACAAAATAATAAATGTAACAACATAATAAATGTAACAACATAATAAATGTAACAACATAATAAATGTAACAATATAATAAATGTATCAACATAATAAACGTAACAACATAATAAATGTAACAACATAATAAATATAACAACATAATAAATGTAACAACATAATAAACGTAACAACATAATAAATGCAACAACATAATAAACGTAACTACATAATAAATGTAACAAAATAAATATGTTCGTTTTTTATTGCAAATCACATGGTTTGTTTGGAATGCACCCAAATTATCACCATTCACAGCATGTAGTTAAATTACAGTCAAGTCTATTTCTAGGGATCGGAGGGGATGGGATGTTAAGGAAAAATGGAAATGTTCTTGGTAAAAGAATCTCATGCCTAAATTTTGGAAGATTTGGACTGTCTTTTGTATAATTGTTAAATAGCATGGTGTTGTCCAACAATCTTGATTTATGTAATATACATCTGCATCTTACATGTGTAAGACGTTAACACATACATATACAATCACCGAGCAAGGTGTTATGCATTATTTAGATATTTTATTGATATAAATGATCATTTTTTAATCATTCTTGTTAAAGAAATATACATACAGTTTGTTTTTGCCCACAGTTTTTTTTTAAATAATATGATGTTGATTAGAATTTATAATCACTTTAATCCATGAAATGGCGTTCAATTTAGTTGCACACCTCTCACAGACAACACACCACAATTCAAGTAACGTTTACTACATGAACTTCAAAAATAAAATAGCATACATGAAATAGAAACATGAGCATACAATGTCCTGAATAATGCATCAAAGTACTCAGCCGTCCATAATGATTATGGTAGAAATACTTCATCAAAATACACTATGTAGCTTCGGACACAATATCATTGATTAAAATATGCCTCTGTAACCTCCTGTACAATACAACTTGCAACGATATCTGATCTTTAAGTATACTGCCATCCAAAAGGATTGAGGTAGATATACTTGAATGTCTGTTTAGTCTCTAGTCTTTCTTCAGTCGGTCTGACGATTCTAAAGCCCTAACTCTTCTGATTGGCCCATCTACCTACCTTTAAACACATGTACATAATTAGGAACCTTTTCCAGCCCAGTGTTTGGGCTAGTTTAAAACAGAAATCACAAACACCATTGTTTCAATGTGCGCTAAAGACACCAGGCCCTTTTCATTTGTCGAAGGCTGTGGTTTCCGAAAATTGGCTGCAAAGTTGATAAACATTGGTGCAAAATATGGGAATGTTCCTGTTAATGAGATTTTGCCTTGTGCCACAAATGTTTCAAGACATTTGGCTAATGTTGTGGAGAAAGAAAAAAATCTCCAGAAAGTGTTAAAGGCCTCTTATTTTTACAAGAACTTAAACTGTAGAACTGTTTATTTTACTTATTATCTTAAATGTTTTTCATGTATGTTTTTCAAGAGGATTTCTACAAAAAATTTTTAAACCATTTTTTGTGAGTTATAATAGAATATTTTTTTGACGGGAGCGGGTGGGATTGGGAAAAATTTTCGCGGGAGCGGGTGGGACTGGGGGGAATTTCTTTTGGGAGCGGGTGGGACTGGGGAGAATTTCTTTTGGGAGCGGGTGGGACTGGGGAGAATTTCTTTTGGGAGCGGGTGGGACTGGTTTTGAAAACGCGGGAGTGGGTGGGACTGGGTGTGATTTTGACTCCCGTGCAGCTCTCTACAGCCAAATCCATTGTAATGCTAGCATACCTTTGTTACCTACAACTAAGTGTACTGTTACCTACAGCTAAGTTACCTTCGGCTAAGGTCACTGACTTGTATCATGTGATACAAAAAGTTCTTTGTCTTGTTTTGGATTAAGAGACAATAGTGCTCCCCCCTCCCGACACTTGACACAAAAGACTAATGTCATTTGGATCTAACTCACAGAACTTTCCCGAACCTGTGTCACTAGAAGTTCGAAAGAATCTGATTTATACTTTATACCTTTCTCTGCCAAACAAAGATTTAGCAATGAACTTCTAATTTAACAAAATATAAATATGTGGCAGTATGAACTTATAAGCTTGACTAACTAAATGGAATTTTCTAAATTATCATTGGTTCTAAAGTGTTAAGTTCTTTAGTGACCATATATCAATTCAAAGCTTACAAATTGAATGCCAAATATAAATGATAAGAAGTATGGCGTTACATTTTCCACTTTAAGCCATGATTCAAAAGTTTTCATTTACCACAGGAAAAAATAAACAATAAAAAAAACTTCTCGTTTATTTGTTATTATCAATATAGATTTAACATATTAGAATCATGCCCTATAATTGCCGACCATTGTAAGGGATGCTATAAAAGTGATACTGCTTAATTGTATATAAAAGTTATTCAGTGACTACCATTACATACATTTTTTTTCTATTCCTGAACCTGTCAAGGTCTGTCATGAAACAGCGAAAACTTAAATCTGTCATCCAGTTTATTATCTTCACATTGATCTCCAATTTAAAATCAACCTCGACACATGACCAGTCATGTGATCCTGACATCCCGTCTAGGTTGCCTCCTGTCCACCATCTGAACCTGCTTCAAAATCCCGACGAAAGGGCGCGCAACTGCTCGGAAGGCCAGTACCTAGAGTGGTACTGGTGCAGCCCTTGTCCAGATGGGAGTTTCAGAACCAGGCTGATGAGCAGGGAAGATAAATATTCCAGATGTCATAAATGTCACATAAATGGCATGGTAAATATACACATATACATACAACAGATGTAACACATCCACATCAATGACTATCTATGTAACACACATACATCTATGTCTGTCTATGTAACACACATACATCTATCTGTCTATGCAACACACATACATCTATGTCTGTCTATGTAACACACATACATCTATGTCTGTCTATGTAACACACATACATCTATGTCTGTCTATGTAACACATCCACATCTATGCCTGTAAATGTATCCAAAATGCCACATGTAACGTATTAGAAATACAGATATGTTCTGAGTAGTAAAATGCATGAGAACTCAGAATTGATGTGTGTGTGTGTGTGTGTTTGAAATCCCTGTAAGGATGAGATGAAATATCGTAGATCATATAAACTACTTGTGGGACATTTTTTTAAGGTGTCATTCTTTTATCTCCACCTTAGTCGATAGTGCGATGACCATGGTGGCACCTCGAGAGATATGGCGTGAACTTAACCATTAGGCAGTATGATTGGGTGGAGTCAGCCATTAGGCAGTATAATTGGGGGAGTCAGCCATTATCAGTATAATTGGGTGGAGTCAGCCATTAGCAGTATAATTGGGTGGAGTCAGCCATTAGCAGTATAATTGGGTGGAGTCAGCCATTAGCAGTATAATTGGGTGGAGTCAGCCATTAGGCAGTATAATTGGGTGGAGTCAGTCGTTAGCAATATAATTGGGTGGAGTCAGCCATTAGCAGTATAATTGGGTGGAGTCAGCCATTAGGCAGTATAATTGGGTGGAGTCAGCCATTAGGCAGTATAATTGGGTGGAGTCAGCCATTAGGCAGTATGATTGGGTGGAGTCAGCCATTAGGCAGTATAATTGGGTGGAGTCAGCCATTAGGCAGTATAATTGGGTGGAGTCGGCCATTAGGCAGTATAATTGGGTGGAGTCAGCCATTAGGCAGTATAATTGGGTGGAGTCAGCCATAAGGCAGTATATTTATGTGGAGTCAGGCATTAGGCAGTATAATTGGGTGGAGTCAACCATTAGGCAGTATGATTGGGGGAGTCAGCCATTAGGCAGTATAATTTGGGGGATACAGCCATTAGGCAGTATAATTGGGTGGAGTCAGCCATTAGCAGTATAATTGGGTGGAGTCAGCCATTAGGCAGTATATTTGGGTGAATTCAGCCATTAGGCAGTATAATTGGGTGGAGTCAGCCATTAGCAGTATAATTGGGTGGAGTCAGCCATTAGGCAGTATATTTGGGTGGAGTCAGCCATTAGGCAGTAAGATTGGGTGGAGTCAGGCATTAGGCAGTATAATTGGGTAGAGTCAGCCATTAGGCAGTCTGATTGGGGGAGTCAGCCATTAGGCAGTATAATTGGGTGGAGTCAGCCATTAGGCAGTATAATTGAGTGAATTCAGCCATTAGGCAGTATAATTGGGTGGAGTCAGCCATTAGCAGTATAATTGGGTGGAGTCAGCCATTAGGCAGTATATTTGGGTGGAGTCAGCCATTAGGCAGTATAATTGGGTGGAGTCAGCCATTAGGCAGTCTGATTGGGGGAGTCAGTCATTAGGCAGTATAATTTGGGGGATTCAGCCATTAGGCAGTATATTTGGGTGGAGTCAGCCATTAGGCAGTATGATTGGGTGGAGTCAGCCATTAGCAGTATAATTGGGTGGGGTCAGCCATTAGGCAGTATATTGGGTGGAGTCAGCCATTAGGCAGTATGATTGGGTGGAGTCAGCCATTAGGCAGTATAATTGGGTGGAGTCAGCCGATAGGCAGTATAACTTAAGAAAACAAAAGCACAAGCATTGGTACTTAGTATATAGTTAAGTGCAGTTGTCCCCAGAGCGTTGGTCGCGAATCGTAAAAATTGAGAGTTTTATACTAGTGTGAGGACCATGACGGCTGGATTAAATTTGTGTGGAAAACCGCCCCAAAGATTATTTTGAAATCCCTAATGCTAATTAATTTGTCTGCTCTTTGATTGTTCAGTATAACAAAAATAATTGTAATCTATCTATCTATCTATCTATCTATCTATCTATCTATCTATCTATCTATCTATCTATCTATCTATCTATCTATCTATCTATCTATCTATCTATCTATCTATCTATCTATCTATCTATCTATCTATCACTCTGTCTGTTTGTCTGTCTATAAAGAGTACGAGAGAAACATACATATTGCAACTTCATAATTTTTTACAGTATGAAATAATTGCTGAACCATGTACAGCAACCAAAGATTCCAAAATCATGTGTGAGGACGGGTTTTACCGATATCAAGTTGCCGGGAAAACCTGTCAGTCTTACTGCATCCTGTGTGATGTCTGTGGCGTTGGGAAAAACATGTTCAAGAATTTCGTTGGTCGAGAGTGTGTGGAGCACAACAACACAGTCTGCTGTGAGAGCCCAGATATGGTCGTTGTGGACGAAGTCTGCGTGCTCATTCTAAGCCCTACAATATCGTCACACTCAACGACAGGATCAACTTCTTCATCAACTTCTTCAACAGACAATTTTCAAAATTCTTATCAGAAATATTCAGAATACTATGCCAATGATAATTCTGTTTCGATGTTGGATAGAAATTTGCGAGTTTTTATGATCCTAACAACATTCAAGGAAATAGTACGAGTGATAATGGAAATTAAATGTCAATTTGTAGCAAAAAAAATGTGTTGTAATCAATAAACGTAATTAAAAAAAAATGTTTTTTTTATACTTTATCTATATCCATTTAAAGTTTTCTATTTGAACTACTAGTTGAATCAGTACAGTAGGCCTTACATCAATGACGGGCAAATTGCGACCCGCGGGATAAGCTCGGCCCGTTGGCCTGTTATATTCGACCCGAGCTCCGCCCACAACATACGAGCAGTGGGACGTGGGCGCCGCCTTTTCATTGTGGTTCATGTAAACACTCTATCCGGTCTAGGTCCGGCTCCTCTCTCGATTCTGAAATACCATCGGTGGCCCGCGATTCATATGTTTACCCATCCATGCCTGAGGTGTCCGAATGGTCAAATGAATGATGTATACAAACATATTTTACCACACTGCTATCTATCGCTGAGGAAAAAACACAATGAAAGCCAAAAATAAATCAATAAAACATGTGTGCCGCAATTAAATATACATATATCATTCTAGCAACCGTTGTAAACATTGAAGTATATTGATAAGTGTGTACGCTATAAAAGTACAGAAACGAATGAATTCTAAACTTCATCTGCTAAGGGTTAAGGGAACTTTTTTTTTACTTCAGGTAAACGTAATTCAGATTTATTTACCCTCATAGTGTAATTCAGATTTATTTACCCTCATAGTGTAATTCAGATTTATTTACCCTCATAGTGTAATTCAGATTTATTTACCCTCATAGTGTAATTCAGATTTATTTACCCACATAGTGTAATTCAGATTTATTTACCCTCACAGTGTAATTCAGATTTATTTACCCTCATAGTGTAATTCACATTTATTTACCCTCATAGTGTAATTCAGATTTATTTACCCTCATAGTGTAATTCAGATTTATTTACCCTCATTGTGTAATTCAGATCTATTTACCCTCATAGTGTAATTCAGATTTATTTACCCTCACAGTGTAATTCAGATTTATTTACCCTCATAGTGTAAGTAGAAAACTTTAAAAAATCACGAGTTATTTTTTTCTAATGAACGATGGCCGAATTTTCTCAGCCATATAGCCCTATTATATTTACAGCCCTATTATATTTACAGCCCTATTATATTTACAGCCCTATTATATTTACAGGCCTCTTATATTTACAGCCCTATTATATTTACAGCCCTATTATATTTACAGCCCTATTATATTTACAGCCCTATTATATTTACAGCCCTATTATATTTATAGTCCTGTTATAGTTATAACCTTATTAGATTTTGATTTATAGCCCTATAATAGTTTTAGCCTTATTGGCTTAAAGGTTTTACTGGGCGCTGGGTGTATCGAGTAAACCTCTTTCTGTATCGAGTAAACCTCTTTCTGTATGATTTTACTAATTTTTATTTAAGTGAAAACGATTTCTTTTCTTAAAGGGGGTAAACTTGTTTTATAAACGGTAATACGATTTTGACGATTTAGGAAATACATGTTATATGTAGGCCTATACTTTAAAAAAAAGCCATAATTTAATAGTTTAAGCAATATTGTTTAATATTAAAAGAGCATTAAAGCTGCAATCTACAGAACAGATGCTTTCCAATGAATAGTTATGATCTGGACTGTCAAATCTCGTAATAAGTTGAACAAGAAAATGCTTAAAAAACATAACGGGGTAAGCGTGAGTAACTGAATAAAAGCGTGGGCACCCATCTAGATATACTAATTATTAATTTACTAGCTGTACCCTGCAAAACCTTTGCATAGAGTTATACCCCCTTATGCTTGATCGGTAGGCTGGTTATTTTTTTGGTTTCGGGCAGATCCGATTTTTTTCATGGTTGTATTTTAAACTGGAATACTGTTGTATTAATTCTTTACTTTCGATTTAACGCACACTGGAAATGAGTATTATTATATACTAGCTGTACCCTGCAAAACCTTTGCATAGAGTTATACCCCCTTATGCTTGATCGGTAGGCTGGGTTATTTTTTTGGTTTCGGGCAGATCCGATTTTTTTAATGGTTGTATTTTAAACTGGAATACTGTTGTATTAATTCTTTACTTTCGATTTAACGCACACTGGAAATGAGTATTATTATATATGATGATTGATTTCTATTAATGTAGAGTCGTATTTAGTTTAGTATATTGCAATCCCATAGTTAATAAGTACATTTTTTTTTTACCTATTAGTGCATTAATTTTGGCGTGATAATATCAAGGCGAATCTATTCCCGTCATAAACATTACTAAAAATTAATTCGCTTCAACAAGTTGTTAATTCAACAAGTTGTTAATTCAAAACGTTTATTGTCATGTAGAATATATGTCTGAGCCAAATTCGATCATTCTCACTAAATTAAAAGAGGTCCAAATTTAAGGACAAACCTGGTCAGCCACACACAGAAAGTTAAATGAACTAAAAGCTTGTACAAATGAAGTATTCAGTCACAGAAATGTTCCTTTCTTGATATTAATTAGATTTTTGCATATATATTTAAAAACATATTATTGTGTATTATTGTGTATTATTGTGTATTATCGTGTATTTTTGTGTATTATTGTCTTAATGAATAAAAGTTTTTTTAGGTGGAAGTTTTTTTCTTTTTACTTGTCTTATAATACGAACTTGCTTTGAATGTCCGGCATGTTGTTTCTTTGATTTTATATTTTTTAGCCCTTTCCATTGGCGATCCTGGTATCTTTTAACTCTTTGCCAGATTTATACACGCTCAAAGTACTTACAGTAACTTTTAACAGTGTCAGTGATGGCCAATGGTCTGTTTTATTTCATCACACACAAAATAAACTAAATAGTCATCCTGAAATCAATATCAGCCTCTAGACCAGACATGAGCAATGAATGCACATCGTAGTAGCTGCTGTGTATGGTTTACATCTAGATATACCAACGTTGGCAGCAAGTACTAGACATGAGCAATGAATGCCCAACGAAGTAACTGCTGTGTATGGTTTACATCTAGATATATCAAAGTTGGCTGCAAGTACTTTTGATCTAGAGCAGCCAGTTGTAACAAAACCATTCATTTATTTCTCATGTTTTTGTATATGACAATACCATTTATTCATTTCTCGTTTGTGTATATGTTTGGATTTCGGAAAAGATTATTGTCAAATATTTATCACGTCAAAAAGTGACTGCAGAGTATGTACATTTCCAATAGCATTACAGCTATAAGTTCAGAGTATATACTATAATGTAAACATGTTAATAGCTATAGACAATGATAAAAGATCTACTTTCCAGACCTATCCTTAAAGAAGAGAGAAAGACGTGTGATGAGACACAACCATTAGAAAAAGTAACAGATGAAAGAATCGATCTCACACCCCAATTAAACCTGAAATATGGAGTTAAAAATGTTTCATTGTTCAGAACTAGAAACATTAATAATTGTAATAATTGTCCTCAACGGATCAAGAGCTACACCACCCGACCCTCTGATTTAACTGTGATAGTGTCTAACAGTGACAATTTTTAGTTCTGACCAGGGTTCGATTTACCGCTGGGGGAGCCGGGGATATTCCCGGCACTGACAACTCTCAACCCCGGCTCTGCTTTAGCTAATTTCCCTTTCGCCGTTCATGAAGCTATAGACATTTATCCCCGGCTCTGCTTTAGCTAATTTCCCTTTCGCCGGTCATGAAGTTATAGACATTTATCCCCGGCTCTGCTTTAGCTATTTTCCCTTTCGCCGGTCATGAAGCTATAGACATTTATCCCCGGCTCTGCAGACACTGTATTTCATCCCCGGCTCTGGTTTTTTCTTAAATCTCTATCAGGGGTGGGCAATTCTATTGAGCTGTGGGCCACATTAAGCTCTAAAATTTGACGTTAGGGTCGCACCAAGACTAGGTATAAAATTATTCACAAAAGCTCATTGAAATTAAATTCAAACGTCTAGAAATGAATGAGATGGGTGTTGACTAGTCTGGATCTAACAGCTTAGAAGGCCGTAATTTGCCAGGTCTGTTTGATTCTTTTTATGTTAAATTGTGTGTTCAATGTACATATTAAGCAAACTTCGTCAATAAACACACCATTCTACATGCAGTTGTTTTGAGATAATCGATAGACCAAGTATTGATTACCAGGTATTGATTTTAACTTAACAGACGGCGAAAAACCTTCTCATGAACACGATATTTCAGAGAAGTACGTGTCTCGTTCTCTCACACTATTTGAGCTAAAACAGGGATTCTCAATATTTGGGCCGCGAGCTGATTTGAAGTGGGCCGCCTAACATGTAAATAATTAACAATTTACGAATAGTTATTAAATATGCAACATAAACAATTAATCTAAGCTTATCTCTCTTTTGCACAAATTGTTCTTTCTTTAAAAGAAGGTCGTGAAAAACGAAAAGTTATTCAACGGCTGTGTATCGAAAAAGTTTGATAACCACTGAGCTGATCGCATGTAAAAAAAAGGTTGATAAAAAACGGGTTTTTCTATTTTACGTTGCTTTCTTTTTTTTAGATGCACCCTATATGAATCCCTAAAACAGTTAAATATAGAGATTTAGAATTGCCTATTCTAAAAATAAACCATTATGCCACGATAAAAGACGCTACGTAAGAGAGTTTGAATAACACTTCACATGGGTTGTCAGTGATCGCAGTGATGAATGATGTGTCGGCTGTTTGGTAAAAAAAAACATAAGTAATCTTAGTGGCAAATCAGACTCGACTGTTATCTAACCGACAGAAATGAAAATAAAGGCAATAGGAACATTTAAGTAAAATATAAAAAAGCAAATAGATTGTATAGCCAATGTAGATGATAGGCCCACACAGACGCCGAGAAACATGTTGACATTTGATATAAAAAGCCAGTAGGGGTTTAATTTTTGTTTACAATAATTGTAAAGGGCATCCAAGGCGGGAATGTTTCAAGTTGATTGTTAATAGACTTTGTTAAGACATTTTTATATTTGACTGTAAATAGACTTTATTGACTAATTTTACATTTGACTGTAAATATACTTTGTTGAGACATTTTTACATTTGGCAGTAAATAGTCTTTAATGACACTTTTTTATATTTGACTATAATTAGACTTTGTTGAGACATTTTTAAATTTGACTGTAAATAGACTTTATTGACTAATTTTACATTTGACTGTAAATATACTTTGTTGCGACATTTTTACATTTGGCAGTAAATAGACTTTGTTGACACTTTTTTATATTTGACTATAATTAGACATTGTTGAGACATTTTTAAATTTGACTGTAAATAGACTTTGTTGACATTTTTTTTACATTTGACTGTAAATAGACTTTATTGACTAATTTTACATTTGACTGTAAATATACTTTGTTGAGACATTTTTACATTTGGCAGTAAATAGACTTTGTTGACACTTTTTTATATTTGACTATAATTAGACATTGTTGAGACATTTTTAAATTTGACTGTAAATAGACTTTGTTGACATTTTTTTTACATTTGACTGTAAATAGACTTTATTGACTAATTTTACATTTGACTGTAAATATACTTTGTTGAGACATTTTTACATTTGGCAGTAAATAGACTTTGTTGACACTTTTTTTTACATTTGACTGTAAATAGACTTTATTGACTAATTTTACATTTGACTGTAAACAGACTTTGTTGAGACATGTTTACATTTGACTGTAAATAAACATTGTTGACACATTTTTAAATTTGACTATAAATAGACTTTGTTGACCTATTTTTACATTGAACTGTAAATAGACTTTGTTGACCTATTTTTACATTGGACTGTAAATAAACATTGTTGACCCATTTTAACATTTGATTGTAAATAACTTTGTTGACACATTTTTACATTTAACTGTAAAAAGTCTAGTTTAAAAATGTGGTACAATCAGACACGATATATACATTTTATTTTTACACAATGAGATCAGACGACTTTTTGTTTTAATAAGAAATTCTAATTTCGTCTGTTCTAGATTTTGGTACGAACAAAACAAACTTTCAGTTTTAGACTAAGTAGGAAAATGGTCTTTAAGTTTACTTAGTTTCAAATTCTTGTAGATTTAGAGACAAGAAAGAGATCCAAATTTTGCCTAGAAGCAAACAAAATGTCCATTCAAGTGCACCTTAAGCCCAACATTTTGACCTTAACTCTTCTACTCACTTCACTAATGGCTTCAGCTCAAAACGAGAAACTCGAGTGTGATCCAGACATCCCTTCAAGGCTGTCTTCTCCATCCACTCAAAACAAACCCACCAGGACAAGGCCTGAGAAATCATGCGGTGAAGGGGAGTACATGGACGGGTTCAAGTGCACGCCATGCGACACTGGGACTTTCAGAACTAAGAAGATGGCAAAAGATAGTCCTGCTTCTAAGTGCGAGCAATGTTTTACACCAATCCAGGTAGGTGCGAGCAATATCTTACACCGATCCAGGTAGGTGCGAGCAATGTCTAACACCAATCCAGGTAGGTGCGAGCAATGTCTAACACAAATCCAGGTAGGCGAAATATATTGTGACACGTATCTACTCAATAGCGCAAACGCGAAAATAATTAAAATGTTGAAAATTCTAAATAAGTTTGTTCGAATAGATTTCTTGCTGAACTGGGGTAAAGGGGGTTAGGTAGTCCAGGTTATCATGGTTCGTCAGGGGTTCTAAAATTTCTGGCTACCGCCCTGGTGAGACATACATTGGGTTTGGTCTTGATCGGAAATTGAATTGACGAAATATCGTGTTACTTGTGGACCTTTTCGTATTCGATGCTTTTTTTTTTATTCTCTCACCCATCTAACGTGTTTGTAATGTGGACAAACTTTTGATGCAACTCAATAATATTTACTGGTAGCTCAAAATAGTCAACTATTTACAATCAGTGATGTCATTCAATATTCTCGTGTAAAATTAACTATTAAACATTAATTACAAAAATCATCACTTTGAATAGTTATTAGTTTACCGGTTGGTGTAATTTTACATTCAAAATAGTCTTTTTAGTTCATTTGATGAAATTACAGTACGTCAATTAGTTTTTTTTTCATTACATTAGGTATCTAACTATGCTTTCTGATTTGCTTTCATTGCTGCAGAAGTGAGGGTTGGCTAATAGGGATTTAGAAAATTATGCCTATATCATGGTGGCGAACTTACGGAACGCGTGCCACAGTCGGTGGCAGGAGCCTCATCAGTCGGCATGCGACTAAATTATCAATTCCTTTAACTTGGAGTGTTGGCACTTTGCTATAAAAATGTTCGCCACTACCGGCCTATATGTTGATTGCAGATATTTCAGACATTTTATATATTTCTCTCTCTCTTTTAGTACGAAGTAGTTGCCCAAGTCTGCAATGCAACTAGGGACACATTCATTTTGTGCGAATTCGGGTTTTACCGATATCAAGTTCCGGAAAACCCCTGTAATTCACGATGCATTCGGTGCTCCGTGTGTGGGGTAGGTACAGCCATGTTGAACAATTTTGAGGTCGGCAAGTGCAACGAATACAAAGACACTGTCTACAATGTGTCTCAAAGGTTACCACGACTGCACTTCCATTTACTACTTCAGCGGCAATGACAACGACCGATGAAGTGCTGACGTCATCTTTAAACGTCACCATCAATACGACGTCATCCGTCTGATCAGTTAAGAGTGGAGCTGATGAAGCGTTTGTCCAAGAAGATTTTGCTCTTTTAATTACCTTGGCCACTGCTGTTTTATTTTTTTAAGTGTAAAATTTTGAAACAGTTTTAGATATAATTTAGATTATAACATCTGTCTAGAATTGCAGTTTTATAATTGTATTATTATTTGAATAAGCAATGCGTTAAATAAAAAGAATTAGTTGTTAGGTTGTGACAAAATGTATAGTATTTTATAAATATCACTGCCTCTTGTGTTGCCATTAGTTTGCTGAAATGGTCGACCTTTAGTTTGTTGGACTGATTACGGCCAATTCTAGGATTGTAAGCTGTTTATTTTCAGTACGTTTTGACCAGGGTTAAAAATTAATTGTTCCGAATCTTGTTCAACAATTCTTTAATGCAAGTCATTTTTTGCCTTGATTTATATGAATGTTTACATTTACGTTTTTTATATACCATTTCACATTTTGATTTTTTTAATAGCTGGCCATTATATTTTCTATTTGAGTCTAGTTTAGTATATATATATATATATATATATATATATTATATATATATATATATATATATATATATATATATATATGTCTGTAGTGTCTTACTTTAATTCATTAACGTTCACGGTTTATAAAATATTATAATATTATCTAATATACCTGTTCACTTTTATTCTATGTCAGTGTCCATAGTAAACGATATTACAGATATTACGTTTACAACTGGACCTTTTTAAATTTTTTTCAAATCGTTTCTATCACCTATCCATCGATTAAATCTGACCTGGACAGCATTTTTTTGATGTTGCGATTATTAACACTTATTTCACCGCAAAATAACACAAACTTTTTAATGGTGTTACATAAGTCAGTGTATTTATTTATGTAATTTTTTTTTGCTCTGTTATAAATGTTTATATTTTAACTCCGGCAAGTCGGGCCTCAAATGAAAGGTGCATGTTTTAATACAAGCTTTTTTTTTTTCGTTTTTTTGAAGTCTATTTTGTGCATTTGCGTCGCATTTATACGTAACATGACTCTCTTTGTGTCATCTATTTCGGCACTCCCTACATGCTTGGTGGTTCTCAGATTAAAGTGTAGCAGCCTACCAGAGTCATTTGATGTGGGTCACAAAAATTGTAAATATTCTTAAATTCATAACAGCTTGTCTAATATTAGTGTCGTTGTATATCAGCCATCATTTCTTTGCGCGTTGCTATTGCCAATTGATTTTATTCTCACCCACCAACTATCGTGTCTCCATCTACCATCTCACAAGCAGTCTAGTAAATATAATTTTATTTGCTTTTTTTCACATTTATTTTTTTTTCTCAATTCTGGTGGGTCGCGAACATCGAACAGTTTCTTCAGTGGGTCTCTCATCATGAGGTTCGAGAACCGTTGGCAAATGACTGTGATATACCATATTACTATTGTTTATTTTGTAATATAACTCATTTAAATTTTTGTTGTCATATTTAAAAATAATAAATATTAATTACATTTACAAAAGTGGCAAGTGTTTGTATATGCTGCAACACCTTCACAAAGCGTCAATGCTAGTGTTTGTATATGCTGCAACACCTTCACACAGCGTCAATGCTAGTGTTTGTATATTCTGCAACACCTTTACACAGCGTTAATGCTAGTGTTTGTATATGCTGCAACACCTTCCCAAAGCGTCAATGCTAGTGTTTGTATATGTTGCAACACCTTCACACAGCTTCACTGCTACATTATGGTCGGCTTGACCATGTATAACATGTAGTTATAACAATGAGTTCAAGAGGTTAATGCCCACTTTAGCATGTTTGATATAAAAAGTAAAGTTCCCTTAGCCCAAACGGGCCATCGTGGCAAATGAAGTGTAGAATTCAATTTCTATAACCTCGGAATATGAAGGGATTGTGTGGTTAGCACAACGCCCAGCCGCTTTACTTCACTAAGTCAGGTACCCATTTTAAGCTGGGTGGACCTGTGAGACGACTTTGAAAAATATTTTACCAGGAAAAATTCCCATGGTCCTCACCGATGATCGAACCCAGGACTCTTATGTATACAGTCGAGTATCTACACCACTCGTCCCACTATTTGATCTATCTATCTATCTATCTATCTATCTATCTATCTATCTATCTATCTATCTATCTATCTATCTATCTATCTATCTATCTATCTATCTATCTATCTATCTATCTATCTATCTATCTATCTATCTATCTATCTATACATATATATATATTAAATATATATATAAATATATCTATCATCTATATATCTATCATCTATATATCTATCTATCATCTATATATCTATATATCTAATATATATCTCTCTCTCTGAACTCTCACTGAGACTTAGTCTCTTAGAGCCCGTGAGATCAAACTCGCTGTTTCTCTCAACATCTGGTGTCTGCCATAAAGGCCAATGGCAAGCGAACTACATACTGGTCCACCCTGAACTCAAAAGCACATGATCCACGGTTTCCTCAACCTCTCTACAGTGACGGCAAAGGGAATCAACATTGGGCCTCAACCTCCCAAAGTACGCACCTAGAGGACAATGGCCAGTGCGAAACTGGGCAATTAGTGCCTGCTCAATCCTCCTGATCACCAGCTCAGTTAGCTTATTGTACTCGCGGCGCGCCTCACCCGTTTCCCCACTGCTCGCTCTCATACGAGCTCCCATCGATACCGTGGAACAAGGTGGTATCTGAAAACTGGTCCTGTAGCCGAGGTATGGGCATTTAGCGAATTTCTCACGAGTCCTTAGGCCAAGGATGCGATCTTGTAACATTCCAACATTCACCCCATTCTTGTAATATTCCAACATCAACATTATTCTTATAACATTCCAACATTCACCTCATTCTTGTAACATTCCAACATCTACATCATTCTTGTAACATCCCAACATCCACATCATTCTTGTAACATTCCAACAACCACATCATTCTTGTAACATTCCAACATCCACATCATTCTTGTAACATTCCAACATCCACATCATTCTCGTCCAAAAGCTTTGCGACTTGTAGGCTCTCGGGATTAACCCACGGACATTTTCTCTCTCTCTCAATATATATATATATATATATATATATCTACTGTAACTATATTTTTACTTTCTCATCGTAAGTCGTTGAAAGTTTAAAATTGCATACCGCTAGATGGAAAAAATTAAATAAGAGCGCAAAAATAGAATTATGGGGCCGTCCATAAAGTACGTCCTGCCATTTTCACCCCCCTCCCCCCTGTCACAAAGTGTCACAAATCTCGGGACCCCCTCCCCCTAAAGTACGTCACACTTTAAAAAAAAAATTAATGAACAACTAATTAAAATTTAATCGAAAACTTAAAACGCACTTCACTATTAAAATGCCTTAAAATATAAATATTAAAAGAACTACCAGATTATTATATGACTTTACTAGTAGAATAACTAACTGTCAACAGTTGTCACAGTTATTCTTTGAAACAATAACTCAATCAATTAAATTTGAAAAAAAAAATTGCAAATATTAGACTTGATATAATAAACATCATTTATCTGCTACCTTTTCATTTACAATGGGTGAGGTCAACTTTGAGATAATCTTCCGATTATGCATTCTATTGACACAGGATAAGAAGTGGATTAGCGAAACGTGACCTCAACCAGTGATTAAATTATAAAAAATGGAAACAAAACAATGCAACTAAAAAAAAGGACTAGATTGTCAAATTATGTGAGCAGCTCTTGTGTTATATAGAATATGTTTAATTAAAAAAATATTCACTAGACCTTATCCATCCATGGTGAAGTGAAATGTTCATCCATAGTTACGACTGACATAAATCTTTCCCCATCATCGTTTTCTGGAAGAATAATTGCAGACAGATCAACTTTATCCTCATCTAGCCACTCAACATCCACTGAATGTGCATTTTCCATTCTGCTAATAATTGCCATGAGTTCTCTTTGCCTTCTAGCAGCGAGTCTCAAAGGACGGAGGCGGTTTATCTGAGTTGATTTTGGAAAATTTTGGGTTGGCACATTCTCAGCAATACGTGGCTGGGACAGTTTTTGTTGGTTTTGGTAAACCCCAGGTTTTGTTAAGTTTGAAAGGGGAGGCAGTGAATTAGGAATAAGGAAGGAGTTAGTAAGAAGTGTGTGGTTGTTTTCAAGGAATTGTACAAAGATTTGTGAAGCTGTTAATCTAGTGTGGTGATTTGACCTTTGTTAACTACTTCTAGTAAATAAAAGTGATAGTGGATGTTAAGACAAATTGACTTTAAGTGTTTTGCGGAAGTGGTTGTGAGCTTTTTAGTAGTTGTATGTGTAATAATACAATAAGAGACCACTCGCCATCTCTGACACAATATCTTGATCGACTTACCATCATAAGAGAACAGCCAACTGATAAACTGTGTCTCGATCAACTCCTTCTAAATCCATAGCCCTCTGAAGTAGAGCTGCAAAGTTACTTTCTTCGTCTGTAAATTCTCTAAGTTGACCACCTTTATAGAATGCAAAGTAAACAAAAAAATGTATCTTGAATTATCTAAAATATACTTTAAAAAGGCTAGTAATCTAAAGCTTTTTCCAATTGGTTAAATATAAACAACTTGTAAAAAAGAATCTGTGTACCAGGAAACATGCCAGATCCAAAATTACCAGATTCAGCTTGGTGGGAATTCTTCGAGTAGCTAAACTGAGGGGCTGACCGCACCTGACAGATGCAAAGATTTCTCTTTCTCCACTAAATGAAGACAATAAATTTGTATGAAACAGAAATGATTATAAAAAAAATACTTTTTTGTTTCAGTTTTTTTTTTTTTAACAAATATTTATAATATTATTCTTTTATAGCGGGAAGCGACAACAAAGATTCAATTTTCAAAAATTATTGTTTTTTTAAACACGACATAAAAAGTTGAAATTTTATTTATGTTTATTTTTTTTATTTTTAACATAATATTTTTTTCCAAAATGGAAAATAATTATATCATTAAAATGACAGAAAAAAATGTGGATTAAGAAAAAAATAGATAAAAATATTCATGAAAAAATTAAATGTCTAATTGCTTACATTTTGGTGGATTTACTCCTTTGTGATCAGATGAAGAAATTTTGAGATGGCTCGCCGGTAAAGGGGTCTACCTTTCATGCTTTGACTTACTGAGCGAACACTATCTGTCACAATAAAAGCAAATCTGGCTGGAGTTAGTTTTAAAAGGTTTCACTGTGACGATCACTACTGGTCAAATCTAGGAAATAAACCATAAATGCACTATAAAGTTTCAACATACTGAAATAGTTATTGATAATAATTCAGAATCTCAGCATTATATAATAATTTCACCCGAACTTCTCATATTTCGATAAATGAATCTTATATAGGGATGGAGCAGACTTTCCCATTAAGTTACAAAATGAAATTAGTCATCATTGTTATTTATAGTGAGGTGAGCAATAATTTGTCATTCTCAGTTACAGCTGAAATGAATTAAAAAATTACTTCCCTTGTAACCTTTACGACCCAAATGAATATGAATTAAAGTACATGCTATTGAGTTTTCATTACAAATATTGTCACTTGTGTGCATATACCACCAATACACTCCCCAGTTTGACACCAAAGCTAACAGAAAAACAGACCACCTTTGATATTTATGAGAAAATCTGACAACAAACACACACACCACATGAGCGATGACAAGTTCAAAAAGGGATTATATTCTAAATTGTAAGTACATGTATTCACATTGAACCCAGCACATAGAACAGACATTGGCAAACTATGTCCTGCAGGCTGTTTGATATATATAGATAGATATACAGAGATAGATAGGTAGATTAGATAAAATAGACAACAGGCAGGGCATGAAGAATATCAGTGGTCTAAGGATGAAATGTAATTATTCTATCAAAGGTCATGACCAAAATCAGAGAAATAATTTCAAACTGAATGGGAAATGCGTTTGCGGTCTAAAAAGAAATCAGTATTATTAATAATGTGGTCATTTTTTCAACTTTAATATTTTTTTATTCTCACTGACCATGAATGAAAATATGGACATTTATTGTAATTTTGTTTGGTAATATTTTTTTCCCAAACTTCCAAATAAAAAATGTCATATTTCTACAAACAAAATTAAGACAATTGGCAATGAAAGATTAAAAAAACAATGATCTGCATGTTTCAATTTCTATAGTTTAATTTGGTAAAGGAAGAAGGTCCTAAATGACTTTTAGAGTGGCCCAAAATGATGTTCTGAGCAGATTTTCAACAGTAATTTGTTATGCGGCAACAACTTTACCTGTGGGATGAGGATGTCACCTGTGCTCTCCAGATCTACTTGAGCTTCCAGAGATAATGTATCAAAAGCGACATAAAAAAAATTCCCAGGTGAGAATCTGAACATCTTTGAGCGCTGTCTCCAAAAAGCTGGACCCTGTGCAGGATTAGAGATCGATCCTCAATGACAGAATCAAACTGAAACTCTAAACAGCTGACCAAACACTGAACAAGAAGATAAAAATGAAATTGATAATCTTCAAAATAAAAGATACCACTACATCTATTTAATTGCTTATTGCATGTCAAAAAAAAAAAAAAGATTTTTTTTAAATATATAAGCCTAAAACATTTTTTTTAAATGTGCCAGGTGACTCATCTACATTATTTACATGTTAAAATAATATTATTTGAAGTGTTCATTTACATCAATATTTTGGAATGTAAGCCCTGCAAAAGGAAGGGTCATACATCAAATACTACTGTTTACATATTAATTAAAAATATGAAAATATATGAGTAATAGAATCAAAACACTGTTGATCACCTTCCAGAGCTGTTGGTCTGATAGTTTAAAAACATGATGGCACGCTGAGCAACAGCAGCATTGATGTCTTCAACAGAGCCAATCAAATGACAGAAAGAAGAAATGTGCCAGTGAGGTCATTATGATATGATTACTTCTAATAACCTCTGGTTCTAAAATCTGGCTAACACAGTCACTTTCTCTACTGAAAGGTAAATCAGTTTAAATGGGTTTTGTTATTTAAAAAAATACTTCATTTACAATAAAGTATAGAATTATATTTTGCAAATTATAATTTTTATAATTTTTGTTATTTCTATCTATTAAATTTAAAGTACATAAAACAACGAAGTAATCTGGTAACATTTCAACAAGACCACTATCATTATTGAAACCCAGTTATTGCCTATTTATTAAAGCATTTAGAGCATTTTTTATTGGAAAGTATTCTCTCACTTTAAAAACTTTTGTATATCATTTAACAATATGTGCTCTTTTTATTTGTTTTCTGGTCGACTTTTTCCAAATTAAAGATATAATTTAGCTAAAATGCAATAAAAAGATCATTTAACATCAACAAAAAGGAACTAAAGTTGTATGAGATAGTACATATTGTTTTAATTGTATCCATAATGCTTGAAAAAAACTTAAATAGCCATAATACATTTATAACCTTCTCTTACCTGCTGCAAATCTTGCTTTCCAATCATCATGTCCAAAATCTTGCTCCACTAAACTCCACAAAATCTGAGAGCCAGTTAGAAGTGTGATACAATGAAGTAAAAGAGGAACACACATTGTTGCCAGTTGAGAATGCTCTGTCTAGACATGTTTCACAAACTGCATACAAGAAAAGATTTAAAATATTAAAACATACAAATTAAAAGCATTGGAAGATCTAGGGCATGTTAAGTAAGATTCACATTTAATACCAAGTATTACCGAAAAAAATTACGCTTACATGGATGAAGTGTTATTCTAAGGACCATAATAACCAATAATTAAAACTGCTCTCTTTTTTTAGCAATTTTAAAAACAGGAAGTTCAGCAGGGAAATAGAGTATTTTTATGGGTTTGAATCTGATCTAATTTTTTGTTGTTAACAAGCAAATCAACACATATTTTTTGTGTATTTATTGTGAAAATGGTTCCAGTCAACAAGGCAGGTAATATTGGTTAATTGCCTGAATGAGTTTACTTATTTAAGCAAAATATTTCTCAAGATTATAATAAATGGAAAAATTATGATTAAATTAATTAGTAGAATTTGAAAGCATTGAATCCTGTGTCAGCCTCCCAGTTGTCTTTAAATGCAGTAATTTTATTATTATGATATAAATTGCTATCATTGAAAACCTTACATTTTGTTGTATTTTTTATATATTAATTCTTTGTGGGGACCATTTATAAACAGATAAGGACATAACTCACTTGGGAATAAACCTTCTTCTGAAAGACAAAGTGATAAACTGTGAATACTGGTTAATGGTGTAATTGAGACATTCTCCATGTAGAATAAGATAAGTCAGTGATGACAACACAGCAAAAAGAGCATCAACATCTGTCACACTCACTAAACTCTAAATAAAAAGTCCAACTATTAAATAAATCCGATGTTAATAATAAACTTAACAAAAATAAAAACTAGCAATATATTAATGCTGTCAAACAATATTGTTTCCAGCACACTTAAATTGTATTACATTCCCCCATTCTCTGCCATATTAATAGAAGGTGACTAGGTGAATGTGCAACAGGCAGTAGAAGACTAATTTTCCAATAGCTAATGCTACTACAACTTTGTCTAATGCAGCTACAACTTTGTATGGACTGCAGAAAGGACAGCTAAATGACAGAACTTGCAAGTCTATTAGGCAAGTATGTAACAGTACAAGCGTGCTTTCTGGGCAGCTATTTAACACTACTAGCAAGTTTATAGGGAAGCTTTTTAACAGTACTAGCAAGTTTATAGGGAAGCTTTTTAACAGTACTAGCAAATTTATAGGGAAGCTTTTTAACAGTACTTACAAGTGTATTGGGCCACATTTCAACAATATTGGAAGTTTTGCAAACAAGTTTCCAAAAGCTATCAGGATTCACCCAACTTTGATAATTATTAACTCTTAAAAAAAAAATTAATCTGAAATATTGTGGCTCACTTCCGGTAAAGCATCATTATAGCTGCAAGTACACAGGCATGGTAGATGTATCAAATACTGGATCCTCGCTTTCTTCTTCTTGATCATTACTTTCATCTATTAGTTGAAAAAGAAATTTAATACGAGGGGTAAAAATAAAAAATTTAAGTGAAACAGAAATGAGTATTTAACTTCAATTAAATGTGTTGATTTAAGTGAAACAGAAATGAGTATTTAGCTTCAATTAAATGTGTTGATTAAAGTGAAACAGAAGATTAAAGTGAAACAGAAATGAGTATTTAACTTCAATAAAATGTGTTGATTAAAAACTATGAAGCATTACTTTGAGCCTCAGTTATAGTCTGATGTTTGATATCATCCATTTTTGGCAACTCTTTATTAGGTATCTTTAATGGATCTCTGGGGCAGACATGTTCCATCAGCCTCGCAGCCAATTGATGCCAGAGAGCAATGTTCTGACAGTAAGTGCAGTTGACTCGCTTGGTGTCTGTGTCACAAGTGTGTTGACCATCCCATTGTTTATGCAACATACAAGCCAACAAAGCCATGACTTCTCTACTGGTTTCATTGTAGATACCCAAATGTTGAGGAGCTTCCTGTAGCTCCATCTTTAATAATAGATTTAAAAAAAAAGGATTGATTGTAATAAATACATTACAAAAATCATGAACAAGTACCAAAAAAAAACAAGTATAGGTATGAAACTCTGAAAGAAATGGCACCATAAACAACATTTTGATAGAAATGATAGGAATAAAAAATATTTTTATTCTATTGAAATTTCTTTTATTATTTTTATTGGAAATGTTTGCACACAGTTCATAATTTCTATAAATTATCACTCTGTTATAGAAATATCTGAGGTAATATTTTTTAATTATTGATTATAGTGCATGTTCTCAAATTGTAAAATGAAATCAAGATCCCTCATAGAGTGTTTGTTCTGTGTAAAGGGAACTGTCTTACAATGGCCAGAATATAGACTAATCTTAAGTTTGAATTGTCACAGCCAATTCCTTCAATAACTGTCATGTAGCATTGGTCTTTATTATTACAGTAGGATATATATTTAAATTTTAAAAATTAAATACATTATTCATGACTAACAATAAATGAATGTCATGTTATGCCTCTATTTCACATGCATGCAGGGTTGTATATGCATATGGCTTGTCTGTTTGCCTATGGTGGTGTTGTATGGAACAATATTTATTTTCATAACGCTCACTCTTTTATTACAACTATAGCTTCATGCAGTGTATTTTTAACAAGTTTATTGAGCAACTATTTACAACTTATATACAGAAATTAACAGACAAAATCCTTAGCTATGATATCCATAGTCATCTACCCAAACACTCCTTACTGGTCCCATCTCTGCTGACTTCCTCTCCTGCACTTTACTTTTGTTTATATGCTCTCCCTGAAACCACTCAGTCATCAAATGACCAGCGATAACAGGTAATGGTAGAAAAAGGATTAACCCAATTAAAATTCCTACAATTTACACTCCCCCCAAACACAGTTGAAAGTCCCATGATTGACACTCTCTCCAATTAACTCACTACTTAGAAGGTCAACAACCTCGCTAATCCTTTTAGGTCACATTTGATCTGAAAAATTAACCCGACTGGAGGAGTCCCACAATAGACACTTCCCCACATTAAATGTACACCTTACAATTCTCAGGCCACTGGCCCCTCCCATGGACTATATTTGTATCTATATAGAATGCTGTTGACACCCATTCCTAAACATCATACAGTCCCAACGACTTGCCTTTTAAGTCTTTGTAATACCATTAAAACTCATTCTGCAAAAGTCAAACTCCATAGCATGCATCATAAAATGAGGAACATACTTGTTTTAGGCAGAGATCTAGCATCATTATAAAGCAAGGAAGAACCAGTTCAGACTCCTTATCATAAAGATCAAAAGGATCTGGGATGTTTGGAAACCTTTCTGGACTGAGTGGTGCAGCATGCTCTCTCAGTGGAGATCCTGGAGTCAACACTGAGTGGCAATGCATCACATCTTGCTGAAGAAGTTCAAGGGCATCACATCGGTGCAAATCTTGTCAACACCACACTTAAACATTTTAGAGGATCTGATGCATGGGGATAACAATATCCAAGCTTGACAGTATCTGAATGTAAGAAAATCATGCACAGATAAATATCAGGAGGTTGAAGATAGATAAATATCAGAAAGTTTTACATTTATGACAAATGAAACAGGATACTTGTATACATAAAATGAATATTTTATGGCTTTTTTAATAAATCAAAAGATAATTTATTGCAAACATTTTTTTTTTCAAAACAAGATATAATATAAATCTTACATTTAAATCCACCACTATTTTGTATATTTATTTTACATTAGCAAATAAAACTGATGTTTTTGGTTAATTTTTTTTATTTAAGTTAACTAATACATGTATAAAAATTAAATAAACTCATATATATACCTGAGTTGGAGGATTTTGGAGGATATATATTTAAATATATGATATATATATCAACATTTTTAATTTATATAAGTTCTCTATGGTTTAAAAATTGTTAATAATGCTATATACAATTACATACTTGAAGCCACTGAAGAGCTTGTTCCATTACAGCAGCACTAGCATCATTGAATCTGTCACTGATGAAGTTGTACATTTTGACTAGAGTGAAGGGAAGAGGACACATGTCTATGTCAAAAGCTTTGCTGAGAATGGAAGAATATGGCTACTAAAATATACTGGGAAAAGTTATTAAAAATGAAACAGAAAAAAAATAAAAAAAACAAACAACATAAGACTAATTTTTTAAAAAAACATGTTCTACTGTTATGTTTATCTATCAAGTAACCAATTAGAAAAATTTAAATATATTTGTTTTAATTTGTTAGCAACTTATATTTAAAAAATATTTCAATCATTTAAAGGTGCTTTTCATAGGATTTAAAAAAACATATTTCAGCTTTTCATATAAACAATTAATAATTAAATTCCATTAAACATATAAATAAACATTAGATAGTTATATTACTTAAAACTTACCTCAATAGAACTTTGAGTTCATGCAATTCATCTTCTGGCACTTCTGTGCGTATTGCTTCAAGCCAATATGGCATCACATAATCCCAGATCTGCAAGGTAAGAATTTTTACAAAATTTTAATGGACACAAAAAGAAATTAGATCGGATGTTAAACTGACATAGGCTGATAACATATATTCTGATGACTCTTAAAACATTAAAAATTCAGATCTCTTAATTAAATGAATTAGTTAAAAAAGCCAAATGAAAAAAATAGGCGGCGCCCCCCTTGAATTTTGGCTTGCCCCCCCTTAAAATATTTCGTTCCGCCGCCGGTGCGTATCCAGGATTGTGTTGGGGGGGGGGGGGCTGTTCCTAGTTTTTGAAGGCAAATTTTTGTCAATGTTTAATGAGTTACTATCAGCAATGAAATTTTTTGTCTGGCGTTTTGTCTGGCCCTGGCTACGGCCTTGTATATATATATATATATATATATATATATATATATATACATATATACATACATACAGTGGTACCTCGACATACGAGTGCCCTAGCATATGATATATAATCATATATAATAATAATAAAACTAATATCAAAGTGCAAGCAAAAAGGATCAATAGCAATGACTTCGTCACGTCACATTTTTAACGTGTAATTGTAAGAGGCTGTGGCTAATCGATCACTACAACAATATACAATATCGTTTCAAAGATATAACAATAAAAGAACCCAACATTAATGCAATGATTATTTGGAACAAGTGAACCAATAAATTTGACCCACAATTTTTTTTATTTTAATGAATACTCGACATGTTTTTATTGACCTTCGTGTACTTGCCATGGTAACACTGCAACAAAACACTTGACAGCTAGTAATACCCAATAAAATCGCGAATCTCTTCTCCCTGGTCTATTTATAAAATCAATAGCTATTCTTAAACCATAAATCAATAGTTATGCTTAAACATATTTACAACTGAAGATAGGTGAGAATGTCTGCTCCAGGTCTCGATTTACCGCCGGAGATATCCCCGAAATGAGAACCGGCTCTGCTTTAGATAATATATCCCTGCCCGGGATAAAACTATAGACATTTATACCCGGCTCTGCAGAATTTTTTTTTCATCCCCGGCACTGGTTTTTTCGTAAATTGACCACTGGTCTGCTCATATGTCATATTAAACAAATAACTGAACTAATTCCCTCTAATTAAAGTTTTTTTTTTAAAATAATCTCACTTTGTCTGCAAGCCGTGACCTACTTTTTAAAACCCCTTTAGTTTAGACTCGCTGTGTTCCTCACTTTACAGACCAATGGCAAGCAAGCTACCCGACTGGTCCATCCTGTGGTTCTCCAGCTCGGGGCACTCAAAAAGCAAAATGTTCCACGGTTTCTTCAGCAACAGCACAGAGTCAACAGTGTGACTCAACCTCACAAAGTACGCACCGATCGGACCAGTGGCGCAACCAAGGGGGGGGGGCAGTGGGGCTTGAGCCCCCCCCCCAGACCAAATCATCATGCATATTTTACAATATAAACTGTTTTTTTTCTTATTGTGAGCCCCCCCCCCCAGCATTTTTTGCTGGTTGCGCCACTGGATCGGACAATGCTCAGTGCTAAACTGAGCAATTAGTGCCAGCTCGACTTTCCACAGCCCTCACCACGGGTTGATCTTGCACGACCGCCCCATTTGACTCCAGACATTTCGGTCAGTCACCCCATAGTCCCATCTCGAGAATCAGGTGTACCTTGTCGAGGCCCGTAGCGTGCGGGGGGGGGGGGCAGGGGGGCCGCCTCCAGCGTTTTGTCTGGCCCCCTCTGCTTATTTGCTCTACTTAGTAAAATGTATTAACTGCCCCCCCCTTGCTGTTGCCTGGCCCCTGCTGTAGAATGCCTTGCCCCTGCTGTAGAATGCCTGGCCCCTGCTGTAGAATGCCTGGCCCCTGCTGTAGAATTTTCACGCTACGGGGCTGCCTTGTCGGTAGTCATGCTGTGAACTATTATACAATTCAAAGATATACAAAATCTTACATGATAACTATGTATGGGGAGGGGGTGAGTAGTGGTTGGAGGGGCGGGGGGTTAATGGGTCTCTGTGCAGATTCTGAGATATTTGGAAGCACTCAGCAAAATGACCTATTTAGCCAACATTACGCCAGATTTAATATATAGGCCTACTAGTTCTAAAAAGGATCCCCATTGGCATGAGAGAGGGTTCTATTCGATTGCCAAGTTTGACTATCCATAAGAATGGCTATGAGCTTAGCCAATGAGATGCGGGTGCATTATAAGAAGTATTACACATTTTATATGTCAACCTGTAATCTGGACAAATATTCAAGCTCATGCATGAACCTGGCAAAACCAAATAAAATATACACTCAGTACAATTGTTTATGTCAGGCGAAACGTGAAATGGGAATGCAAGATGTACTCACCTTCAAACCATGGTTTAATACTGGTAGTGAGCTTTAGTGTGGTAGTGACAGCTGAGCTATAGTGTGCTAGAGGCAGCTGAGCTATAGTGTGGTAGTGAGAACTGAGCTTTAGTGTGGTAGTGACAACTGAGCCATATTGTGGTAGTGACAACTGAGCTATAGTGTGGTAGTGACAGCCAAGCAATAGTGTAGTAGTGACAACTGAGCTATATTGTGGTAGTGGCAGGTGGCAGCTGAGCTATATTGTGGTAGTGGCAGCTGAGCTATAGTGTGGTAGTGACAGCCAATCAATAGTGCGGTAGTGACAGCTGAGCTATATTGTGGTAGTGGCAGCTGAGCTATAGTGTGGTAGTGACAGCCAAGCAATAGTGTGGTAGTGGCAGCTGAGCTATAGTGTGGTAGTGAGAACTGAGATTTAGTGTGCTAGTGACAGCTGAGCTATAGTTTGGTAGTGACAGCTGACCTTAAGTGTGCTAGTGACAGCTGAGCTATAGTGTTGTAGTGACAACTGTGCTATAGTGTGGTAGTGACAGCTGAGCTATAGTGTGGTAGTGACAGCTGAGCTATAGTGTGGTAGTGACAGCTGAGCTATAGTGTGGTAGTGACAGTTGAGATATAGTGTGGTAGTGACAACTGAGCTATAGTGTGGTAGTGACAGCTGAGCTATAGTGTGGTAGTGACAGCTGAGCTATAGTGTGGTAGTGACAGCTGAGCTATAGTGTGGTAGTGACAGCTGAGCTATAGTGTGGTAGTGACAGCTGAGCTATATTGTGGTAGTGACAGCTGAGCTATAGTGTGGTAGTGACAGCTGAGCTATAGTGTGGTAGTGACAGCTGAGCTATAGTGTGGTAGTGACAGCTGAGCTATAGTGTGGTAGTGACAGCTGAGCTATAGTGTGGTAGTGACAGCTGAGCTATATTGTGGTAGTGACAGCTGAGCTATAGTGTGGTAGTGACAGCTGAGCCATAGTGTGGTAGTGACAGCTGAGCTATAGTGTGGTAGTGACAGCTGAGCTATAGTGTGGTAGTGACAGCAGAACTACATTGTGGTATTGATCCTCACAAGAGGTCAAGAAGAGGGTCAACGAGTAACTTCGTATCATTGTAACTTACTATATGAAAAATGTTTTCTGCTTGATATCAGTCTGAAGCGACCTATCAGCGTCATGTGGAGTCAGTCTAGAACAGTGGTTCTCAACTGAGTTGAGGAAAGAGTTAAGTTTGATTGAGGCAAAATTTTAATTATAAAATTATTGGGTCGAAAATTCATATGTACTTAAACTGAACGCTTATTCTATATTTGTTTCAATTTGAACAATAATCACAAGTGGTAGAATATAAACTAGCAAATAGACAAAGAGAAAAATGACATACGTAAGCTTTTTCTGGCCATGATTTTGGAAAACTTTGTCACGACTCCCTTATCTAGTGATAAGATCTGTTGTTCTATGATAATATTTATTTGTATAAATACTTATAAGGGTCGCTTGTGAAATAAATCACACTACCATGGGGATGGAAGGTCGTGTGGTAAAGTGCTCGACTGCGGACATGAAGGTCTGTCCGGTGAATACCAATAAATATTTTAGATCATGCTTTAAGTCTCCGCTGTGTCTCCCTTGCTGCCTTCATGGACATTGCACTATCGACTATGTTGGAATGAAAGAAGGGCACTGTAAAACCGTCTCATTAGTGGTGTGTAGGATCTAAGAGATTTCATCTCATCCATACAAGGGAATCCACACACCATTTGGAGAACAGAATGAAATAGGTTTAAAGCTGTATAGCTGTGTCTTCAAGAAAAGGGGAGAGGGTTAATGAAAAAAAATCAATTAAAAATAATTCAATAATACAATATATTAAGATCCTACGGCGTTTATTATATACAATAAAAACGTCAAGAAAAAACAAAAATAAAGTCAAAGAATACCCCATCCAGGCTTCTAAGGAGAAAATGATGAAGACAATGTGGACTTTTACCGCCTTGTGGGCTTCGCTGACTAAAAGTCTCATATTACTCGAAAGTCACAGTCTCTCACCCATTGCGGCGTTCTCGAAAGGTCATGACCTGTGGCCTTTTGATCTTTCGCCTATACGATATTGATAGATTACTCACAATATACATTAGGCACATGTCGCCACTCACCTGTGACACATGATTATCATAACGTAAAGTCACAGTACGGCCATAATGTACAACGTATTTTTTACACTAATGTTGACGTTTTTTGTTTACTCTCCTCTCACTTTTTTAAGAACGGTTTTTGGTTTCGGCACTCACCTTCCAAATGTCCTAACCTCATCTAAAAACAACAACGTCATTGAAATACAAGTTACCCACAGAAAATTCTGCTAGTTGTCATGAAGTTAAAAAGGGTCCCATGTCAATTTATTCATTTAAAGCCGCCCCGTGTGTGATGTTAGCCTTGTAGAATGTTTAAACCCCCAGTCGTGAGGAAACTTTTTTTTTCAATAAATGCGTATCAGACATGGAAAATGAATTAATGGCAGTCATCTGCTTTTTGGATGTCCTCACAGTGCTGTCAATGTGAAACTGTACTAAATGAGGGCAAGTAAGCACCTATAGACTGTATTACGCTTGTGAAGTTTTTGTCACATGCACTATGCTTCGATGAGCCTAGATTCTGCCCAACTTTCTGGTTAAAATAAACAATTAAGATCTGTGAGACTTCGACTATTTGAGGAAGCTCCACCCACGGCCATCTGGAACTAATAAATATAGTTCTAGATGGCCGTGCATTCGAAATCCATCGTACAAATCAAGGTTTGAATGTGGGAAAACCAGGGGCGGATTTAAAGATGGAGGCGATTGGGCTCCCTTATAGCCCAAAATTTAACCCTTCTAGACCTATATATTTTTAAGGGGATTCATAATTTCTTCTGCCCGTGGGGCCTCAACTGACCCAAGTCCGCCTATGAGGACAGCAACGTCTATCTTAAAATTCAAAATAAAAATAAATATAGGCTATATCTAGTTGGGCGATTCTGCATTTCTTAGGCACCACAGTTAACCCATTTTCTCGCAACTTTGCTAAACACCGTTTCTAATACTGCTACGTGATCTTGACAGTTTTCAGTGAAGATACATATATCATCCACATAGTGGACTATATTCTCGACACCTTGGAATATCTGCCTCATCATCATACTAATTGTAACCTTACTATCAACAATTTAAGGGGGGATAACTAGGGATACGACAGTTAATTTTAGCCTTATGTTGATTAGCCTTGATTCGCTTTTTTTGTTAAAAAAAGCATTAAATCCATACATGTTTGTTTTAGGTCTATCGATTATTTTTTTTTAACATTTTAGTTAATATGTGTCCATTTGTTTACATTACTTTACATGTTTAAAATCACTCCCCTCAACAATATGCAACTTTAGTTTTAGAACCATTGGTGTATGGAATCGATACAGAATCATGAAGTAGTCGACGGTGGTATGTATGTCCGCTGCGCGTATTCTGTTGTCAGTATCGCATTGTTACTGCAACTATATTATTATTCATATCAACCGTCATTGACTCAAAGAAAAATGGGAAAATTCAGTTATCCTAATCCTAGACGAGATGAAACCGTCGTTGATTATTACCATGGACATGAGGTATATAGATATGTACATATATTCTTTGGGATCATCGTTACAGCGCTCTAATGTTAATACGTGTAATTAATAACGTTGTTGTGTTTTATTTTTCAAGTCAAGTTTAAAGACTTGATATTTTTTTAAACTATTTTTTTTTTAAATATTAGTCCATTAATATTAATACATTTTGATTAATAGTTTCTTGGTTTTCGGCCTGTCAATTTTAGCTTAACAAACGATAAAATGAGTTCAGTGTTAATTGAATAAATAATTTATGTTCCTGAATCATTCACATTGTAATAAAATTGTATGCTATTTTAGGATGAACTAGGCGGCCTAGCAGGCTTAGTCTTAGTCTAGGCACTTTTATAGACTTAGTATTGGCACTATAATAGTATCAATAGTATAGGAACCTTTGTCAATAGTCTTAGTATAATTTAGTTACATTGACTTGATTGAATGGTTGATTACATTGTTTACCAATCAGTGATGAATCAGTCCAAATAGTCCAATAATAGGCCTATAAAAAATAATTCTGGCAACAATAAAATTCAATATTGACAATAGTAAATGACAAAAAAGCAACCATTTGTTAATTAAAATATCATAATGACATAATTGATTGGGCCATTATTGACTTCATATCATATGATCTGGTATGCTAAAAAAACTTGCACTTAAAAAATGATAAAAAACTAATTTCAGAATTATTAAAATGCAATCTGTAGTTAATAATTCTACATTCATGTAAAGAAGTTTTCTTTGTAAACATGATTTGTATTACTTTTTCTTTTACATGTTTGTAGATCAGAGATCCATACAGATGGATGGAAGATCCAGATGCTGAAGAAACCAAAGCTTTTGTCGAAGCTCAGAATAATATCTCAAAGCCTTTTATAGATGCATGCCCAGTTAAAGATGAAATTCAAAAACGGTAAGCAGATAGTTAAATGTTATTCTTCTCACAATGTCCATTTTAAGCACATGGCATATTTTTGTGTTAATCTTGTTAGTTTAACTTAGCATGTTATTAAAAAAAATCTGTCCTGCATATAATTAGATAGAAGAAAAATTTATTATTTCTCATACATTTTTTGCTGTCTTATTATCGTTGAACAAAAATATTATTCAGCATTACTGAAGTTTGGGACTATCCAAAATATGGCTGCCCTAAAAAGCATGGAGACCATTACTATTACTTTCACAATACTGGATTACAGAATCAGAGGTATAAAGAAAACTCTTAAAATATTTGATATCTATAAAAAAATATCTTTTAATATTATATGTTTATATATGGTCATTTGTCATTTTTTATAAATTCTGGTCAGAAAAGAGAGGTGGTTTGTTGACAGGATTTCTTACATTTTTTTTCACTGTTATTATTATCTCTGTTTTATTTTTTTTAATGATTTTTATTTTAGCGACACTTAAAAATTATCCCCCATCCACTTAGAAGCATTTCCCAATGTCAAGACTGTTTGCTTAAGTTATAGCTGCTGTTGTTGAAGTGACAATAGTTTATTATTGGTTTATTCATTGCGGATATATATTTTAAACAGTGTGATGTATGTTCAAGATACACTAAACTCTGAACCAAGGGTTTTTCTGGACCCTAATGCTTTGTCAGAAGATGGCACAGTTTCTCTCAGAGGATCTGCATTTACAGAAAATGGCCAAACATTAGCTTATGGTCTTAGTGAGAGTGGTTCTGACTGGGTCACAATTAAGGTAATTTTCAGATTTTAAGTTGAATCTAAAATTTGGGAAAGTCATACATTTCATTATATTAATGTGCTGTTATTTTGTTGTTACATTAGTAAGAAAAATATTTCTACTTATTAATAGTGATGTACATTTTTCTTATGTTTTTAAATATTAGATTTGTAGTGAATAAAAACATTTTGTTTTTATTTTTATTTCTAAAGTTTAAGAAAGCTCCAAGTGGTGAAGACTTGCCAGATGTCCTGGAAAGAGTCAAATTCTCCAGTATGACTTGGATGCATGACCACACTGGATTTTTTTATAATGTAAATTCAATTTTTTTTTTCAAAATATATGCTTGGCCTTCTTTTAAAATAAATACATTTGTCTTTAAATTTTTCTGTTAATATTTCATGTTAGCTTGAAAAGTAATCACAAGATGAGACTAATAAAGAATTGCAAAGATTTTTTAATCTGTGTCTAGTCTGCAATGCCTATAAAATAATAAAATCACTTAGCTGATATATTGTGAAATCATAACCTATGCATTTTTTTAACATTGTTGTGCTTCCCAGAAACACATAAAAATTTAATTAACAAAGTTTATGTAAATTTAAGAATCAGACAGAAAATTAAAATGAACATTTCATTTGGTGACATTGAATGAATTTGATTTAAGTTAGAGATAATGAAAAATCTGTGCAAATGATGAGAATTTCCTGTCTAGTTATTTATCTGTCTGATGTTATTCTGATATGTACATTTTTTTTCTTTTGTCCAGAGTTTCCCAGAACAAGAGGGTAAAACAGATGGTACGGAAACTACAGTTAATGTTGATCAGAAGTTGTATTACCATAAATTAGGGACTAGTCAGAGTGAAGATATTCTTGTAGCTGAGATGCCAGATCACCCACGCTGGATGATGTAAGTATTGGCTTATCAAAACTCATATTGTCATATAATTGGTCTTACAGTAGAAAGGATCTGAAAACTAAGAGAAGCCTTATTTTATTATATGTAAGTATTATAATATCGAGGTTCTGAATCTATTAATCTTATTGATCATGTTTTAATTTAGTGGTGCTGAAGTATCAGACTGTGGGAGATATCTCATGTTGACACCTAGAGAGGGCTGCGATCCAGTCAACCGACTCTACTATGTAGACTTGAAGAGCTTGAGTGATGGTATAACAGGTGAGGCTGAATTTTTCGGCTCAATAACTTTGGTGAATAATTTTGACATTAGGACTAGAGAAAAACTGAACAGACCATTAAAGTTTATTTCTGCATTGGGCTTGAAATTATTAGGAACTTAAAAATTAGATGTGGCAATTTTCTAGTGTTCAAAATGTTTGCCTGGTTATTAAAATTTGTGCATAGCTGATTTAATATTTTTCCTTAAATTTAATACACAAAGTATGTAATGATATGTTTTTTAAAAGTAAAGAAACCCGGAGATGTCATGGCTTATAAGGTCATTAAAGGAATTTTAAAGACATATTGTTTTTTTTTAAAAGAAAAAAAAAGATTTACATGTATTATATTAAGATCCCCATTAACTATGATAACTAATTTCGTTAGTTAGGGTAATGAAAGAGAATTTTGAGGATGCAACCATTATTAGATTTTATTATAATCTTTTATTTATAAATGAAAAAAAAAGCTTGTCTTTTTGCATAAGATACTAGCTGTGTACTGGCGTTATACTGGAAAATGAAATGCAGTGTGACACTTGAAATATTTTTATTTCTTATACTAAAAAATATTTGATGGATTCAACTTACTTGGGTAAATAAATTGGTACTTATTTATGTCACCTGAAGTGTGTTGAAAACAATCTACATTTCATCCAACACAAATTACAATTTACCCATCAATGATTATAGTTTATGTAGGATAAATTGTTTTTCACATTTAAAAAAATTAGAACTTCTCTACAGCCTTTTTAGGGCCCTGGCCTGCCATATTGCTCTTCTCTTTTCCCAATCCAATGTCTTCTTCCTCCACTCTCTCACTCCTATGGCTTTAAAGTCTTTCTCCACCCAGCTCCTCTAACCATCTAAAAAATTAGAACAATCCTTATATAATAACAAAAATTAAAAACATTTTTTTATGCTTCCTTGTCTGTTTTTGAGTATGATGGCGCAGACTGAATTGAATAAATTATATATGTGCAAATACAGAAAATATGGAACAAAGTTTTTGATTGCATCATTCGATCAATAATTCTATTCAAGTCTCTGAGCTCTACAATGGTTTTCACCAACTATACTTTTGTTCATCAAAATAAGTATTTTTTTTAGTTCTATGGCTTTTATTCAAATTTACTTTCAGTCAACTTTAGTTTTAAATTTACTTACAGTCAACTTTCAATTTTTCTTTTTTTTTTTCTACCCTTTCTAGGACTTTTACCTTACATTAAGGTAGTAGATAACTTTGATGCAGAATATGAGGTGAGTTGTTTTTTTTTCAAGTAGGACAAAAATTAAAAGTAATGGGTATCTCTCCATACAACAATTATTATTTCCCAGAAAAATACCAGTACTGTTGTGAGTAAATTTTAGTTGCTGGCTGGGGATTTTATGTCACATGTTATTTCTTGCTTCATAAAAACATATCTTTCAGTTGTACAGTTTGAGAAGTAGCTTTATAAAGTTAAACTTTTTTTTATTAATGCAATTAATGATAATTTTACATAAAAAGGGAGATTAAATGTAAGTATATAATACCTGTGATGGTGGAATTTCGGCTCAATAAAGTTTTATAACATGTAGAACTCATACATTTTTCTTAAAAGCATCTATGATGGTCAACTTATCTCAATTTTATATTTTACAAATTCTTATAGTCATTGCTCAAATTTATAAATATAGGCTACATTTAACCTGACTAGATTTATTCCCATATGATAAAAAACTTATTGCTGATAAGAAGTCTTCATAAGAATCTTCAATGAGAACTGATGGAATAGAGCCCTAATTTATTTATCTTCTGATAACTAAATAAATAGGGTTTACATTTGATAATCTTCAACCTCACTTGACATGTGCTCTTTTGGAACTTGGGTCTGGTTTTTTTTTTTACAGTACTTTAAGAAAAAAGTGCTTACTTTATAAAATATATATGGGTCAGACTTTTTCAAATGCTAAGACAAAGTGTATTGGGCTGACTAAAAAGATGCTGTCAGATAAGGATAAAGGATGAACAAAATGGTTCATAGCATGTTACAAATGAACTAGACACAATTTTAAAATATTGAGTACAATGTGACATTTTATAGGCTGGTAAATGTGAAATTTTTCAAACACTTTGTACAATTATTTTAAGCTACATTTTTTTTTCTAAAATTACATTAATTTTTGTTTTAGCCATCAAGCCAAATGCATGGCTGCTTTTTTAAAAATTATTGGAAGTAAAATAATTTGTATTATTGAACAGGATAGTGTTTTACAGTTATCAAATTCAGTAAACACTATCAAATGTTGGTATATAAAAATACAAACTTGGCATACAATTTTTAAATAAAAAGGATTAATCTATTTATCCATATGTTATAGTATGTGACCAATCAAGACACTGTGTTCACCTTCAAGACCAATCTAAATGCTCCACACTATAAATTGATCAACATTGATCTGACCCAACCAGAGCCTGTGAGTATATTTGTTTTGTCCTCGGGTAACCATTTATTTGTTAGTAGTGGTTAAAAAAATGGTATGTTTTCGAGAGTTTTTTTTTAAGGACTAGATTAAAAATTAAGCACAGCTAGCTCTAGTACATGTATAAACATAATTGCTTGTAGTTGTGGTCTACATTGGAATACTTTACTTTTTTTAAAATAAAATTAATTTTTAAACAATATTAAAACTATCGAGTTATATTTGTGAAAGCAGTTGTAAAATATTTTGAGTACTGCCATGTCTCAGGTAATAAAGATTTTTGTTTTGGCTTTTTGTTAATAGGAGAACTGGAAAACACTAGTTTCAGAAGATCAAGAAGCTGTCCTGGAATGGGCGTCATGTGTCAATCAAGATAAACTTATCCTTTGTTACCTGCGTGATGTCAAGGTGTGCAGAGATGAATTGACTAAATTCATTTACAAGTTTCATCGAAAATCTAATTTTATTACTTGTTTTCTATTTATTTACATAGCAAAAAGAAAAAAAAACTGTTTAATATTTAGATTATGCATTTTTGTTTGGCTGTAATCGTTCTTTACTTGCAGTACTGGACTTTTTTTTTTACAATTTAAACATTTTAGCAAATTTCTTGGAAGAATTTTTTAATAACTATTTTTTATAGCAAAGGCTTTAAAAAAATAGTGTTTTATCTACTATGAAATTTTTGGTGCACTGTTAAAATCATCTTTTGTCGATGCATGTACTGTTATTTATCCCTAACATGAAGAAATTGGAAGATTGTGGGGGTGTTTTTCAGAATTAAAGAAGATTAATTATTACAGTTTAAAAAGAATTATTTGTGTTGTCCTTGAGTGATTGATCATGTCCTGTATTTTTCACAGAATGAACTTTATGTTTATGATCTGGCGACAGGCCTCAGGCATTTCCAGTTCCCCCTGAATGTGGGCAGTGTTGTGGGATTCTCAGGGAAAAAAAAGGGAACTGAAATTTTCTACCAGTTTTTGTCTTTCCTAACACCAGGGATCATCTACCACTGTGACATGTCCAAATCAGAATACAAACCAACAGTAAGTAATCAATAAGATTTTGTTTTATACTAGGTTTTTTTTTAAGTTTCTGAGCTTTCATTATTGAGAAATTATTGTATCATGTATCATTATTGTTAACATGTGTGCTTGTGATAAGTGTAATAACACATTAATTTTCTTGACATTTAAAAAAAAAATTCTGCAACTAGCTGTTCCGGGAGATCTCTATCAAGAATTTTGACGCCAACCAGTTTGAGACTGTGCAAGTCTTCTATAAGAGCAAGGATGGTACCAAGATTCCAATGTTTATAGTTCACAAAAAGGTTATTTCTTAAAAAGATTATCACACTAGTCCACCTAGTCATAATGGCAAAACATAAAGTAAATAACTGAAAAACAAAGAAAGATTTCTGTTTTACCCATGTATGTCAAGTTTAAAATGCTTAATTTTTAAAAGCTGTAAAACTTCATGACTCCACTAAATTATTTCATGTCATTGACCTTCAGGGGATTCAACTTGATGGGAACAACCCAACTCTCCTGTACGGCTATGGAGGATTCAGTATTTCAGTGACACCATCATTCTCACCTTCCAGGGTTGTTTTTCTTCAAAATCTTGGTGGCGTTTATGCTGTGGCCAACATCAGAGGAGGGGGGTAAGTCATTTACATGATATCAACATATTAAAACTTTTTTTTTTGGTCCAAAATCTGGCGATTTGTTGTTTTTTTTTTCTAGGTGGAATGATGCTAATAATACATGCTATTGATTTTTAGTATGTTATTTACTTCTTTGCATCCTGTCTAACATTTTTTTAGTACTTTGGTTTTTAAATTGCTTGCTTGATGGCCCTTTCAATGTAGGCCTATGTATAAGTATATACGTGTATTCAGAATTTGGAAAAACAAACGTGATACTCTTTATGGCAATGAAACCAACTGCAGCTTTCCTTTTTTTTTTTAAACACTGTTATGCAAATGGTGTGTTGGTGATACTGTAAACAAACATCACTGCTTCAACATTTTTGGTTGGTTGGAATATTTTTCTGGTATAATATCACACGAAATGCTGTTATTTAGTTAGGTGAATTTTATTTATACTGTATCTTACGAAACTGTCAATTCTTTTACACAGAGAATATGGTGAGACGTGGCATAAGGCTGGGGCTTTAGGCAAGAAACAAAATTGTTTTGATGACTTTATCTCTGCTGCTGAATATCTGATCAGTGAAGGCTACACAAGTGCTAAAAAGTGAGTTTTATGAATAAATTAAAAGGGAAAGTAAATGTTACTTTTAATCCTTTTTTTTTAAAAAACTAATTTTGCACAGTGCTGATAAACTGGTCGTTCTGAAATGTCCCCTTAATATTTTGCATAGTGCTGATAAACTGGTCGTTCTGAAATGTCCCCTTTATATTTTGCATAGTGCTGATAAACTGGTCGTTCTGAAATGTCCCCTTTATATTTTGCATAGTGCTGATAAACTGGTTGTTCTGAAATGTCCCCTTTATATTTTGCATAGTGCTGATAAACTGGTCGTTCTGAAATGTCCCCTTTATATTTTGGGAAAGTGCTTTCACAGCAAGAAAGAGAATTTAAGAAATGAATGTTGACTGCTTGACAGTTATACATGTAGTCTGAAAATTGTGCAGGTCTTCATTGCATCCTTGTTGATCTGGGACATATCTCACCAACAGCTAAGATTTTTAAAAACAGTCTAATGATCTTATTTTTAGCTTTTTTGTTTTATTAAATAATTGATAATTGCCTGCAACATATTAAAAATTGACTGTCCCTTTTTTTTTTTTTCTAGACAATTCTGTATGAAAGTTAAAAAAATAATATGAAGGTTTGTTTTTTCAAAACATTGAAATCTCATATTTATAATTCTTGTTGCAAAAGAGCTAAATGATTGTATTTTACCTTAATCACTAGGATTGTTATCAATGGAGGCTCGAATGGAGGTTTGCTGGTGGGGGCTTGTCTAAACCAAAGGCCAGATTTATTTGCAGGTGGCATTGCTCAAGTCGGGTTAGTAATTGTTTTGTATACTTTGAATTTATTTCAGAACTCATCACTGAATGTGTTATTTCATGAAGAAGTAATTTTTTTAAATTTTAACTTTGTCTTGTTTGTTTTTTTTTGCTGTATTATAAATCTTTTATAATGTTGAAGTCCCTAAAATTAATTTGTCTAAAACTATTTGTTTGTTTTTCTAAACATATAAGTGGTTAGAGTCCTTACTAAAGCAGATATTTTTTTAATTAAAAGTTCAATAAAAAAAAAAAGTAGTTAAATGAAAGGCAATAAAAAAAATGTATTATCTATGTTTTTTTTTTTGTTTGTAATTATGGCTACATAATACATTGTACAATAAGAGTTGTTTAAAGGTATCACAATTGTCTGTTTAATTTTTCTTACAGTGTGTTGGATATGTTAAGATTTCACAAGTTTACTATTGGTCATGCCTGGACAACAGATTATGGCTCATCTGAAGATATCGAGCAATTTAAATGGCTTATTAAGTAAGACTGCAGTATTTTCAGGTTTTTGTAATTTCACAATTCAGCCATAAAATAGCATCTTATTTTCATGTATCATTAGTCAAGTTAAAGAACACAGTAGAAATCTAATTTATTCAAAAATATCATCTTTTAACATGTGATTATACAATAAAGTGTGACATTCCAACATTTAGCTCATTTTGGGGCATTTTTGTAATCCCAAGGAAAAATGTTTACAATGAAAAGTTTTATAAAAAAAAACACATATTTGAGACTTACATGTGTTCAACATAAATCAGATTGAAACATTTTATTTTATGAATGAAATATTGCAATGGATGAAGTTGGTCATCACAGTACCACTTTATATTCTTAGCCCATCTCAGTCTACTAATTGGACAAAAAATATGGCCTTAGTTGAGGTTTGTTAGGTTTGATTTAGCTATGTACTGTTGCAGTTTACTCAATGTGAATTATACATTAGATCAAGCAGTAACTGCCAATGGAATATTTAGTGACTGACTACATTGCAGTATTTTTTCTTGAAAAATTATAGTGGAGTTTGGTGGAAGTTTATAATTTAAATTTACACAGAAATATCACCTACAGTCAACATTTATATGTCATGGACATGTATGGATCTACACAAGTTTCATTTTGTTTGAGACATGAAGAGTTGTGTAACTGAATTAATTTTTGTTTGTCCCAGCTATTCTCCTCTTCATACTATCAAAGAACCAGAAGGAGATGTCCAGTACCCAGCTCTTCTGCTTCTGACTGGAGACCATGATGACAGAGTAGTTCCCCTTCATTCTCTTAAATTTATAGCTGAGCTTCAACACAAACTTGGGGACTTGGAGAAACAGGTCAGTGACTTTTTGTCTTAAGGTTCGACCACTGAGCTCTTATATAACTGGAGTGCTCAAAAGGGTACAACACTGTAAGAAAAAGGTAAGCCTCGACCGGTCCGAATCCTGATATTTCGAGATCTTGTAAATGCCATAATTGTTTATCTATAACAATATTCCTAAAGAAACATACAAACAAGCCTGGGTTCGGTTTAGACAAGCCCCATCCTTTAAAAATATTATTTTTGCTCCTTGCAGAATTTTTATCCACGGGTGTAATTTTTTGCTTTGGTGAAAAACCAAAATTTCTGCTTAGAAACATTAAATCAAATAGAAATTCCTTTACATTAATATGTGAGAATGTCATTACAGTGAAACTGAATTTGCAAGGTATAAATCTCAATTTTTGGACACACTGGAGGCTTACCATATTTTTTCGCCATGATAAACGAACCGATATGGCTCCTTAGAACCATTGATTAAATTTTTAAAATGTCAAAGTGATTGAATACTCGTAACAAAATAACACTAAAGACATTTATTTTAGAAGGACAACTTGAACTGCATCAAATATTTTATGAAAGGTCAAAGAAATTTTTACCGGGCAAATAGCTGATTTATATTTGTTTATATATTCTTCTCTCTTAATCCAACGAAGTGCTTTAGTATATAAAGTTTTCTTTGATATGCATGTGAAAAAAATCTCTCAATTGCTTCGTAACTTTTCTACCTGCCAGTTAATAGTAGTTTTGAACAGTTGCGCTTGCAGGCTACATTAGAGCACAGTGAATTAATTCCTGCACATTTGCATTTTATGCCTTCCTCTGTCAGAGATTAATGAAGCTAATTATACTCTGGAGATTGCTTCATGGACCTGCTAAATTCTAAAACCCTTAATAAAATAAAAAAATCTGCAGAGGCGTTTTTGTAAAAGAAAATTTGTAATTTATAAATTTTCATGCTTTTTGTGTACAATAAGTAAGAAAAAGTTAGTTGACAACATCTGTGAACAATTATGAGGACTCAGGAGCAGTAATTTTCATGATTTAACAATTTTTACCAGTTACCATCATTATTTTCAATCAGTCATTATTGTTTAAAATGTAGTATTTTGGTTAGGGTTGCTATAATTTATAATTATATGCTATAAATTATAACAGAATTCTAAGGCACACAAATGTTCAAGCTTTGTTTGTTTTTCTTCATTTTTCTTAAAACCTAAATTTGTTTTATATTTAAATTTGTTCCATATTTGTAGATTTTTATGAGATCTTTTTTTCTTCTTGTAATAAACCATTAAACTAGCCATTTAGTAAATGGCGGCCTGAGTTGGACTAATTGATAAGTTCGTTAAATTTCTTATGATAGTAGAAAATATAACATTTTATTGAAATTCATGTTCTTTAATTTTGAACAATTTTTTTTCAGACCAATCCTTTGATTATTCGTGTTGACACAAAATCTGGTCATGGTTTTGGTAAACCAACAGCTAAAGTGGTACGTTTTAGTTGTGTTATTTTCGTTCTATAAAATTTTTTATTTGAAAAGTGTTCTAAACATTTACATTGATTGTGTGTTTGTTCCAAAGTCTGAAGCAATTACTAACCTGCCTTTTAGTTTAGTCTTAGTGGTAATTATACTAAGATTAAGAAACGTACCCATTTCTCTCTTGAAAAACTAAAAGAAAACATAATTAATAGACTAACTTTAAATAAGCTATAGGATTATGTAAAATTTAATTATTTTGAGTTATTTATAATAATTTTTAATTAAATTATTGGTAAGTAATCTTAGACTTAGCTTATGCCAGCAACTTTTATGTCAATATCATAAACAGTAACAACAGTTACATTTATTTTTTATGAATAATATTGATATAATAATAAATGGTATATGAGCTTTTAAAAACTATTTGGTAAAATTGTGTAAAAAAAAAAAACGAACTGGTTTTATATTTTAATAAACCGATCAATTTTATTTTTTATGGACACATTTAGATCTGCACCTAGCTGACTTGTCAAAAGAAGTATTTAAAAAAAAAATGCTCATTCTATATTTCAAAAAGGTTTATCAAACTCAATTGTATTTTAAAAATATGTTTAGTTTTATTGGTCCCTATAAACTGTTTCTTAAATCACAGTGTTGTAATAAGATAGTGTATGCTAAAGATATATTACTAATGTTTGCTAGATTTTTCTGAAAGCCACAATATTTCTATTTTATTCTATTGTGTATCAATATTTAGATGCTACACTATTATAAAGAAATATAATTCAAAGGGCCCCATTTGTTTAGTTGGTAGAGGATTTACTAAATACTGATGCACTTTCTGTATGATATATATCAGTGGTCCCCAAACCCCGGGCTGCAGACTGGTAACGGCCCATGGATCAAATGCTACTGGGTAACCCAAGAAACATTAAATTATTTCCTTTTTATTTACCCTGGTGTATTTCTCTCTGGATTGCGTTACCTTCCATGGATGAGATTAACTGGGAACTGAGATGCTGTGAGTGGCAGTGACATTGTAAATCAAAACAATCTAAAATATAGATAATAAACATTCCTCTTCCCAATTGGCAGTTAAAAGTTTTGTTAAATGCCTAAGTCTGTCCTTCGTGACAAACACATCTTAAGTTCATTCACAAATTCACTAAGTTAAAAGCACTTAGATACATTGTAACCATGGAAACCTTTTTTTGTATAATTATCATCCTGTACTACTATCTGAAAGAAAAAGAAAATGACTTTTTTTGTAACTCATAAACTTATCACGTATTCTTTTTTTTTTTATCAGATTGAAGAGATCACAGATATCTACAGCTTTATATTTCAAATGGTTGGACTGGAATGGAAGAATTAATGCCTTTGCATCCTAATAGATAAGTTTTTACATTAGTATTAAATTTCTTATCATGGCATTGGTAATTACTTTTGAACTGTTTTCTTTATTGGCTTTAAAGTCATCATTATTATTCCCATTGTAACTTTAAGGTCATGAACATAACCTTTTTTTTTTAAATTTTTTTATTCTAAACCACAATCTATCATAAAAAAAAAATATGAATGTCAAATTTCTACAAGAATGGTGCTCAACTGAAAAAATGTTTAGACACAGTCGTTTGCCTCAATTGGTGGAACTGGTTATTGTCTACATTTGATTGTTATATATCACATCAATTAATTGATATGGTTCAATTTCTTAAACCTGATTTTACCACAAAATTTTCTTGAAAATTCAGTTTTGAGTGTCATTTTTTAGATTTCAGCTGTTGTAGCATATTTAATGAATGCATTAATAACTTAATTTCACTGGTATAGGTTTCTTTTTCTTTCAGGTTTGGTTTATTATTATTTAAAATTTTGTATTAATCAGAATAAAAATTCTGAAAAGGGAAATTATGTTCTTGCTTTTCTGTAGCTTTAGATGTTCTAGCTAATTGTCACTACATGTATAATTTACAAAAAATTATCATTAAATTCTTTTTTTTTAGTGAACACAATTTTTGTTTAAAACTCTTTACCTTTGGTAATAATTGCCATGAATATTGTTCTTGAAATTGGGTTATTGAGATTTGTTCTTTACACATTACTTAAACATTTGTCGGAAATATTGTTTTCTTTACTGAAATAAATGTATTTGTAACTAATTTCAGGGATAACAGTTTTTAACTCTTTTTTTTTATAGAAACAGAAAAATTACAGCTAGAGAGAAAAGTCTCTAAACATTTTTAGAATTTCATTTTGACATTTTTTATTTTAAATCCCATAATTTTTATTTGTCTAATTTTTAAAAAAATGTGTGTTTCATTTTAACTCAGGGCTTGACACATTATGATAATTATTTTTATTTTTGCCTTTATTTAATCTAGAGACCACTTAGAAATTCTTTGATTCAAGAACGATAAAGCACATTGAATTTAATGCCTTTACATTTACACTTATTACATGCATTTAAGAACACTTCTTGTTTTGCATGTTGTCCTTACATATGCTTAGAGGTATATTTCTCTTTCCCTTGCCAAATGATTGAGGCTTGATTAAAATATATTTGCATCCTTTTTGTTTTTTTATTATTTATATAGGTGCTAATCTGTCCAGGCATAATATGTTTGCTCACCATTTCGTTTCATATTTTTGTTACCTGCATTAAAAGATGTCTGTGTTTAAAAAATATTTGAAAAATGTACATGTCAATGTAATGTGAAATAAAAAAAACAACATTTTTTTGTTTATTAAAATGATTGTTTTGTTTACTTTCTTCTAAGATTATTAAAAAAGAACATTGAAAACAAATAATATGTAAATGTGTTAAATTTTTTATTTCCTACAAAATTATTATTTGGTTACAAAAACAAACAGTGAAACATTTTGCACTTGTAAAAAATATGTGTAAAAATCATAAACAAGGACGGTAATAAGCAGCTAAACTTGTCTTTTAATAAAAAAAAAAAAAACTCAAGTTATATATAAAAGAGGCTAATTAAAATATAATTTGTATTAAAACTTCCATAAAAATGTCAAGGAATACACCTTATTGTAACGTTAATAAATAAACAGTCACTCTGGTTTCTTTTTTTTTCCCCACATCCTATGAGTAATCTAAATCAGTAAAACATTATTCTGAAAATCAACTTAAAGACATTGTACCCTTAAAGGAAACTGAAAATTTAATTTTGTTTTGTTTGGCTAATAAATCAAGTATCACTGGATAAACTTAAAAACTAGATGCCAGGACGGTTTGGCAACCATGTAATTCAAACAAATAGGATGAAGATTGAATCTTTCTAACAAGCTAAATAAAAAATGCAAAGATTTCATTTAGGCAGTACGATCAATATTTGAGAAATACATGTAATTCTTTTTTTTTTAAATCAAAATAATATTTCAATATTCAAACGTTTCTTTCATATAAGGAACAAAAAACTTGAGGTTCTTATTCGGATGATGGTACGAAACATCATGTTCATGTTTCATTCTACCATTTAGAGCTAATTTGAAAAGTATGTTAATTTTTTTTTTTCAACAAAATCTGTACAAAAAATTTCGGCTCATCAATGAATTACATTGTAAAATCATTTAGTATAAATATAACCAAGAAAAAATAATCACAAGATGTTTCTGAAGCAAGAAAATAAAATATGGTTATAAGAAGGTATAACTATTGACAAGCAACATAAAAAGATTAAAAGTACATGTGTGTATATATAAATTAAAGAATATCCAAAGATGGATGTTTTAAAAGATTAACTTTTTCAATATAAACTCAGTTTTAAAAAACTAATGCAAAAAAAAAATACATGTGTATCAATAAAAAGTTTTCCACAGGTAAATTATGTAAACTTTAAAAAAAAGTCTTAATTTAAAAGACAGCTTATTGAGAAAGGCAAAAATATTGGTGTAATCAATGACCAATGATGCTATGTAAAGATAAAAAATTATTTCACAGTATATCATAGATAAATAATATTAACATTCTCTGTGAGTATAATTATTATAAAAAAAAGTATGTAAAAAGAATACATAAATAAAAAGATCACATAGATGCATTCTAAACAAGCCCTTTAGTCACACTATTCACGGAAGCGAAGAGGAAACAAAAAAAAATATGGGATAAACTGAATAGTTTTAAAAAGTACTAAATGCAAATGAATATTTACAGTTTATTGCCATTGGAATAGGTCCAAGTCATGTTCTGGACAACTGGGTTAGAAAATACTACATGAATGTATCAATTTATAGTAATGAAAGTACTAAGATGATATGAAGATATAGGGTAGAACATTTAGTGTATTAATTTTCATTTGCTCTTTGTTATGTGTGAGATTAGTTGCTTGAAAAAAAAATTGTGCATATTTTTTGGTTTAGATATAATTTTCTTAGAAATAGTAGAAATATTAACTCGATGTGGATAGTAAAGTGATAAAAGTTGATTGAGTAACAATGACACAAACCTCATCAAAAGTTTACATTAAATTATACAAACTTACTGATTGTTTTTTGGAGTACTAGTATCAGATATACTATTATTTATCTGTAGGGCAGTAACTGTGACACATACACATTTGTAAAAAACAAATTCTTTAAAATCCAAGAAATAACTTTACAATTCAGTTAACAAATGTGACCACAATGACAACACAGCAATTCAAAGTGACCAGATTAATCTAAGCATCTCATTCATGAGGTCTGTAAAACTTTTATCCAATGAAATGATTATCTTAGAATCGTCTACCCTGTTTAAAAAATTGCAAACATGTATTGATATTAATACTGGATTCAATAACTTAATATCAGATATTGGGGTCATGAATAATTCATTATCTAAATTAATAGTCATTGAATATTGGGATTTAAGCATTGTAATAAATGTGAAGTGTAGTAAAAAAAAAAATTGTTTATTTTGATTTAAGACAGCTTTGCATAGCTCAATAGCATGCAGTCTAATGGTGGCATTAAGCAATACCGACTTTTATCTTTTGTTAAAATGTCTTCTTGGAGATCATTTTATGTCTTTGATGATATTTATAAACTTCTACCCTATTCATAAAATAATGCCATTTGTAACTTATTATTTACATTCTTTATTCATTAAGTTAAAAGTAAAAAAAATTTCAATTTTGTTTTAAAAATTGAAGAAGACTATACATACATAAAGATGAATTAAAATTTAATTTCTATATTGAGAGCAAAATTTTAACTTACAGGGGCTGGGGCAGCACGTCCTCTGGCAGGAGCTGGAGCAGCTTTTGGAGCTGTGAAAAGAATAAAATGTATAGTCATTTGAGTGTTTTTTTATATATTACCACGCCAGTACTTCTTACTTCCGTAAAAAAAATTTAAAGCTGATAATGTTGGTTTATAAATCAATACTTCAACACAAAGGCATACTAACCTGCTCCTCTGGCAGCTGGAACATTACCTCGTGGAGCAGCTGCAGCGGGAGTTGTTTTTGCTGCAGGTTTGGGTGCCTGGTACTGTTTCAGAAAAAAAGCATAAAGATTACTTATAGGTTGAAAATAAAACAAAATTTGTAAGATTTAAAAAAAAACAGCAACCCATAAATACCAACAACTGAGCAGCTATTTTTGATGATATACGAAACTTGTAGCTTCTAAACATTACCCAAAAAAAAGAAACATTTTTTTTTAAACTGCTGGTAGTACTTATCCTTTAACAAAAATTAATAGTGCTTAAATAAAATGATAATTGACCAACAGTTTGTAAATATGTCAGGTAGTGAACGATAAAAACATTCATAATTCTTTTGTCAAAGTCTGTGAATGACGCAGTGATGATTTATATTTTCTCTTAATACAATAAATATATCTAATTCAGTAATAGACAGACTCATAAAAAAATGCATAAAAATACATTTAAATTATTAAAATAATGATGAAGGATGATGGTGAACCATCACAGGACATAAGTTAAATCATTTTTTTGTTAAAGTAACATGTATTTGATAGTGCCATGTAGTTAAATATAATTCTATCGGGTTTCTAAATAGATTTTCTACAGTCCTCATTAAGAATGGAAAGCATTGATAAATACTCTATTGTAAAACATCAGGCAAAGCAGGACGTGGCATCAGTTCAAACTAAGATTGACTTGCCTTAAGATTACTGCTGCAGGTAAATGGACTTGCCTTTAGATTATCTCTGAAGGTAAGTTTTTGGAATGACTTAACAATATTCTATTTTTATTATTACTAAACCTTTAGTACAGCCGTTATTTTTTTAATTCAATGACCATCCTATCTCAGGACTATTAAAAAATAACAACACATGCAATGGTTAGACCTGATATAAAATGTGATTCACTTTACAAAGAGAAAATGTCCTGTGTAAAAGTAAATAAAAAATACTTAGAATTCTAAATGTGAATGCAATAAGTAAATATTCAATTTTGAAAATAAAATGCATGCATGGCATGTTTATCCACACTCACACAAAACTAAAATTGTATTTATTAAATATACATGTACTCACCATTGCATAAATGTTAGATTACCACGAAAGAAAAAAAGTAAAGTCAAATAAAAAATATAAGTTTTTTTTTTAATTCCTATTACAAGAAAAAATAAATTGATTTAATTTTATCTGTTCAAAAATAAATTGTTTACAAAGCTAGTATATGTTAAACTTTTGTTTGCATTTTCTACATATTGATTTCTAATTGAGATGTAGTAATCTTTTTAGGCATTAATGTTCTCATCATAAGGCATAAACATAAATTTGCCAAAGCCAAAAATGAAACCCACTTTTTTTTGCATTTTGAATACATACTTTTTGTTTGGAATGCAATAATCTTTTTAGGCAATAACTAGGTCTTCAAAAGGCATAAACATTAAGTAGTCAAAGTCAGAACCCACTTAGACATTCCTGACAAGACATCTAAAAGCATACAATAGTAATGTTATTACATCACAAATAGATCAACATAACATTGATGAATAATGTTAAAAAATAAGATTACATTTATCCTAGTGTTTTGCTTGGCAGCAGCCACAGGATTTGGTTTACTCCTTGGCAAACGTGACTGCTGTTCCTTGCAGAAGTTGATGTGACGGTCAGCTGCCTGGGGGCTGAACCGTCTAGAGCAGTAAGGACATTGAATATAATCTAATGAAACAAAACAGAGTAACCAATTATTTGCAAAAAAAGATAGATAAATAAAAAGAAAAAAGTACACCACGTAAAATTATAATCACAATTAAAAAAAAATGATCTTTTTAATCAAATGAGAAATTGGCACCATGTTTTAAAGTAAATAATATACCAGGATTGATAGAGGGTGGGGGTGGTGGTGGCAGGGGTCCTCCTGAATCTATAGCTGCCTGGACCCCCCTGGCATTTCTTACAGCATTAAGGAAATCCTGGTGCTTCTCCCTCCAGTGAGTCTTGGGTGGTTTGATGTCCTGAAAATTAGGATTAAAGCTGTTTACTTTTTTAAATATGAGGTACCATTAGGCATGAGATAACATATCTTAATCATGAAACACAAGGACATTCCTAAGACCGGAGCACATTGAACATGGTTGGCATGATAGGATTAAGACCTCAACATAAGTACCTTCCCCTGATTTAATTTTAAAAAGGGAAATTTACAATTTAAATAAAACTTAATACAGTATAATTCTTTGTTAAACAGAAATAATATTATTTTATAAGAATTTGTAGTAATATTTTTTCTTGAGATATTACCAACTTAATTTAATTTTTAAACCACTTAAATATTATTAAACTATTATTACCCTTTATAGGTACAAAACAATCTATATTTATATTTTAGGACATTTATTCCCAACAGACAAACAAAATTCATTCCCAATTAATATAGTTATAGGATAGGTTTAATAGTTATCACTGTAGTAGCAGCCTTCTCAATACTACCATTACAGCAAAGGCTGAAAAGGCCATTGTGGTTTGTGTGATTTCCTCTCATGAAATAACCACAAAGTAAGAAGAGTAAATGGATCAGTATGATAGATTCATTCTCTTTGACATATATATTCCTTAAGAAGCAATGGGCATCACAACCACTCTCTTGTAACTCTCTTGTAAATAACAAAAACAAACAAACAACTCACCATCATTGCATGAACTCAGTAAAACAATGTTTCATCACTGGTTGAGTGGAACCTTTGACATTAGCTTTGTGGGCGTGATTCGCCGTTTGTTGGCGAAATGTTGTCCCACATTAACATTACAGATAAATCAAATTTTAAGTATATCAGAGACGTTGTATGAATGAACTGTCACTGATGTGAATAAAATGAGTACAAATAAAAAAAGACAAACAACTCCAATTTGAAATTAATTTAAAATTCACTCGGTTAAGAATTTTCAAGCTAAGCCAGTCTATGATGTCTCTATGCCTCTGAGGCAGGTGTTGAAAGGAATCATGATTATTCTATGACAAAGTTTCACCTTTTTCTGAGCCTGTTTAATCTGTTTCAGTGACAGCTCCCCATCAATAACTCTCTGCTTAGAGGAGTCAAATGGTTTACGTTTGGACGTTGCTGTAGTGACCTTCTTGCACACATTGGAATGCTTAGCCTAGAGAATACATAATCACACATTTTTTTTATTTAAAAAAAATGTGAAAATATTCTATAAATTGTTTTTTTATTAGTTGCAGAAAAACACACATAATACTTAAAAGAACATATCACTTAAATGGAAAGAAGATACATTGTAAAATAAAATGAAAATAATCCTAATCATGCTGATTTACAATGTTATCAACAATTCATGAGCAGATGTATTCTATTGGGTGTATTCTATAGGCTAAAAGAGGAAGACTAACTTTCATCTACAAGGACTAGCAAATTAAGGTCGTCTGGGGCCTTGGGCACAAAATAAAATATTAGGACTCCTTGGTAAGACAGAGATAGAAAAAATAAAGTTACCAATGCAAATTTAGAGTTTAGTCATGGCCTCTGACAAGGATATTGGTTACAGTGAAATGAAATATTGAAACTTAACAGAGAGATCCGCAATTCCGCATGAAAAAAAAGCAATATCAGGGCCTTTCGTTTAGCAGTCTTTATATGAAATCATCAATAAATTTTACAATTTATCATAGTATTAAATTAAAAGTTGTGAAAAACAGTTGATGGAAAAAGAAGTAACAAGGGTGGGGGAAAACCGTGTAATGTAACTTAAACTATTTCTTTAATAATCATAATTTTTAATTCAGTTTTAATTTCTGTATGGCTTCAGAGGCCAAATAATACTAACATAAGTGAAAATTGCTATAGAAGACAAATTATTCAGGTTCTAAGGAAAGTCTTGTATGTATCCTGTCCCGCTTTCAGTGGTTAAAAGATCATTTAACAATGAAAAACTTAGGAATTCATATGTTGTTGGAACTAGACTGCACTGCTACAGACTTGAGGCGAAAAGAGAGAATGAAGATCACCAATGAAATAAACTTCATCAAGACTATTATCATCATTATTCATCAAGACTATTTTAAAACTAAAAATAATTTAACTTTAAAAAAAAAAAATTAAACTAACCATTAATTAAATGGCAAATTAAATTAAAATACACACATCCATATTTTCTTAGTAAGCAATGAGTGAGATTGTCTCCACTTACCAAAACTTCTGGGGCAAAACTTCTCCCACATATTTTACAAGGTACCCTTGCATCACTGTACTGTACTGTGAGTATAGAACATGGTGACATTTTACTCAAAGTAGGCTTACAATATATTGTGTGGATGTCATCATTCACACACTTTATTCCTAAGCAGATCTCCCAATACTGACATGATTAGAAACAATGGTTCTCTCCTAGACTCTGTTTATCTATTTGGTAATGCATTTTCATTTACACTAATTAGAAGCGTTTTCATTTACACTAATTAGAAGCCTTTTTGAAATGTGTATGAAAGTTGAGCATGGGTCACATGACTTCTATAAATGGGGTCTGCTAGTGCCCTTGACAATCACCACCAAATGGAGCCCCTTTCATCACACAATACCAACTATTAATAAGTCATTTATACTTGACAGAAGGCCCTAAAGGCAGGGGCCCCAGACATGTATTCGGGATGCACTCTCTTCTCAGTCTTGTCTCAATAAAAAAATATAAAAAAAGAGTGGAAACGAAGATTCAACTGGCCCTGTTAGTATTACAGAAATAGTTGAGTGTATTTTAATGTTATGTTCTTTGGATGAACTTGTTACTATAGTCTGCCACCTGAAAAGTAAATAAAACCAGAGGGGTAGACCTATCATTCATTTCAAACATAAAAACAGACTGAAGAATCTCAAGTAAAAGGAATACCACGATTTAAAGAAATGATAAAAGGAAAACCACACTCGCCACAGTGGCATATTTATTTCTATCTTACAATTGGGTCATTTGGTGCTGATGTAACAGATGGCTGCGATCACAACAAGTGTGACAGAAAAACAATCAATCAGGTTAGTGTGGGCGTTAACCCCCCCCCCCGACTACGTTCATGTCGTCCCCCCCCCCCCCAGGTAATGAACCTGAGAACCTCCCTATGATGGGCTTGAAGAGTTTCAACGATAGTCAATTGTACGGCCAATAATAATCTACAGTCAACAGGCGAGCATTGTCTAACAAAATTATAAGTCCAGTAAAGGAGATAATAAGGGCGGAAACATGGGCGTCGCTAGGAATTTTTCCAGGGGGGGGGCAAAAATTTTTCCATGGGGGGGGGCAGAAAAAAACACGTTTTTTATTTTAACTGACGATGCCATACGTGTTTATTTCTCAATTAAATCCAAGTTAAGTATAACATTAATTATTTATTTTGACATAAATAAATGTATTTGTATAACATTAATTATTTGTATTGACATAAAGCATGTTCGGATTTTAATTTTTTTATGTTTAATTTGGCCTTCTGTAGCTTGATTAGTCCTTCGAAAATGTTTTTGGCATTCAGGTTTTTTTTATAATCTGGAAACTCTTGTTAGTTTAAAATCGTCTGCCACTGAGTGAATTTTTAAATTTATCCTAAATGAATACGAAAAGATGGATATCGGAAAATAAATGTACATGCTCAATAAAACGAAAAGTAGAGCAATCGCGGGATTCCGAAAAGCCGTTATTAGAAGATTTTAGGGCGTTTCCAGTATCTGAATTATCACATGCATTGAGGACAACAGTTCAAGTTCAACAGCCAGACACAACTGAAGAAACTATTTCTAATTTGATTGTCGCTGTCACTTCTTCATTTCCTAAATTGAATATTGGAAGGTATGTCTTGACATACGACCTTTCAAATGAGTTGAAATTGCTGCTGATCCTTGATTGTTCGACCCCCCCCCCCCGATAAAAATATGATTTTTAGAGCTGTTATTAGTGGAAACAGAGGCTTTAGATATGCTTGGTCATCAAACTATTCATCGTGGGTTGTATACTTGCAAATGTTAAAAGGTGGCTTTTGCAAATTGTGCGTGTTGTTTTCGCAAAAAGTAATTCCAGTAGTTCATGGAGCATTTGTTATCAAACCATGCACAAAATTTGAAGATTTCAACGAAGATGCCATATGCAAAGCACATGGGACAAAGACTCTTATAAAGGATTCAAGCTATTTTGTTGCACTATTGGTAGCCAAAGCAGTTTCTAGAAAATTGCAACAAACTGGGTCCGTCCATTTCTACAATCTTTTTTTTTTTTTGCGGCATGCATGATTTGGTACTTCGTGGAAAAGAATCACATTCTGGTATTTTTTACGACCTTTAGAGATTCGTGTTGAATCTGGAGATGAAGTTCTAGGTAATCATTTGTCAATTTGTTCTTGTAGTGCTAAGTATATCTCGGCAACCATTGCCGCCGAGGGGGGCAGAGGGCAAATGACCAGGGGCCCGGCGAGTTTTAGAGGCCCGGACTGAGCTTGCTAATCAACTTTTGAAAATATTATTATCAGCACGTGAGGCCCGTGACAGCCCTGCCCAGGGGCCCGAAATTTCTGTCGGTGGGCCTGTCGAAAACTACACAAAACACTATGATCGAAATTTGTGGGTCTCTCCTGCTTGAAGACATTGTTCGTGAAGCAAATAATTCAGTTGCAATTTCTATACTTGCCGACGAGACAATATAATTTTAGGCATTGAGCAGATGTCATTTGGTGTTAGATTTGTCAAAGAACACCATAATTACAAATTCATTAGAATTTGGATTGAATATAGCCCCGTAGCGTGACAATTCTACAGCAGGGGCCAGTCATTCTACAGCAGGGGCCAAGCTATAGCGGAGGGGGGGGGCAGGAAATAAATTTTACTAAGTAGAGCAAACAAGCAAAGGGGCCAGACAAAACGCAGGTAGGGCCAGGCTCCCCTGCCCTCCCCCCCTCCGCACGCTACGGGCATGATTAAATATGACAAATTTTGTTGGTCAAGGATAAGACGGATGTTCTACAATGGCAAGTAAAGAAGGAGCAGTCCAAGCAATAATTCGAAAAAAAGACCCAAAAGCAGCAATTGCAGTTAACATAAATTAAATCTTGTCGTGAACGATTTAAATAATGTGAATGCTGTACGAAACACAATAGGAAAAATTAAGTCAATTATAGTTTTTTTTTCTGAGAAAATCAGCGAAGAAAACTAACTCCAAATGTTCCTTTGCTATGTGAAACTAGATGGACACATAAATATAAAAGGTTGCGGATTTTCGTTGAAAATCTGACAGAAATTGTTAAACAACTGGAATATTTAGAGCAATCTGGAAAAAGTAAGCAATTTGCACATTAGTTACTTTCTGCTGTTAGAGGTTAGGTTTGGGGTACATTTGTTGTTTGTTTAGTTATTATACTTTAATGTAATAAACTTTCAGGAAATTTAGTTCAGTTTTATTGTAACAACTTTATGACATTTTAAAAATGTAGGGGGGGGGCAAATGCCCCCTTGCCCCCCTTTGAATACGCCCATGGGCGGAAACAGAGGCTTAAGTGAAAAAAAATATTAATGAATTAAGGCAACAATATATTGTTTTCACTGTTTCCACAAACATAACCATGTAGTAAATGTATTCCATGTCAGCACACTACTGGCGCTGCAGTAAAGTTGTACCGTCTATAATAGGGCCTACAGATCTCTGAGACTATTTCGACACAAGTGTGCCATGGTAGATCTCAAGTTGTCCACAGAGTGACTATTGATTTCTTTGAAAAAAAAACAATAAATATTACTATTTAGCTCTGACATTAAGCCTTCAGTGGGCATAACCCGATGTTTGTTTATATTTGGCAGTAGGCCCTATCTACTGATAATGTCCTTTTATAGTGAAGACATTCAATCGATCAGAGTAAAAAATAAATATTGAACTTAGCCATGAACTCGATTGAACACGTTCCGGTTTCATTATTTACACGCTAATTTGAATGAATGAGTTTACTTTAGGTGGGATCCTAAACTAACCGTAGTAGTTTACATGGGAATCGTAACCTATAATCACTCTATGGACTGTAGCCAGATTTTCATTAATGGTGAAATAAAATAAAAGTCTAAAAAAACAGGAATTCTATCACCGTCAATTTTTCTCAAACACATAAGAACATGTATCAATAGGTCTAAATAAACGGATAGTTTCATGGCACGTTTTATGACACGAATTAAAATTAGGCCCCCTAAAAATAGTATCTTGATTTCCAAGTATGAATAATTGTAAAAACAATGCTTACTATTTTTAGATCCGCACAGGTCGATCAGTTTATGATAAAATAACACAAGATTCGACAGGAATGTGTTGAAAGGACCAATTGACCACACCAAACGTTACCTTACCATGTTCACACCTAGACCACGTCTCTAATGGGTCAACTACTTCAAAGGGCCCCCTTATTGGCCCCGGACAAAGCAATGTTAGAGGCTCTGCAACCGCCACTTACAAGGATGAAATATAATTGTGTCATTCACAATGGAGTGCCCCGACGGGTCGATAAGTTAAATCGGGCGCTTCTACTTTGCCATAAAACTGTTCAGTGATAATTTTTTTTTTTGATGGAACAAATATGATGTGTTGATAAATGGATGAAAAAAAAATATTTTCCTATGGAAAGAGATAAAGAAGTGGGTGGGAATGACGTCATCAATTATTCATCACATAGCGCCTGTGTACGATACCCGTTTCCTAGCGATGGCGTGAGCTGTTAAAACTACCCTTGTGCAAATTAGCAACGTAAAGCATGCAATTACTGTTTTCTTTTTCTCACGTTTAACATGGAGTTCTACTAGTGAATTATCTATACACTGACAGAGTTGGGTTTTTTTAAGCTGAGAGTCTTTTTCTCCCTCAAATCTTTTGTAGCTCGTGTCTTTAAACAGAATTCTATAGCAATGAGAGTTGTGGCACTGGGCTGGCAAACTAGACGGCTACCCAAGACCGACACATCCAGGAGGACCATGCAGGGTCTATTATATTACATACATGGCTAACAATCAATCCTACATGGTTAACAATCAGGCCTACATGGCTAACAATCAGGCCTACATGGCTAACAGTCAGACCTACATGGCTAACAGTCAGACCTACATGGCTAACAGTCAGACCTACATGGCTAACAGTCAGACCTACATGGCTAACAGTCAGGCCTACATGGCTAACAATCAGACCTACATGGCTAACAGTCAGACCTACATGGCTAACAATCAGACCTACATGGCTAACAATCAGGCCTACATGGGTTAACAATCAGGCCTACATGGCTAACAATCAGGCCTACATGGCTGACAGTCAGGCATACATGGTTAAAATGACCTAAAGGTGGATGGGGAGGGAGTAAGGGTACCTCAGTTACTCGCAGTAAACACACAAAGTAACCCAGCTGTGTTATCACTCTCAGCATCAATATGACGAATTACATTTTCCTTGTCAAATAGCATAATAACCCGGTAATAAAAAGTAGGGAGCGACCGATAATCGGATCGGTATCGGTATCGGACCGATATTGGCACTATCGGTTAATATCGGATCGGCCGATTGTTGTAGGGAACGACCGATAGTCAAACCGATATTGGCACTATGGGTTAACTATCGGACCGGCCGTTTTTCGGCTGCCGATACATTGTTTTTTTTTTTTTCACAACAGAGTTGCAGAAAAAAAAAATCAGTAAATAACTCAATTCTATAACCAGATCAGACAAGATTTTAAAAAAAGGAAAAAAAATCCCGTACACAGAAATTGTCACGTCTACATCAGAGATATGACCTTGAAACAATAGGATTTGCGTTTCTTAATTCTAATGTATGACCTTGAATGATACAATTAGTGAACATCTGTGTGTATTTTTTTTGGGATGGGAAGTTGGGGAGGGGGGGGTAAACTAGACACGCGTGGGCGAAGTGTTACAAAATATGTGAACATGGGTCATATACGTCATACAGCACGAGAAAAACACGTGTTTTGCATTGTTGTTGCTTAAGGGGCTGTCCATTAATTACGTCAACAAAATAGCGGGGATGGGGGGGGGGGTCAGAAAATTTTTGACAATTGTTGACAAGGGGGAGGGGGGGAGGTCAAGAAAAGTTGACGTCAACAATGTTACTTTTTTAAATTTAATATAATTACTTAATAAATAGGAAAATTAAGCAGCGTTTGTAGTTCTGTGTTGCACACTCGCTTAACATTCAGTATTTTAATTAAACCAACTATATTCCTACTAATTTTGCCACACAAACATTTTGGAAGCCACCTTTTTTAGGGGGAGGGGGTAATCAAATGTTGACTTAATTTTATAGAGGGGTCTCTGGAAGTTTGACAAGTTGTTGACAAGGGAGAGGGGGGGGGGTAAAAATCGCCAAAAATGTGTTGACATAAATAATGGACAGCCCCTAAAAAGAAAATATCGGTATCGGTAAAAATGCTGGGGGAAAAAATCGGTATCGGACTATCGGTAAAAAGGCATATCGGTCGCTCCCTAATAAAAAGAAACTTTTAAACATGTACAATAGTACAAACATGTATAATAGTACTAACATATACAACGGTACAAACATGTACAATAGTACAAACGTATAATAGTACAAACATGTACAATAGTACATGCTAATAATAACAGAGTAAATAGCGCTGAAGTTTTATCAACTATTGACCGGTTTTGATTGATATGTCGGCGAAATAAGAATAGTGAAAAAAAAAAGTTTTCAAATGACGTCACTGGTTTTTGTTGTGTGTTGATTTCGGTGATTTTATTTGTACACTACGTATTCTGTGTTGGATCAAAGCGGTAAACGTGTTAGGTATAATATTTTTTCTTCGAAATGAGTATGAATGGCGTCACTTTGAAATGCATTTATGCCTAGTTTAAATTGTAGAAAAAGACGTTTTAACATTTAGGGGATGAACCACAGCTTAAATTCAACATATTGCCAGGATCTATTTAGATCAGGGGTGGGCAAACATTTTCGGTCGCGGGCCACATTCGGTTAGTAAATTTGATAGGCGGGAAAAACTGAAGAACCGTTGTACTAATACAATATGGCTGATTTAGATTGTAGTGTGACTTGGTGTTTTGGAGTCACAAAAAATAGGGAGGGACTGAACCTTTCGCAGGGGCCTCGGGCTTACTTATTTATACCCAGCCCCGTAGCGTGAAAATTCTACAGGGTGGGGGGGGGAAGGCATTCTACAGCAAGGGCCAGGCAATAGCAGGGGGGACCAGGTAATACATTTTACTAAGTAAACAAATAAGCAGGGGGGCATATAAAACGCAGGGGGGGCGGCCCTCCTGCCCCCCCCCGCACGCTACGGGCCTGCTTATACCCGTATGAAAGATTAATACACATACCATGGCTATATTATCAGCATACATGATTCAATAATTAGTGGTGATATAGACATTTTTTTTATATTATTAATGTATATCATGTGGTTTTTCAGGAATATTTAGGCTGCTGGAAAGGAAGGGGGACTTTAATAGTGGGGAAGGCCTTAGAACGTCGACAGGTGTGTCTATGTCTAAGATTCTTTTCCCTTAGTTATTGCTATTTCCCAGTGACAGCTTGGTTTTGTTATGTGTGCAGCTGTCCTGTAGAATGGGAGATGAGTGACGCACTACAGTCGGCTATCAAAAGTGTTTACATAAAACGAACAGAGTTACTCATGGCCGTACTATAACTTTAAAAAACAACAACACATTTTGTGTGTAATGCCTAAATAAGTTACGAAACAAAACAATGCTATCAGAGAAAAACAATGCTAAAATTAGATTGATGATAATAAGTGACATTCACAAGTATCCTTGTAAGGACGTCATGATATTGATCTATTTATCAACACTGTGACATTTGTGATTTTCTTTCTCTCCACCATAAAACACCATGTACATTGACCATTTAACAAAAAAATGCCGAGGCACCAAAAGAGTAACACTGGAGTCATCGTAAGCAGACTGCATCTCCAAACAATACTTCAATACCACCACCCCCCCTTTGCCAACAGAACTTGTTTTAGGATTTCACCATTTCAAGTATTTTGCCCCCGTAGAGACCAGCGAAGCACGTGATGGGCAACAGGGGTCGTTGAGATTCGAACCAGTAAAATGAACTTACTGCACCAATCGGGATGGGGGTTCATCGAGACATAAAGAAGAAATACGACTTTTCCCTGGCGCTTAATTATTTAGTTACGAGATCTCTATGTGTTACTACTTGTTTCCCCCCCCCCCCAACCCCGCCGTTCTGTGATCACCTGAATGACCTGTTAATGTGTGTAGACCATGTCAAGAAGTCTGGGCACACATGACATATAATCACCACTATAAGTCTGTTTACACAGGCTGTGTGTTGGTGCGATATTTCAAGACTTGTTAACGACTCGAGGGGCCACGCCCTCAACAGTCTAAATGAAGTGTGTCCGCGAAGAGCAGTTGCGTGACACGGAATTTAATTAGTACTGAACTTAACGGCTAGCTTCAGCGGGTCAATCTTCACAAACATAGTCCAAAATGTGTAGACATAACGAAAATAAATTTCGGAGAGTATCACAGAATATTTTGGCATGTTTTGTGATCTCTCCTTCCTGGTCTGAGAGACATACCATGATCCACGGGGGATGGATCATAGGGGTTATCTAGTCAGGAAAAAAACCCCCTTTACTTGCGAGGGTGGTGGTACTGTGGTCAATGAGGACTATCCGAGACCGCAGTATTCACAGCTGGCGGAGGTGACGGATGTGGTCGGCACACAACACCCTTCCTCTCCGTCCCACTCAAGCACACCTGCGCAGCCTGCCATTTCGGGCTGAGGGTACAGGCACACTACACCCTCCCCTCTGTGCGAGTGGCAGGAAAAACCCCGTTCCTTGCCATTCTGGCCGATCGGCAGTACACACACCCTGCTAGTCTGGCATGTTTGGGCAAGGATTAAAAGCCATCTTTCTGCCGTCCCTGCAGATGATAGCGGGTACACTCACCCCGCCGCTCTGTAGGAATGGCAGACGTGCATCAGCGCCGCCAACAGTGCTGGTGTGGTAGGCACACTACACCCTACCATGCTGGCAATGGCGGCGTTAAAAAAAAAAATTTAATAAAAAAAAAAATAAAAAAAAAGGGTCAATCTTTGCTGGCACCACCTTCATACTTGGCTGATTTATTTTTAAGAATTTAACAAATTATTTTAGACCTATTTTTTTTAAATCATAATGAAAGCATCTGATGTCAATATGGGAAGAAAGAATACAAAAAAGATGCAACTACAAAAAGAAAACAAACAAGCCAATAAATTAACACTGTCTTAAAAATAAAAGACAATATACAATACATGTATAATTAGGCTATTGTGCTGCTCAGGTGACAATAATTAAAAACAATTACACCAACAACAAATGTATTATCAGAGCCTAGACACACAATCAATACAGCCTGGCTATTATCATCAATAAGAACTGAATGGATCAATTTATTAGTAACATTTATTATTGTTTATTGCTATTTAAAAAGGAGAATCATATTGATTTGGCGGAATTTAAGTTGGGGGAGCAAAGGCTGCTTGACGTTGTGCTAACCACACAATACCTCTATATACCGAGGCAACTGAAGATGAATTCTACAGTTCTTCTGCCCCGATGAGCTCTAAGTTGCTAAAGGGAACTTTTTTAATTATTGATAATAATTAATTGTATTATATAGACTCATACTAGTCATACTATTGAAACATGAAAAAAAAGCTTATTATAAACAAGATAATGATTAAAAGAAAGGTTTAGACCCTGTAATGAGAACGAGTTATTTATAGTGTCACTTGATCTCTTCAATTACACTTAACACACACACACACACACGCACGCATGCACACACACACACAGAGTGATCAATTAAAATTCCCGGCGAGGTAAACACCCCCCATCGAAAGACTGTTAGGTCACGATGACTAGTCAAAGTAGTTTTGTTTGTTTACTCCTTAAGTAATCAATGATATTGTCCAGACAATATCTTATATTATGGAAGAAACGTGTACAGCGGGGAGACGCATCAAAGTGACAGCTCGTGATAGTCATCAGATTCACATTCTCATTTAGTTGAATAGATATAGGCCTATGTATATGACGATAGATAAATAGACACAGCTGAATACGTTCTTATAAAGCCAATGTTTATAATACAACTAATAGTCGTGGTGTGACATCAAAAAGTAAATCAAGGACATTATGTGTAAAAACAGACCAAATAAAGTCATTGTCAAGTTGGGCCAAGCCATTATCACGTACCTGTATCCATGATCGCTAAAGATCCAAATAAAACACTACGGTTAGGTAGAATAAACCAATACTTAAAACTATAATATGCCTACAACTCTGTTGGTCTACAACGCGCTAGTCTATAAAAAAAAACCACACACATGCTATATACTCCTATATCAGCAAGTGAATTATTTTTTCATCCCCACTATATTTAGTACCGTGTTGATAAACAGTTGTCAAAGAAATGGTAAACGGAGTCGAATAAATCATGTTTTTATGTGTAAATATCGATACAAATAACTAAAAAGCAGGTATATCTAGTGCTAGGCGGGGCTCTGTTTATGGTACCCTATCGATTCTTTTTTTTTCTTCTATCGATCAGTTTGAACCATATGACACGACAGTTGTAGCAGTTTAAAATCATTCCAAACACATTCAGTTAAAAAAAAAGAGTAAAAGACTAACACATTAAAAGAAAACAAAAAAAAAAAAAATCACGGAAGCACTGTTTGTTATACAGCTTTACTTGATCAATAAAAACGTTTTTAGACCCCAATACAATGTGAATACACCCTGACCTATTCAAGTGTCAGCTGTGAAAAAAAAATTGTGAAGCGAACTTATTCTCCGGTCACTTCCCACTCAGCATGTAAAATATGTACAATAAATCTAAAAGTAAAACAGTATATTGGCTCTTTGTCTTATGTAAAATATGGAAGAATTTACTCACATGTATAGCTGTAGGTTTGGGTTCTGGATCGCAGTTTCATAAATCTTATACCCCCCCCTCCCCATTTCTAACACCACGAGCTACTGTATGATAAAAAGTGAAGAAATAAACAATTCCAGAATATGACTATACTAATATGTAAATATTCGTTAGAACTATAGAAATCTTAAGCCTGTTTCACACCTGGCAGAAAACACGCGGACTTTGATTGTGACTATTGGGCGACCACCCCATGCGTCCGAAGGGACTTTTTTAATGGGATTCTATTATCAACTAGCTTTAAAAAAATATCTCTGGGTCCAGCATATGACCCCCCCCCCACACACACACAAACATCACTGCTTATTAGACTGGCCCAAACCACTACTGTGGCCAAACGAGTAGCAGAACTGAATATAGGTGTACCAGGCAAGCCATAGCCTGACCATGAGGTTTTTTTTTGGTAGAATTAGGCCATGGCTTTGATATATATATGGGGAGCCTATTAAAAAGTACATACTGGGGCTCCTTTATCACCATATTTGATATGAATCTTTAATGGAAGAGGCCCATGGATTTCTATTGGAAGAGGGCCATGAGTGATCGCCTATCATTGCAAAGATTACATTGCAAGGTTTTCATTAATAGTTTTCAACTACTTGAAGTTTACCAAGTTTGACTAACCATGGCACAATCCTACACCCTGGCTAATGTTGTAATATCTTGCCCTTCCATCTGGACCACATTGGCAAAGCCTTTCCACACATTCAGAAAATAAATAAAGACCTAGTGTTTTTTTTAAAACCTATTTGATTGTCATAGCAGTAAATCATGTGGATTTACGCCAGAAAAAATATTCATAAGCCTAATTAAAGAAAATTTTAGATTTATAAGCTACTATCAGAATTCCCTTGAAGTGGACAGATTAAGGATTAACAAATGTGTAAGACATATCTGCAAAATTATTAGCAAAGTCAACTCTGAAACAAGCTGTGCAGACTAATGAAACCTGAAACTCAGCTTTACTGTGGTTCAGTGGCATTAGGGTTGACAGCCAGATCTGTGTGGTGCAGGTAATAGGTCTAATCCCCATCGACTTCAGTTAGCTATGTTCATAATTGTGACAATATAGAAAGGGCACTACATAAACTGTTCAGAATCAAGCAGAGGCGGATTTTAGGTCAGCATTGTGCCAAGAGTCCACAAACATATAGGGGCCTCACAGAGCACAATTTTAAACACTATGACATGTCTCTCTTATTCTAAAAGGATCAACATTTACTTCTGCATCCAGAGCCTGAACTGGCATAAGTCCGCCCCTGCAATCAAGATATTCCATCTTGAATAATTACTGTCATAATTTAAGTAGTTTACAGAAAGGGTACAACAAATCTGCCTCAGCTGTTAATGTGATATAAAGAATCAAGAGACTTTCTTACATTGACACCCCCTCCCCCCATCTTCAAATATAAAAGAATCTGGTAAGAGAAATGACTTAAACATATATCCTATTTTTTTTTAAAATATGCATTTAATTTTTAAATTTAAAAGTGTCTCAACATAATTTTATAAATGTAGCTTAGCTAGCTTACTTTGGCCATAATATCTTTATTCAGCTCATGGTCCAAATAAATAAAAGTATTCTACACTAGACTATAGTCATCAAAATAAATATTTAATGACTACTCTTTGATTAGTCACATAGTAGCATCCATTATTCATCTTTAATGAATCACTGACCTAATTAAATTTTTTATTTATAGCAACGGCGCTCCCATTCTGCAAATGACGTCATAGGTCATAGTCTACATTATAAAGTCCTAAATATTAAATAATAATATATAATATCATTCCAATTATTTTAGTTTTTATAATATTATTTAATATTTATGACTTTTACATTTCAAAACAAAAAACCACAGAAACTATTTAAAACTGTAGATTTTTAAAAAAGAAAAATTGAATCGAAGACGCCATTTTTTAAATTATGTTTTCGTGACCTCGCTGGTCATGAGATTACTTTATCAAATACTATTGTTTCTGGAGGTCGTTTATTTATAGAACGGATTCCCCAAATGGACGGAAGCGACCCGGACAAGCTTAGTTGCTTTATAATGTTGATTCTTTATCATCACATCAAACTTCAGTCAACACCCCCTCCCCAAAAGGTGTTACGCAATAAGTAACTGGTCCCTTATGGTTATTGTTTTTTAACCTTAGAAATTTTCAGAAAGTCTGAAAATGATGCAATTACACTAACTTGTTTCTCCACCAAAATAAAAAAATGTGAACCTTATTCTCCTCTAAAGCATTACTATCTAATTTGGAATTAGGCTTAGAGTAACTTAGAGCCATCTCAACAAGCCAATAGCATTATCATTAAAAATACCCAAGCAAACCAATGTTTTTGGGACAACAAAACTCACTTAGAAAATTGAAATGTAAATGATTGACTAGCATAGGTCTTGGCCCCCTTTAATATATAATGGTTTAATCATTTACAGATGTTGTTTTTCTTTAAACTATGTCAAGTCTAATAATTACTAACTTTGCAATTTATTTATTATTAACTTAATTAAGTTAATATTATTAATAATATGAAGAGAATGTGGGGAATGAGAACCATCACCAAACCTGTTACTGGAGGAGTGCTAGGAGTTGTGAAGAAAGATCTTGACAACATCATTGACAGAGTGCCAGGCAAGCTACATATGTGTCAAAGATATGAACTTCAAAATGTTGCAATGCTAGGGTCATAAGGGGAAAATCTACATCTTGAGGAAGGCTCTATCCATGAAATTTAATTGAAACGAATGTTATGGTCTACATAGGTCTATGGAATAACCCGGTAGCTGTGCTAAACAAAAATGTCATTTTTAAAATGGAAAAAAATACTATACTTTTTTAAGTTATACTAACCTGCTAATATTTGCTATCCTTGCACGCAAAATTAATTTTATTATTAGTATTTAGTGTAAGTGTATCACTTTTCCCCGTTCTTTGACTCACATAATTTAAAGACAGTGAAAAATGCAGATATTTTTAAATTTAATGATAGGGATAAAAGTAAGATATGTATGGGCATAAAGCAAACAACAAATCTACTAATACTACTATACGAACCATTATCATCTGCCATCATGTACACAATGTAGTTGTTACAGAAACAATCCAATCAAAATAAACATTTTTATGACTATGTAAAATCAGAAATTTTGTAGAAGAGAAGTAAACGAAATACGAAACGGAAGTACTGTGTTATGATGATGTCTCCCCCTATATAATTGTAGTTGTTCTCGGTAATTTTTTTTTTCATTTGACAAATTATTCTTAGGTAAAGTAATGAATAATTACTTAGAATTACCAAGTTATTAATTGATGTTTTCCACTGATATAATTTAATAATCAATTATCGCATTATACTTCGAGAGAAAAATTGTTAATGTCGTTACTCGTTAATTTAATAATTTTTTAAAACATTTCATTCTATTTACAAATATAATGTTGTTTTATTTACATATAATATTAATCTAATTGTTTGCCTTGATTACAGGTGCACAATTGATGGCTTGTCATGTCCTTTAGCCTCAACTTGAATTTATATACAATTTCATTATTATCAGAAAACTCAAGTTATAGCAGTGAAGATTAAAAAAGAAAAAAGTCTTATGAGGCTGAATATCAAAGATCTTTCTAAAATATTCTTTTAATTATAAATATAAGATGGAGTTTGTAGAATTTATTAAAACTCCCATGGTGAATAATGTCACTCTTCGCAGACCCTTCACTTCTGACATGGAAGGTACATTATGTGTCACAGGCCACCATTTGATAATATCTTCTCGTCGTGAAAACCATGAAGAACTTTGGGTAATATTGTTTTTTTTTTTTCAAGTTGTCTTTTTTCAACAGTCAAGAGAAGGCAACATATTTATTAATTTTTGGGAAGTTTTGAGAAAGTAGGCCGTAGGGCAGCTACTAGTCAACATCTTTTCCAACTGCCTGACAAGATCATGGGTGATCTGTGATGGCCATTATCTTGGGTGTATGATAATCTACTGAGTTTGGAAGTGTATTTGTATTTGCCTCAGCCACGTGGTTCTACAGGACACACACAACAGAACAAGAAATGAGAATGCGACACATGCAAATACAATGAATAGTGTTTATTTACATGATGTGACAACCATTGTGCCCTAAAAAGGGCACATGCTAGTCAACATCTTTTCCAACTGCCTGACAAGATCATGGGTGATCTGTGATGGCCTTTGTCTTGGGTGTATGATAATCTACTGAGTTTGGGAGTGTATTTGTATTTGCCTCAGCCACGTGGTTCCACAGGACACACACAACAGAACAAGAAATGAGAATGCGACACATGCAAATACAGTGAATAGTGTTTATTTACATGATGTGACAACCATTGTGCCCTAAAAAGGGCAAGTAGCTTTATCGGCTACCTTAACAATAATACATCTATAATACAGAAAGACTGAATGATCCTTACCTGTCGCTGGTAGTTCTAAAAAGAACTCAGTACTGAGTTGGTGGAACTCTTGAGTGAGATATGAGGTATCCATCACAATATAACTCCCTGCCTTAAAGCAACTCTCCCAAGCATCTACATGCACCTGGTCTGCCGAATTTCATCTAATCGATATGAGTCCCACATGCCCATGGCGCATGACCTCTTAGCTGCTCAAAGACTGAGTCCGTTGCCTCTACCTCATGTAGCTCACACCTAATTCCAACCCATCTCAGCCTAGGCTCAAGTTGACCCAACTGGCTTGCAATCCGAGCTCAACTCAACCAACTCAACTGCAGTCCCTTGTCTCAGAGACTCGCATCCCATTTTTAATCTCACGACCAGCAGGTCTTAGGCCCCCCCCCACCCCTTGGCGTGGGTCAGTGACGAGCAAAGGTGGGGGATAATAAGGGGCAGAGTGCACACCCCTCTCCAGCTCAAATCTACTAAGCCCAATTCCCTTCCCTTTAATCATTTCCCAGACGGCGCCATTTAGTTTGCCTGAGTTGGAAACACTCCCAGGTCAGCCTATAGTGCTAGACATGGTGTTAAACACCTTTGCTAATCTCTGGCCGACCAGACCTATTGTCTATCCCCTTTGTTACCTTCCCCTGGCGCTAGACGGTGTTGACCACAGTGCAAACATCTGGGAAGCTGCTATCAGACCAGCACCTTTGTTATTTTCCCCTGAGTCAACGACACAACCTGGGAGGGGTGGGGGGGGGTCGGGGAGATAAGAGTGAGTGTAGATGTCAAACAAAACACTCACAGAAACTGTGACACTGCCATCTTGTAATAAGCAGTGCTGGCAATATGGTTTAAATACTTATTCCTAACTGTGGAGTACCTGTTAGGATGATACGTTTATCTGCGACTGTTTTTGTAGTGCCATTCTCTCATCCCTACCATAACCAATAGGGCAATGGCCATGGAGACACTACGGAAGACTTTGAATGAACTTTCACCTTGACCTTAAAAATTCCCTTGGTTCTTACTGGAGCTAAAACCTGGGATCCTTAGGTCAACAGTTGAAAGCTTTACTCTCACCAATGTGTATAGTGGCATTGATTATTCATTTCTACATGTTTTTTTGTTTTCAGCTCCTTCACAGTAACATTGACAGTGTAGAAAAGAAACTAGTTGGTAGTGGAGGAATTCTAACTGTTAAATGTAAAGACTTTTTGATTCTTTATTTGGAGATTCCAATGGTTGAAGATTGCTTAAATGTTGCAGCCTCTGTAGAAGCCCTGTCAAACATTGGTATTTACGGTTATCTAATTACAGTTTCACTAAGCTAGTTATATAGAAGCCCTGTCAAACATTGGTATTTACGGTTATCTAATTACAGTTTCACTAAGCTAGTTATATAGAAGCCCTGTCAAACATTGGTATTTACGGTTATCTAATTACAGTTTCACTAAGCTAGTTATATAGAAGCCCTGTCAAACATTGGTATTTACGGTTATCTAATTACAGTTTCACCTAGCTAGTTATATTTCGTCATTAAAAATGTCTTTTTAAAAACATTCTAAATTTTTTGCTTTTAACAGATGACCTGACCTTGCGTTATCCCTTTTTTTTTCGGCCCATGTTTGAAGTGCTGGAAAATGGATGGCAGGCTTTTAGCCCGGAGTCTGAATTCAATAGATTTAAAGAATGTTCTGAAGACTGGAGAATATCTTATGTCAACAAAGACTTTAAGGTAAGATGATAATGCCCTATTAGTTTAAACAGTTGTAAATTTAGTCTCTGTTTTTGTGTCTCTTATTGTTTTGTTAGGAGAAAATTTATTTATTCCTTCACATTGCTGAGAAGAACTTATTATCCAAAGTTTTAAAAGAATTCTTATTGCTTTTAAACTTATACTAGGATTGTATTCATGGTTTCTAAAACTTAAATTAGCAAATTTCATCCTTTTATTTTGTTACACTTACATATTTATTTCCAATAAGTACTTTAAGCTCGTTGAACAACAGGCGGAGTTTTATATTTTTTTTTATAAAAAACTATTTTTTGAAAAGCAAGGCTCGTCCATTTTTCAATACAATTAAACTCAGCTGTCAACAACCAATTACACCACAAAACAGTTGTGAGCGAGTGATGAACAGCAACTCAAACTACAAACAGTCTGCTTACTGATAGAATCACTAACGTTTAAATACATTTTTTTGTTCCCTCAGGTAGTTTTTATATCATGCAGTATATGCGTTGTAACACTGTCTCCCTCACAAGTAGTTTTCATATGACACAGTGTTACAAAGCATAGGCAGCACAATATAAAAACTACCTGAAGAAACAAAAACACACAATGTATATTTGCGACTATATCTCGTGGTGTTTATCCTCTTCCAGGTGGAAAGCAAGTCACCTGATCTGTTAGGTCAGAAGCAAGTCATGTGATGACTTATTAAAATTCTATTGGTGGAACAGAAACACACACTTGCCTTTTATTAAGTAGATTTCACTGAGGATAGAACCCAGGGAACTCAGGTGTCAGTTGAGTGCTCTGCAGAGCTCACCATCCTGTCCCATCATTCTTGCTATAAAGTCATATTTTTTTTTCCTAATGCACTTAATTTTTTTTAAATATTTGGAACAGGTATGTCCAACATATCCTCAAGCTATGTTTGTTCCCAAAGCAGTTGATGACGATGTGATAATAAAAGCTGCAACTTTTAGACAAGGAGGACGTTTTCCAGTTCTCAGTTACTATCACAAAGAATCTAAGGTAAAAATATGTTGTTAGGAATCTGTGCTCCTGCTGACCACAAGTGGTTTTTCACTTTGGTAGTCAGTCTGTTGTGTGTATTCAAGGTGGCTGAGTATGCATTTGTTTTTTTTTTGGTCAGCTGTGATGTTTTCTTGGCAAAGAAGAAACATACTGAAAACTTTTTTAAAAGTGTAGACAACAAACCGGGATGATGTATTGCAGAGATTGTATGAAACTTTTCATGGCATCTTTTTGTAGATTTTTAAATTGGATATTTAATTTAATATTTTGTGCCATTGAGCTACAGCGCTCATGTAAATATTGACTGATATGTTTATGATCATTATACTTTGTAGGCTGTGTTACTAAGGAGCAGTCAGCCTCTGACAGGACCAAGTGGAAAACGATGCAAGGAAGACGAACGGTTGGTCAACTCTGTAATGGGCATGGGTAAACGTGGATATATTGTTGATACTCGAGCTCAGAATGTAGCCAAAGTGGCCCAGAGTAAAGGTTTGCTGCATGTCTGTTGAACTTTTTTAACTAATTTTTTTTTATATAATAAATAATGATAAATTACTCCTTACAATACAAAATATTAAAATTCATTCCATTACAATATATTAATTTAGTTAGTTCAAAAAACATTCTGGTTGACCTATTTTAACAAGTCTTAGTTTCAAAATGAAGACTAATTATTTCATACTTGGACTATTATTGTTACAAGTTCACTCGAAATAAAACTTATATTTTTACTTCAGAAATGCTACTGGCAACCTATAATTCTATTTTAATACAAATTTTAAAAGATATGTGCAATATCATACTGGCAAATATATCATTCAAAATATATTGTGTAACTTAATGAAAGTCTTAATAAATTTTGAAAAATTTACAAAATTGTCTTAACTTCCTTCTTGCATGTAAAACATCTTTGAAAAAAAAAAAAAAAAAAGAAGAAAAATGTGAGAAATTTCTTAAAAATTTTAGTTTGCTCAGAATTCTTTTATTGTTTAATTTTTAAACCTGCAAATGATTATTTTTCAAGTAAATATGAAGCGGAAAAGATTTTACGTGTGTAATACATGAATGCCCATACATCACATTTCAACTAATCCTATTCTGATATATATTTTCAAAACATGTACATGTAGTATTATAGGGACAGATGACTTAGCGGTGTAGAGCACTTGATGGTTGACCTGATAGTCCCAGGGTTAGATCCTATGTGAATTTTCCCCGGTCATGTTGAAAGTTGGTTAAAAGTTCCTCAAGTCCACCCAGCTTCAAATGGGTACCTAACCTTAGTTGGGGAAATAAAGGTGGCTGGCCGTTATGCTAACCAAACAATTCCTTTAAATGCAGTGGTTGCAGAAACAGGTGAATCCTACACTTCATAGCCCTTTAGGACTAAGGGAACTTTACTACTTTTTTACATGTACTATAAGTGGACTCATGATAAATCAAAGTAGGGTTAATTGGGGAACTTTGTTATAAGGATAGTTGGCAGTGCAACATTTTCAAAAAGAATTAAAATATCAATTTGAACTTGTTTCACCCCCAGGTGGTGGCTATGAACTAGAGGCTCACTATCCACAGTGGAGAAGAATTCATCAGCCCATTGAGAGAAGACAGTCATTTCATGACTCGCTCATTAAAATGATTGAAGGTATTGAGGATCTAGTTTATTGTTCTCTTCCATGTATAATTCATCTGCAAATCCTTAAGTATTACAAAGGTCTGTACCAAGTGTGGCAATGCATGTGTTCGATGAGAGCTGCATTTCAGTTTCCCGTATAGTAAAAAATACTTTATTGAGCTTAATAAAGCTGTAATTCTTAACTGTGGCTAGTTAAGCTAGAATTTTAAACCAAATATTCGTAATTCGCTTGTTGCTGTTCTGCTTTAACGCAGTTATTTTTACGACGTTTTTCTTAACTCCACTTCTTGTCTGATTGTGTTTGTCAGCGGAATTTTGCAATTCAATTTTAGACCACTTTCCGATAAGCTATAGCTCTGATACTTTCAATATAGCTCAGAACGCGATGACAATGCAATATTCTTACTATTTCATTTTGATTTGATGAGTTTCTTGAGTATTTTTCGAAAATAAAATTATTGTGGCTGAAGTAGTGAAGAACGAATACTCTACTGCGCTTGAACAAGTGAACACCTGTGACTTCAGAGCTCGCCCATACGTCCGAGCAGAACTATATATAGTTTTATCGGGTCTGTCTTACACCAACATTTTTTAACTCTTCATATTAATTGAAAAAAAAAATTTTAACTCAAAAGTAGAAAATAAAAATTACATTATAAAAAAATATTTTATAAAAAACAACGTTTTTCTTGCGTACTAAAAACGTTAGGCGCATGAATCTTATATTATGTGAATGTTTGTATTACAGTATTAGAATCATCAAATGTTATCAATTAAATCCCAAAAGAATTATTACAGAAGGTTTTCGAAATATCACGATATTGCAGATCATTTATTAGAACTTAGTCTAGATAACAAAATGCATATGAGTATGTAAAATTAATTCAAGTGTTGTATAACATGCGCCCAACGTTTTTCGTTATTATAAAAATCAGAAGCTCTTATAAAGTCTATTACTATTACCATGTTACCAATTTATTCAGAAATTATTTGCTGCTTTTTGGTACGTAAGAAAAACGTTTTTTATAAAATATTTTTTTATAATGTAATTTTTATTTTCAATAAATTAATTTTTAAGAAGCATTTGGATACACAGGACAAAAATATTTTATTATTTGTTGAGATCTCATGACATTTAAGTTTATTTCAATGTCATTCTCATTCATAGTCAGTCTTGTAACAAATTACTGGACATAAAATAATAAGAGTATATTTTGTACTGAAATACAACATTTCTTTTTGTCACATTACCTCTACAGTTGCAATGTAAATCCTTCCATTCACATGTATCTGTAATTAAAGTCACAATGCTAGTAATAATGCTAGAATTAAATTTGAAAAAAAAAAAAGCGATGATTCTTAAAGCGGGCAAAAAAATGTATATTAAGGATAAACGCTAAATGCTAGAACAAAGAGATTCAAAATTTGAATTTATATATTTGATTAACTAATACATATGATACCCAAAGCATTTGCAATTGTTTTCCTGACCTGTGCAGTGTAGTGTCTATTTGTTTCTTTGCTGTGACTGTTCCTCTCCTATCTACTAGCATTAGACATAATGACTCTTGCCCTTCTTTTGTTATTTTAAAAGGCCTTTTTGATAACCAACTGTTAATGTACTGGTGACTTTTGCTCCAAACGCGTTCGCAGTAATCTTTCTTCTTGCTAAGTCATACATTGTGTGAACTGCAGAAAGGGGAATAGCTGTACATGCATCAGGCTTTTCAATCAATCATGTTGCTATCTAAATGCTTTTTTCTCCCATTTCAGCTTGTAATGACAGTAATAGTAGCATGGATAAGTGGTTGTCTAAACTGGAATCTAGCAACTGGCTGACTCATGTAAAAGACATTATTACATCAGCCTGTGTTGTGGCACAGAGCATGGATAAAGATGGTTAGTTGTATCACAATGGCTAATTAGTTTGTCAGTACTGTTTGTTATTACATTATTTATTATTATATTATTATTTTAAAATTTGCATATTTGCGAGTCGAGTTTCGCAACTCAATGATGAATCCATGCCAGGTGCACAGAAATATTTTTTAAGTAATTTTATTTGGTTTTTAAAGTCATTTTTTTAAAATTTCACATAAGCTATGTCCAATTATCTTTGACTTCAAAATTTGTTTAAGTATATTAGCTTTATTAGTTAGTTGTCTATTAATTTTTTGTAAAGTATATTGTTGAAAATACTAAATGATGCCTCTTTTGCCAAGGATTAGAGACTTGTTGGCTCTTAAATGGAGTTTAGAGGCTGTACCAGTAGTTAGAGTTTCATATTCTGATTATTTTACCTTTAGGAGTGTCTGTGCTAGTTCATGGGTCTGAAGGCCTGGACACAACTTTGTTGGTTTCATCCTTGTCGCAGATCATACTTGACCATGACTGCCGAACTGTAACAGGGTAAGACTGACCGTTTCATTTTACCTTACGATTGAAATCATTTACTGACTGGCTATACTTATTTAAAATAAGCTCCATATATTTGAACGTTGTTCTTAACTTTTATCTTTGCTAAGTGTGTGAATTGAAGGTTGTCACAACTACTAAGGATATTACCTGATAAGTAATGTAGTTACTTTTAATTTCTTTTCAAGCTTTGAGGCACTCATTGAAAGGGAATGGCTTCAAGCAGGTCATCCATTTCGGACAAGATGCAACAAATCTGCATATGCTATAACAAAGCATAGGTTGGAATCTCCTGTATTCCTTCTGTTTATAGACTGTGTATGGCAGGTAAAGACAATGATATTTAGTGTGTAAAATCAGGGATCAGATGAAAGAGAATGAGGGAAGAAAATTCTCCAAGTCTTCATTTCAACAATAGAAACAAAATTAAATTCAATTAAATGTTTCATTATTTTTATTGGTAGGTCTTAAATTATTAAACATGCTGGCATGCGCGTCGCTTTAATTTTTCCAGGGGGGGGGCAAATAACAACTTTATGACATTTTTTTTAAATGTAAAGGGGGGGGAGCAAATGCCCCCCTCTAGTATGACATTTTTTCAAAATGTAGGGGGGGGGCAAATGCCCCCCCATGAATACGCCCATGCATGCTGCTAATATTGTAAAAAATGTGAAATTTTGACTAATGAATAGTACTTTTATTTTTTTCTAGATTTGGCAACAGTTTCCTTGTTCTTTTGAATTTAGTGAAAAATTTCTGGTTATTTTGTTCCAACATGCTTATTCATCTAATTTTGGTGAGTTGTTAATCCATGTTTCTGATTATATTGTTTAATAAAAGTATGCCTATATTGCTGTATTAAAGTTTGGAGCTTTATCACTCTGTGCTAATTTTTTTTTTATTTTAAAAATTAGGTACTTTCTTGTGCAATAATGAAGCTGAGCGTAACAAATGTAAATTGGCAGAAAGGACAGTCTCCTTGTGGTAAGCGTTTAATATGTTCCCTCTGCATGGTAAGCAAAAATAGAAGATATTAAAAACTAGTTTGAAAGCCCTACATGTTTTGCATTTATGACTGCAACTTACATTTCTCAACTGTCCAGGTTCCCATGGATAAGTTTATCTTTCTTACGGAACTTCAGTGTCTGTATTTTAAAAAAATACAATAAACTTTTTTTTTTAATGTCCAGGTCATATTTAAACAGACCAGAAGTATTACAAGACTACATGAATCCAATGTATGAACCAAATCCAACTGTTATTTGGCCATCAGTTGCTCCACAGAGCTTGGTGAGTAAAACTGCCTAAGGGCAGAACAAGAAGCAGATGGTTAGAGGAGATGGAGAAAGACCTTAAAGCCATAGGAATGAGAGAGTGGAGGAAGAAGACCATGTTTTGGGAAAAGTGGAGAAGAGTATTTTGGCAGGCCAGGATCCTAAATTGACTGTAGA
>JAGDYQ010000207.1:623060-641568 GCA_021962125.1 Bulinus truncatus | reverse complement strand
TGTACTTCGTTCAGTTACGTATTGCTAAACTGTTTTGTTTTGTAAAAATGTCATGTGTGCCATTATGAATAAAATAACAAAAATTATCTATTCTATATTTTAAGGAGTGTTTTTTACATTACTGTTTTCATGCCCCGCCGATGAAAAACGGCATCCCTAGACCTAAAGTAAAAAAGACACAACTGTCCCGGTTGGTCCGTGAAAAAATATGGCAACCCTAGATTTAAGGATATTTTCCCCACCTGAGTCTATTTCCTATGTCCCCGATGCATTTAAATGATTACATGATTACATGATTAGTAGACTTAAATGTCACTTATGGTGATGATTGATCACAAATTTTCTATGTAATTATGATAAGTATTTCGGCTTGTAAGAATTGATCATTAAACTAGGAAAGTTTACTTTCCCCTTTAAAACATTACAATACATGTCAACAGACGTTTTCAAAAAAAAAAAACCTGGCTAGCAGACGAAAGTGATCTTCACAGAAACATTGAGTCACTCGTGAGGTAAAAGGTCGAGTGTAATTTATATTTCTTTACATGTATGCTTGAGAATAATTTATTACAATGCTTTATAGATCACTAATTAGTTATTATTAATACACGTTCTTTCTTTAATAAATCTAAGGTGATAAGTACACACTGGAGTAACCTTTAAAATTACTGCAGTTAAAGTTCACATTACTGTAATATTGAAAGTAAGGAAGTCAATGTTCGGACTCATTCGTATTTAAGATTTTCCATTTTGTCTTCAGATTTATAAACTCAACGTCAGCGATATGATCAAGAGTGATTACTTGGGTTTTAAAGGGCCAGCATTATCAGCTTTGGATGTTTTAGGTTTTTATCTACCTTTGAAAATTTTCTTAAATGGTCCAAACCTTTTTAAACATAATAACTTACTTCATAAGAAACCCTCCCCCCCATCCCAAAAAAAAATAAATAAAACAACAACATCGTATTCAGTATTTATAATTTACTTACTTCCTGTTTAAATTTAAAAGAAATAAAATTTACATGTATATTGCTTTGTTCCGATCGTACAGATATTATCGTCCGAGCCTTAACAATGTACCCATATTGAGTACACGTTATTCCTTTCTTAAATACAAAATGTACCGATATTTGAAACACAATGTACCGATATTAAATACACTCCCAACATACTCCCATATCCTCCCAGCACTCCCACATATTCCCATAGACTTCCATAAATCCCACATACTCCCATAAACTTATATAACTCCCACATACTCCCATAGACTCCCACATGCTCTAAGATACTTACACAACTCCCACATACTTCTATAGACTCACACATGCTCCAACATACTCCCATAGGCTCCAACAAATCCCACACACTCCCAAAGACTCCTTTATTCTCCAACATACTCCCATAACCTCCCACCACTCCCACCACTCCCACAAACTATTGACTCCTACATACTCCCACATACTCCCACATACTCCCATAGACGCCCACAAACTCACATAGACACCCACATGTTCCTACATACTCCCATAGACTCCCACATGCTCCCATATACTTCCATAGACTCACATAAACTCCCACATTCTCCCACATACTCCCATAGATTCCCACATGTTCCCACATAATCCCATAGACTCACATAAAATCCCACATTCTCCCACATACTCCCATAGATTCCCACATGCTCCCACATACATTAACTTTCACATGCTCCCACCTAAATTATCCAATGTACCGATGGTAAATACAAAATACACCGATATTAAATACACAATGTACCGATATTAAATAAAAATGTACCGATATTTAATGCACTATGTACCGATATTAAACACACTATGTAACGATATTTAATACACAATGTATAAGCCGTTATAAACTTCACATCGTACCGATATTAATTACACGATATTCCTATATCCAATACATGCTCCCACATACTCCCAAAGACTCCCACATGCTCATAAATACTCTAATAGACTCCCACAACTCCCATAGACTCCCACATGCTCCAACAGACTCACATAAACTCCCACATGCTCCATCATACTCCCATAGTCTCCCACATACTCCCATAGTCTACACAATGTACCAATCAAAATTAAACAATTTACCGATGTTAACTATCCATTGAGCATCTGTTATTTACACATTGAACCGACATAGACAATGTATCACTATTCAGTACACTATATACCAAAATGTACCAATATTAACTACAAAAGTTACACACATTAGATTACTGGATATAGTAAAAAAAAAAACTAAAACATCTTTTTATATAGTTTATAAGTGATTACCTTAATGCGTTTTGTAACTATGTCCATTATGAGTATTTCAGACCATTTATCCGAAGTGTCCCGGGTTCGAATTTCAGTGAGAACCTTGGGATTTTTTCAGGTCCTGGTGATAGGTACCCATTTAAAGCTTGGGGACTAAGTTGGGGAAGTAAAGGCGGCTGGGCGTTGTGCTAACCACACAATCCCTTTATACGCCGAGTTTATAGAAACAGATGAATTCTACACTTTATCTGCACCGATGGCACGTTAGGGTTAAGGGAACTTTACTTTTTTTATCATGTTCCGGCTTTTTTAAAATTTTAATTTACACTATTGTATTGTGAGTTTCATTTTATTATATAAAATACCGGAAAGCAACTTTTATCAGCCTCAACGTTTTCTTTTCATCAAGCACCAACCATTTATGTCGTTGCAACTAATTCAGAATGGACATATTTAAAAATATATACGTCTCAGGTTTGAAACCACTCAGTAATGTTTCTATTCAACTTTCAATAAAAAGAATAATTAGTACATTGTGTAGTTTATATCGGTACATTGTGTACACTTGTAACTAACATTGTGTATACGTTCGAACGTCAAACTTTTAATTGAAATATAAGGGTAAAGCATTTCATCCCTACCCTAGCCGAGGATGCTAAATCTATTATGTAATGGCACCAAGGGAGATATAGGCTGATTGTTAGGCAGGCTCCTAGCGTGTTTGGGGGGGGACGCCCCCCCTCTGCGTTTTGTCTGGCCCCCTCTGCTTGTTTGCGCTACTTAGTAACATTTATTTCCTGCCCCACCCTGCTTTTGGCCTGGACCCTGCTGTAGAATTTCATCGCTACGGGGCTGACTGTCAGGGACCCTCTGGTAGATTTGGGAACTTAACAGATCCTGAAAAGATCTCAGTAGTCTTTCCAAAAGGATCGACGCAGGAATCTTAGATCGACATTCTCCCCCCCCCCATTCCTATACTTCGACACATCCTTTCATCCTTGACCTCAGAGTTTTTCCTGACTCTAATGGCCAGGCCAATCTCAGCGAATATTGGATCAACTTAATTTTGAATCTTCATAAGTGTCCTTCTTCTTCTTCGTTCTCGATATATGATTATGGAGGATTTCAAACGACCAGGCCTATAGTTAATTGATGAACTGCACGGTGGCATCCAGGTCCGTCTCGCTCCCATAAATTTTTTGATTGAAGGAGGTCATCTGTGGCCAGAACCTGTTGCGAGCTGTGTCATGTAAAGGGCATGTTTGGAGAACATGTTCTGCATTCTCTGGAGACATCCCACATGGGCAGTCATCACTGTTTCCAATGCCTAGCCTTCGGAACATGTGTTGTTTTAGTCTGTTGTGCCCAGTTCTGAGTCTGAAGATAATATTTTGAGCTTGTCTGGGAAGATTATAATAGGGGTCGTTTTTGTCATGATCTGGGTGATTATTCATCAATTTTTGTTGGATTTGTTCATTTATACAGCTTTTCATTTCTTCTGCATTTAGAGGGACATCTACTTGAGAGGGACATCTAATTGAGATATGTGTCCAAGTGTCAAGATTTGATCCTATCTTTACATAGGTTGCTCTCGATGCTATAGTCATGGTTAAAATAGAGGGGGGAGGGGGTGGGGCACTAAAATAATCGTCCCATAGCAGTTTTTCCCGAGATCCACAAGTGAGCATAACCTTACAAATCATTTCAAACATTGTCATAAATGTTTGAGTTACTTTTACACAAATGGCAATATTAAAGTCTTAAATAGTCATTTCAAGTCCTCTAGAATTCCGCCGAACCAAACCAGATTCATCCAAAGGGACATTCAAAAATCGAAAAGAAAAAAAAAAACAAAAACGAACACGTTTGTATACTCTTCTATATTCATTCTTTTAAAAATATAAATAAAAAAACATCAAGTTTTAAATATCAAGATATTTGTAACCTGAGGTTTTAAAAAAAAATATAAAGATGAGTAATTAAATAATATAAACAATATTGGTACATCAGAAGCAGCAAATAAAACTGGCAATTTATGAATTAAAATACTTGTTATAAAATGTTTCTTGAAGTTAAAGAAATGTGGGAAGGTTTAGGGTTAGGGATAGGGTAAGGTTTCTTTTTTTTTTCTATTTTTTTTTTCAATTTTTTTTGGGTTTTTTTTTTATTTTTTATTTTTATTATTATTTTTTTTTATATATTTTTTTATTTATATTTATGTTTATATTTAATCACAGTGAATGGAAAGACACGGGTAAAAGGTATGTTAAGCTAAATTTATTAGCTTATTTATCATGAGATTTTTCATGATAAATTGGTGGTAAATAATAAGGTCAAAAGTTGGATGTTTCTTGATCTTGAGGGGAAAAGATAAAGATTGGTTTGACAATTTTAATTGAATTGGGCGAAAATTTGATGTTTCAATAAAAAAAAGCTGATGGATTTCCTTGAAGTATAATTTGTAAATAAGGAAAATGGCGTGCCATTGAAATTTGAAACTGTGATTTTTAAAAGTTTAGGAAATAGGCCTGATGTTCAAATGATGGCCCGAAAAAAAAAGTTTTTGAATTCTTTGATTAAAAAAAAAGTATTTTGTAAAAAAAAGTCATAAAAAGTGAATAGAAAGACATCTGTATAGTAAAGAAAAAAAAATTGTCATGTAAAATTTAAAAAAAAAATGGTTTTAAAATAGTTTGTACTGACTAAAAACAGCATTTTTTAGTTTTTTTTTTTTGCTGCTAAAAATCGTTATAGCAATAGTGATTTTACAGAACACACAGGGCTAGTCTGGACTAAATAGCCAGAATCTTTAAAAAAAATGAATGCTGGACAGAAATTAATCGAAATGGACCCAAGTCAGGCTCAATCTGTGAAGGTAGTGGACACCAGGCTCAATCAGGTCAGCTACACAGTCCAGACTGTGCAGATGGGTGTAGCCACCTGGCTGAGTTCTCAGTTCCCCCTCCTCTACCTCCATATCCCCCTGAGTGAACCAGCCCAATGGGCCGTAGACGAAGCCCAAGTCAGTGGTGAATTCCATTCTTGTCAGGTGGCCAGCGACAGTGGCGTACGTGCATCTCGTGATGTGCTCATTATCTTCCAATTCAATCTGAAAATTTTATTAAGTTTTAACTTTATTATTTTTTTTTTACAAGTGTCTACCATGGGTTCCCTTAACTCATTTTAAGTATCCAGTTTGTAAGGAATTGTTCATTTACAAAGATTTAAGATTCTGTTTTAAATGCCCCTTTCAATTTATTATTCAAAGTTTAAGTCGATGCATTAGTGATATTGGCCAAATTGAAAAAAAAAATCCATCTTACTCAAGTATATTTTATATTTACAGGAAGCTGACAGAAAATGGGTAGCTAGACAAAAAAATAATACATGAAAATTGATTTATTATTATTGACTATTTCTAAAAAATTGTATACATTGCTGAAGACTTCGTAAGGTTTTCTAAGGGCCGAAAAGTCTTATGGGTTGGTTTTTATAAACAAAACAATATAACTTAGTGAACAACTCCCAGCAATATTTATTGCACACGAACCTTTTTCAACTACACACTGATGAATTATTTTTATTTAAGTATTAATAGTTAGATGCGATAAAATTCGCGAGCATGTGAAAGTATGTGCACCAACTTACTATACGACGAAAGTATGCGCACCAACTTACTATACGACGAAAGTATGCGCACCAACTTACTATACGATGAAAGTATGCGCACCAAATTACTATACGATGAAAGTATGCGCACCAAATTACTATACGATGAAAGTATGCGCACCAACTTACTATACGATGAAAGTATGCGCACCAACTTACTATACGACGAAAGTATGCGCACCAAAGTACTATATGATGAAAGTATGTGCACCAAATTACTATACGGTGAAAGTATGTGCACCAAATTACTATAATAAAATTATATTTACCTCATACTTCTGCTCAGTTTCATCAGGATCACCAAAGACATTGCTGCTGGTCTCAATTTTACTGTCCTTTGTGCGATACAGCACCTCAATCATGTTTATGATACGGGACCCATCAACATTCCTATAGAGATAAAATCAAGAAAAATTGATTGAAAGTTACGCCAGACGATCTTTAAATAAAAATGTGGACCGGGGATATTCTTGGGACCACTGACAAACTTTTTATCCAAAGTCTTCTAAAACCACAGCAGATATTTCTTGATGGGGATATTACTGTACAAAGCGGGAGCCAAAAAATATGGGGAGGTGGGGGGTATGCACCCCATAGCGGCGACTCATGCGTGGGCTAATACATTACTGGAAGAAGGGTCCATTCTTAACTAGGTGCCCAAGGAAAGGTACCGACCTTACCATTGCTTTATTGATTGGCGCAATTTTTAATTATTTGCCGACTGAATATAATTTTCGTTAATTGCATAACACGATCTTTACAGAAACATGGATTATGTAAATAAAATAGAAGATTTATGACCAATGCTGACTTGTAACGGACTTTTGTATAAAGTGTACATGTCTGTGAGCAAAAAAAGCAATGGCTCTACTGAAGGAAACTTGTATTCGTTAGTTGTAATTTGTGTGCATGTGATCGTTGATCGGTATGCACGCACGCGCACACACACACGCACGCACGGCCTATAGAGATATCTTAGGTATGAACATGTTTTTTAAAATTAAATGAAAACAGTGGCACGGGGATCTATCTATTAGTACGTAGGTTTTTGAACAAGTTGCCTCTTTATAAACAGGGGCAACAATAATTGCACTCTTAAAATTTGGATGGACCGATATACAATTAAGAACCGAGTTATCTACTCTTTTAAATTATTTACAAACCTATTGCAATAAAAAAAACAATGACCGTGTGCCAACAGTAATAGACCAAACATATGTACGTAAGTATATTGAGCTGGAGAAAGAAATTGGGGGGGGGGGGGTCTGGATTTGTCCTAGTCTTTAATATAGAAAAATGATGATTAAATCAATGCGATGATTAAATCAATGCGATGATTAAATCAATGCATTGCATATAAAGCAGGCAAACTAAAAAAAAAAATACTTCGAATTCTATTCGGGTGGATGGTGGGTATCTAGGGGTAGAGGGGAGATTATCCACATTATTATATAAAACTAGATCAAGGGTTTTAAACTTGTGAATTCGTTATTTAATACGTGAACTGGTCCATCGAAGCTGATTGGTAAAATACAGATCGTAAAAGATAAAAATAGCTTGTCGGGGATTTTTACAAACCTTTAACATATTTTAAACTATATTTTTTTTTAAATAGATATCACATGGTTGCATTGATTTCAATACAATGTGAAGACTTTAAAATATTTTCAGAGAGTCGCCTCTTAATTTTCTAAACTTAGGTAGACTGATTTATTTTTTAAATAATGTAAATCATACCTGATGCCAATTACAATTTTGGAAATTTCAAAAATACTGAGTATTGAAAATGCTCGTGGAGGGGTGGAGCTGACACGAAAGTGGGCGGGGACTCTATGGCGGCGCCAGGACATAGGTATACAGTTTGCAGGATCTTCCACCAGAGTCTCGTCTCGTAAATTGAAAAGTATTCGACCCAGATTGACGAGGCGCGTTACTTCTGTGTTCCTATACACTTTCCTTACTGATCTCATCTCGTGACTCACGATGGACGGTGTGATGTCGTTCAGACGGACCACGGGGAACACCTCGGCGCAGGTCACGTAGTCGTAAACATGATGGGACAGGTACTTCAGAACATACCCCAGGACAGCGATCTCACGATCCATTGCGGTCATGATTTCCCAACCTACAGGTGCCACTTGAACCAAGTCATCCATAGCAAAGACCCTCTTCATGAAAGCCGGCAGGATGGACTTGTAGTCAGGGCGATGGGAGATAACCTCCAGATGTTGGATGAAAAAGTGTACACAGTTATCTAACAAGGGGCGCAAGCTGTGGAAGGAGGCGATGCTGGCAAATTGACAGATTGTTTCAATGGAGATGTTCTTACTCATGAAATCTGTACATTTTGTCTGTAAAAAAAATGTTAAACAAGTTTGTTAATTGAAAAGTTTGTAAGTTGCTTGCGAAGAAACAAGTTAAAAGAAATAAAACTACATAAACTATTTCGTTGATTTGATTAATTTTATACACAAAGTGCAGCCCGCTCACACATTGATATAAAAGTGCAGCCCGCTCACACATTGATATAAAAGTGCAGCCCGCTCACACATTGATATAAAAGTGCAGCCCGCTCACACATTGATATAAAAGTGCAGCCCGCTCACACATTGATATAAAAGTGCAGCCCGCTCACACATTGATATAAAAGTGCAGCCCGCTCACACATTGATATAAAAGTGCAGCCCGCTCACACATTGATATAAAAGTGCAGCCCGCTCACGTATTGATGTAAAAGTGCAACCTCTCACGTATTGATGTAAAAGTGCAGCAGCTCACATATCGATATTATACAAAGTGCAGCAGCTCACATAGGGATATATGTAACAAAACGTTATAAACCAAGTTAGATAATACTGTTGACTATAGGCCTTCTCACCGTCACGTCTGCCATCAACAGAAAGTCAGCCATGATGTAAATCGCTATGACGCTTCCGGTTGTCAGAAAAAGTTGACCTGTGTACACATATTCAATTATCGCTCTGAAGATGACTGGGTCAGGTTGTGGTTCCCAGTCGTCAAGGGTCGCACATTCAAGGATTCTGATGACATTAGTTGTCCATGAATGATACTAAAAAACACACAAAAAGACACACAAAAAAAAACCAGCTATATCAATGCATAAAAAAGAAAATGTATTTTATCACATAAAATACAAAAGTTACACCACTTACGTGAAAAATAGAAGCGAAAAAACTTGATGCCTTGGCCAAGATGTACCTGTGGACTGGAAATCTAACATTTCCAATCTCAATGACAGTGTCTGTCATGATCATTGCTTGTCTGAAGTAGAAACTACGGTTCGCATTGGTTGTGTTGAGAAGTGGGATCCAATCGGCGTAAAGGAAAATTATCCAGTTGTTGGCTATGTTTAGCGGGGACCAGGCAGCGTAGTGATTGGGGCTCCAATGATTTTGCTAGAAACAAATAAACGAGGCCCGTTAATTAAAACTTTTTTGGATGGCGTAGAGCAACTCGTCAGGACGTAGAGCAACTCGTCAGGACGTAGAGCAACTCGTCAGGACGTAGAGCAACTCGTCAGGACGTAGAAAGTTTAGAACAATGTCAGGTATTAATAAAAAAAGATTAAAATTGCCAACTGTGCAATGGAGAATTTTTATTTCTAATAGTGTTAACATAGACATGGGGGGAAACCGCGGTAGGTTGGCAGTCACGCTGTTTGATCTAACACGCAATCCGCTCATTCACATCAATAAAATACATTTAATGTATGTTAGTTCATGTCAAACAACAACAACAAACTGATCCTAGTTCGTTCTTTCTGTTCAATTCTAAAAACCCATTGAACGCGGAGCACAAAATCCCCCCCCCCCCCGCACACAAATAGTTTAGTCTATAGATTTGGTATCCGTTTAATGATAATTTAACACACAAAAATTAACCAAACAAAAAAGAAAAAAAAAAACTTTCACCTGTTCTGAGGTTAATTCTCCAAGTCCATTGTTTTGGTCACCAGCCCGTTGGTAGGGCGTAGTGCTCACACGTCTTCTCAATCTAGAACCGTTCTTGCCACATCTGATCCATGCTTGGGTTCTGTTCTGACTAGGTGTGATGCTGAACGCACTACGAGTTTTTCTGCAGTTTCTTCTAGTCGAAGAATTTAAGATGGCTGTCATGGTAAACTCTCTCTTGTAGCTCAGTAAAATCAGTTATCACTATAACAATTTTCTGGAGGAAACAAAAATAAATGAGCAGCAATTAACATTCAATTTTATTTTCTCTGTGTGTATGTGTCAAGAAAAATAATTTAACAAATAAATCGTCTCTAGGTAAAAATATGCACCAACTACATGTGCTTTGAATTTCCTTGGCTGGCCAGTCTTGCTTTTCATTGGCCTTTATGGAAGTTCCCAGATGTTGAGGAGCGCCATTAGTTTAAATTCACGGGCTCTAAAAGACCAAGAAGCCAGCAGATAAGTAAAAGGAAAGGTTCCGTTATCCCAAACGGGCCATCGGGGCAGATGATTTGTAGAACTCATCTGTTTCTATAACCTCGGCATATGAAGGGATTGCACAACGCCCAGCCGCCTTTACCTCCAACTTAGGTCAGGTACCCATTTAAAACTGGGTGGACTTGTGGGACGACTTTGAAACAAATTATCACATTAAAAATGTCGATATTTGCAGATAAAACAGTCGATGCAAGATGATCAGAGAGCTGAGGAGAGAACCGAACTCTTTAGACTTTATGCAGATACTTCTAAAAAAAAAGTTTGGAAGCCCTAGATAAAGTTACCTATTAGGAATTAACAAGATTATCCATATGAAGAATTGCACTCTTCGCTGGCTAAACTATTGAAGTCTGCATCCTCCTAACATACGGACGTCCATGAATACAATTGATGACCCATTAAAAAAGGTCACACGGTAATACATCAAAATAAAACAATTAACTATGTAGTTTACCGACTTATAAAAACTTTAAAAAGGGTAAAATAACAGGCAATTCAGTTTATAATTGAGAACACAACATAAAAGCAACAACAACAACAACAACATATCATCAGTAAATAAATAGCCGTAGATATTGAAATAGCAAATAATAAACAGACGGAAGAAATCAATTCACCAGGTAACAACAACGATAATGTACAATGAAATTCCAACTTACCAGTACCGGCCGCGAGCATGGGGATTGAACTTCTTTCTGCTGCGACGTTCTCGGTTGCTTTTGCTACATGACAGCCGAAAATTTCCCTTTTTATACCTTCATTCTGTGTGTCATTCCCGTGGTCACCCTTTCACCCTTTCCCCCCACTCTCCCCCCTTACCATTCACCATCATCGGAAACTTACCCCCCACCCTCCAGTGTATCGTTCAAGCGATATTAAAGGAAAGTATTTTTTTTCAACTTCCCCCCCCCCTTTCTAACCACCCGAAGTTTGTGCATGTTTTTCATCTCTAGGCGTATCATCAGGGTGGGTCACTAGTAGTTGAATTAAACCTGCAATTGAAACAAACAAACCATCGACACTGAAACATGCCATTTAAAAATTGATTACTTCAAAGTGGTTGTATTAACAATGTACTTCATTTCATGTCCAACCTAAACAAATTCACAAATTGTTTAACCTAAATACTCGTGCAGTGAGTACGCCCTATGGGAAAAGCCAGGGCCGCTTTATCATATAGTCACAGTAGGCACTGTGCCTAGGGCCTACGGACTTTTCAAGGGTCTACGAAAGCCAGAATGGCAAATAAGTGCGGGTGCAAAAATGAAATCAGGGAGGGCCTACGACTTTGAAAGTGCCTGGGGCCTACGATGACCTTAAAACGGCCCTGGGAAATGCTTTGGTGACTGGGCGCAATCTATGCGATTTCAAATCATGTCGGTGTATCCTACAACCAAACCTTTAATTAGAAGAGGAGACCGAGATGTTCCTGGATGACATGATAAATGAAAAATCTCATTTCACGTTATGCTTTTTTTGATTATCAATTACACATATCATTCTGTCTTGTGTGTGTATGTGTGTGAATCTCTCTCTCTCTCTCTGTGTGTGTGTATCAGCCCCGTAGCGTGAAAATTCTACAGCAGGGGTAGAGTCCAATAGTTTAACATCTAAACAATCCACCCATCTGCAGTTAGCTCAGTTCTATTGCGGCCCGCGTTTTCAACAGTTTCCACACCCATGTTCTATATTATGAGGAAATGGGAAGCAGCCAATCATTCTATAGTAGAAAGTTCTGCGTTAAAATCACTGTGTGGGGGTGTAGTCCTTCAACTATTTAAGATTATTTCAAAACAATACAATAGTTGGGTAACTCTTTCATTTGTTATTAACGTAACATGACATCAATAATTCCAGAATACTTCCCAATTAAATGTTTATAGTAAACGCCCCTGTAGCATATTATGTTAATGTCCTTGCACTGACCACTGCTGACCTAATTTATGTGTAACACCGAAATTATTAACCCCCCCCCCCCACATCCTTAGCAAAGTTTCGGGGAAAAAAATTAACTAAAATACTTCACGTGTGTGTTTTGAGAACTCACTACATTCACGTGGTGTTTGTGAGACACTTTCTTTATAACTTGTACAATATTATAATATTGTATTCCTCATTGGGGTCATGTGGACTGGCAGGTGTGTTGATGTGTTAGAAAGTTGTGTTTAATAAGCTGGTTGGGTGTGTGGGAGTAGCGGTGTCGGGGATGCGGGAAGACTAGACAGACTTTGACAGACAACCATTTCAAATTCAACCATCTACCCTAAACCAGTTTCTCATTTGACCATACACTTCCACCGCTCATCCACGCATCCTTACGCTACTGTGATATCAAACATTTAGTATGGGTCATGACCTCATTGTACTCAATTCAGTGTGAAAATTTTAATTCTTGTTGCCGCCATAATGAACAGAAAACCTAGCTATTCTATATCGTGAAAGTAAAATGTAATATATGATAAATCAATCGATTTTTAAGAAAAAGGGTGTGTCTCTAGGATTTGAGGGGGTGGGGAAATATACTGTTGTTACAATGGGAAAAATTAAAATTTTAATTTTTTTTTCATGACTGCAAAGGACTGCGTTTTATTAACATGATTTTTTTAAAATATTTTTCTAACTGACGATCCACAATTTGAAACCCGCTGTCATAATATATTGTGATATTTTAACCATGGAGCTTACTTCGGTTAGTTTGTGTGTGTGTGTGTGTGTGTGTGTGTGCGTGTGTACGTGTGTGTATGTAATGGGGAGAGGCGGGGTGTTTATGTTTATTAAGTCACATCTCTTAACGCCAATGTATGTCGAACAGCTACCTTGTTGCATACTCCACGTTCTGGAATCATGTCATACTTCCTCCTTAATTAAATAATTTAACATTTAACATTAATAATTATCATTTAAAACTATTTGAGCTGTCCCTAAGCTTGTCAAAAATGTTAACACGACAATTAACTTGTATGCAAAAAAATTTAGTATTTGTGCATATTTTAGTGTTTGTTGGGGTTTTATGTCAAAGGGAGATAACATCGATAATTCTACTTTTATGAAACGACATTAAGTAAGTCCCCCTTACGTAGTTCAGTTTCAACTTCACAATCATCATCATCATGCACTTAGCTTTATAGTCGTTGTGGAAACGAATGAACACGTCATATAACATATTTCTCCATTGTTGCCTTTCCTGGGTGGCTGTATTGAGTTCTTTCATTAGTGGCTCTGCCCATTATATTATACTAGCTGCACCCTGCAAAACCTTTGCATAGAGCTATATCCCCTTATGCTTGATCAATAAGTAGGTTATTTTTGGTTTCGGGCACATCCGATTTTTTCTAGCATTTATTTTAAACTAGAATTTATTGTATTAATTGTATTAATTCTTTACTTTCGATTTAACGCAGAACCCAAAATCACGGTTATATATATATTATTATCAATAAACTAAAATTTCCTCTGAGCGCCCATGCGACGGGCCTATTCCTTGAAGAATAGTTTTTTGTTTATTTTGCCTTACATTTCCAAACCATGCCATCTTGCATCGCTTGATTATTGTCATGATTTTTTCCTGAGGTTCCGCGTTTGAGGATATTTTCAACTTGCAGACTAACTGATTTTGTTGAAAAAATATTTCATTACATGATTTATATATGTATTTCAGAGAAATGTGTTTGTTAATTAGTCAAATCCCATAAAGGTACTAATTGAGTTTGTTCAATACTTTAACATGTTCAGTTGAGAGCTGGTCTTATTTTATTTTTTTTGTACATTGACGGGGTAAAATGAAATAAAATAAACCTCTAAACAAGTTTATCATTTACTGTTTATTTATTTATAATTATTCACTTACATAGTGAACATTAGTATACAGCAGTGTAGTAACTAGTAAGGGGCGACGGGAATCGTCTGCCCAAGCGGCAATTACTTTCCCATCATCAAGGAGCTTCATTTTCACCACCTTCTAGTACTTTTCTGTAACGGGGTGGCATTTTTTAAGAATCGGACCCATGTTCCATTATTGCAAGTTACGCCACTTGGCTGACATAAGTTCAAGTGTACAAAATGTTCCCACTACAGGTATACATATACAATAGGTTCGCGTGTAAATTTTTTTTTTTTTGTTATCTTTTCATTCGTTTAACAGTAAATACATAGATATGATAAATCGATGGTTTCATTTGAAGGCAAGTTTTATTGTCTAAAGTGGTTTCTTACCCGTTGTCGTAGTTTTAATCGTTGTGTCCAGTACATGGTCTAACCTATCTTATGGCTGTTGTGTCCAGTACACGGTCAAACATATCTTATGGCTGTGGTGTCCAGTACATAGTCTAACCTATCTAAAGCTGTTGTGTCCAGTACATGGTCTAACCTATCTTATGGCTGTTGTGTCCAGTACACGGTCTAACCTATCTTATGGCTGTTGTGTCCAGTACACGGTCAAACATATCTTATGGCTGCTGTGTCCAGTACACGGTCTAACCTATCTAATGGCTGCTGTGTCCAGTACACGGTCAAACATATCTTATGGCTGCTGTGTCCAGTACATGGTCTAACCTATCTTATGGCTGTTGTGTCCAGTACACGGTCAAACATATCTTATGGCTGTTGTGTCCAGTACATGGTCTAACCTATCTTATGGCTGTTGTGTCCAGTACACGGTCAAACATATCTTATGACTGCTGTGTCCAGTACACTGTCATAAGCTGTTGCGTAAAATAGTTGTCGTGTTTGATTAAAGGGTTCCAGATGTTGGAGGTAGTCGATAGTCCAGGTTCAAGATTAGCTGACATAAGCTTCACCAATATGTATAAGTTTTGTCAGAGTTTGAATTCTTTTAGTTTCTTTAATGAATTGTAGCGAAATTGTCTCTGTACGGTGTATCGTTAGTTTTCGACACAAAATATAAATTATATAGAAACCACATCGGTATTTAAAATGTCCATTTTCATATCAACTTAATGTTGATACACAATAGAATAATACATTAAAAATTAATTAAAATTGACAATGTGCATTCCGTATAATTTATAGTTTGTGGTTTTCAACAAGGATAAAGCTTGTGTATTCATGTGGAAAAATATTCATCGAACGTTCGAATAAAAAACATGTTCGCATTTCAGGACAAAATATTATAAACGATAAATGTTCCAAATTCAAGGTTTTTGAGTTTATATTTTTTTTGGGGCATCTGTGCTTTGTGTATCACTTTAGTGTTAATTATAAGCCAATTTATTATATGTGAGACAGCACAACAGTGAGTCAGATATGATTATATGTGCGACAGCTCAATGAAGAGTCAGCTATGATTATGAAATTCAGTTAGACTCCCCCATGTTTATAGACGCCACGCATTCAGTCAACAGTCTGTTACCCAACTGACTAGCCCTTGTGTCAACATTACGTTCAATTGACGTCTTGGTCACTTCACGAAATTACCGACCGGTCGAAAAATCTTTTCATCCTTCTCTCCCCCCCCCCCCCCCCTTAGGTGGTGGTTTATCCCCGCTGTCAACATTTGATGACCCAACGTAACCTGGACAAACAGGAACCAATAGCCTTTACAAAAATCATTTCAGATAACTGTGTTGTGTAGGTCAGTTCATTGGCATCTGGTGAAGTTTTCGGTTTATTATTGTCTTTGACTTTTTGAATTGTAATTGCTTGGAGTCTATACAAGTAATTAGATTTATAAATTTTACATTAAATGTTTTTATGGTAACGAAGTTTGTTTAGTCAGAAACCATTGTCAATAAATAAAATAAAGAAACTGTTTATTATTAGAAAGTATATAGAAATGTAAATTCGTTGGTGTGAGATTGACTGGAATAATTTATTTCATTCATATAAGTTCAATTTATTGTTGGTGCATTCATTTGGACTATTGACGTTAGATAGACATATCAGAAGATAGATATAGTAGATAGACAGACATATCAGAAGATAGATATAGTAGATAGACAGACATATCAGAGAATAGATATAGTAGATAGAGAGACATGTCAGATGATATATATATATGTATATAGTATATAAACAGACATGTCAGAGGATAGATACAGTAGATAGACAGACATGTCAGAAGATAGGTATAGTGGATAGACAGACATATCGAGGATAGATAATAGTAGATAGACAGACATGTCGATTGATAAAAAGAATATTAAGAATTTCTCTAACGAGTCTGTACTCTAATTGTGATATTTTGTTTTGTTTCACATTAAGTTAACATTTCCAATGGGAAATGAGCTATACTAAAGATGATACAACTGGCCCAACAGGAACTATGGACACACCAAGGAAGTAAGTGCATTAAAAAAAACAACAACTCTTGAAACATATATTTCGTCTCTTTCATTTCTTTAAATGTTTGGAATAGTTTATTAAACCAATTAGATGGGACGTGCCTGTTTTAGTTGATAAGTCAAGCAACTTAATCCCATGACTAAAACTGTCGATGATGATATGCTATGATGTTGTCCGTGTACATGATGATCTGGTGAAATCGATTGATTGGCTTATCGAGCTAGTAGTACTCACGGTTTATGAAAATTTAACCTTCCCGTCTAGATTCCTTAAAATGTTTTCTTTGGTACCTGCATTCCCCCAATCCATCGACCACAGACTTAACTATATCAGGACATTACATGAACAGTATATGCATACATCTTGTACAGGAGTATACACAGAGATCAATGACAGATATGTTTGTAAGAGTCTTGTAATGTTTTATTTATTTATTTGTGGTTTTATGACAACAAAATCTGTGTTACAAATGTAGGTCACATTAAATTGAAATAGTCGTACCGTGTTTCAGATTGAGAAAAAATATTCCTTTTAAAGCAGTTTTGAAGGATTTATAGTCAAATTTTGGGAAAAAATGAGTAATGTTGTTTATCAATGAAATATGCAGTACATATATATAATTCATCAATTTCTGTCATTATTTGCAGTCAATAACACAGTGGAGCTAAAATAATTGTTTCTTGTTTATACTTGTTTATGAACTTTCTTAAAGCAAAACATGTTTGAGATGAAGATCTATTTCTAATTAGACCTGAAAGTAGCCTGTTAACAGATTGCCAGATTTCTGACATACTGAAAGTTTTGGAGGACACGCGACGCGTTTTGGACAAATACATTGTGATATTTGAGGTGAGACATTCTGTAAACGAGGACACCATTGTCTATCACAAAATCACTATAAAATGCTTTATTATGAATGAAATCTTGAACAATAACACTATTGTCTTTACCATCAGTAAAATATACAATCTTATCTACCTATCTCGTTGCATAACCTTCTGTTTCATATTCAAATACTAAACCACTTTCATAGCCTCCATAGTCATTTATTTATTTACCTCTCTAATACATACCCATGAGTCTGCGAGTAATATTTTTTTTGGGGAGTGTCAGCTGATGCGACGGTTGGCATCGGATTCTATCATCATCTATTAAAAATAATCTCTGGAGCCCTGCACATGATACTCGCTCAGGGCCCCGCAAAAAAAGTTTTCCCATCGTAAGACGGCCTCTCATTCTGTTTACTTTCTTCTCTATTCTTCTTACATGCAACCGGCCTGTATGTGTACATGTTTAGCTCTCACAAAAAACACATGTGTTTGTACAAGTGTACGTTTATACAGTGCTGCTATATTTGATAACTTCTAACCCCAGTATATCAGCCCCAATAATATCTAATGATAAGTAAGCAATTGTCGAATTGTATCCATCTTTCAAAACAAACGTCCCTATAGTTGGTATGCCATAGTTTTATTTAAGTGTCTAACTTCCATTAGTATGTGCATTTAAAATGCAGACTTTCCCCATCGCTAATCTGTCTTACCGTTTCATGACTGTTGTGAATTACACCTAAAGTAAATAGTACGGGTCCCGGTGTCTATACATTGGAGGTACAGTAATGAAGGAACATTGGTCTTGCCTGGGTATCAATTTATAGGACTTTCATTTTAATCCAAACATTACAAATGTCTCTGGAGTCAAGACACTAAACTTTCTCATGTTAGTAATTTGGGGTAATAAAGTTATCAGAATATTATGGCATAAGGTACCTGCCATTAAGTTGTTAGT